>OX374633.1:20015000-20375000 GCA_947347705.1 Nymphula nitidulata
AGGGTTTAATCAAACATCCTGCGAGAAAGGGCTTAATTGCACAGAATACACACTTAGGTTGGGTATTATCAGGGCGCGTAAATAATCAGGTGTCAATTTTGGATAAGCGAGTGAATAATTTTCATGTTCAATTAAAGGAAGACCAATTTTTAAAACTATTTTGGGAGATTGAAAGGGAACCTGATAGTAAAGATATTAAGAGAAGTCTAAATAAAGAAGAAATACGTTGCGAGGAAATATTTGAAGCTACAACTTTGCGAGATAAAGACGGGCGATACGTAGTCCGGTTACCATTTAAAGAAGCTGATCCTAAATGTCTTTATGGAAGATCTAGAGAAGTCGCTTTACGACGATTTCAGCTCCTGGAAAAGAAACTTAATAAAAATCCGAAGTTATATGAAGAATATAGAAAGGTAATGGACAGTTACGTGGAACAGAAGCACATGATACAAATAGGAGACAAAGAAGAGATAGAGGATTCATTGGCTGTATACTTACCTCATCATGCAGTTGTTAGAGACGACAAAGAAACTACTAAAGTGCGCGTTGTGTTTGATGCTTCTTGCAAGGGCGTAAACAACGTGTCATTAAATGAAACACTTCTTGTAGGTCCTAAGTTACAACAGGATCTTAGACATATTTTGATGAGGTGGAGACAGCATCCTATATGTATTATTGCAGATTTAGTCAAAATGTATTTACAGGTTCGTGTTGATGAGTCTGATACTGACTTCCAGAGAATTTTCTGGCGTTCTAGTAAAGAAGAACCTATTAAACATTATCGTTTATTAAGATTGACGTTTGGTACATCGTGTGCACCGTATTTGGCGGTAAAATCACTTCATCAGTTAGCCAAAGATGAGAAGGATAACTTTCCTATCGCTGCTAAGCTAACATTACAAGATTATTACATGGACGACTTACTTACAGGCTGTGAAACGGAAGAAGAAGCGATAGATATATATGAGCAGATGAATCAGTTAATGAAATCGGGAGGTTTTAGTTTACAAAAATGGTGTAGCAATAATGAAAAGCTTCTAAAATATATAAATAGCGATAATCAGAGATCAAAAGATTCATTAACATTTAAAATAAACAATATGATTAAGGTCTTAGGTATTGCCTGGAACAAAAATTCTGATAATTTTGTGTACACGATACAACTACCTGAAATAAAAGAGGATCCAACCAAACGAAAGGTATTGTCCGATATAGCAAGACTGTATGACCCTATGGGCTGGATTGCCCCCGTAATCATTACAGCAAAGATATATATACAAACGCTGTGGAAATCAGGTATAAGTTGGGATGAACCACTTCCAGAAAATCTTTTATTTGAATGGACACGGTTTAGAAGTGGTTTGAATAATATACCTCAGGTAGTTGTTCCACGGTGGCTTCATAAAAGGCGAAATGACGAAGTAGAACTTCATGTATTTGCGGATGCTTCGATGGCTGCTTACGCTGCTGCTGTGTATATGAAAATTAAAAATACAGATGGTGATTCTTTTGTCAATTTAGTATCAGCTAAAACGAAAGTTGCACCAGTAGAAAAGGAAATATCCGTTCCGCGTCTGGAGTTATGTGCAGGGCTGCTTGCCGCTAAACTTATTTTCGAGGTATCTCAAATTATGAACGTACCTCAAACCAAGTTGTTTGCTTGGACGGATTCAACTATTCTGCTTGCGTGGATTCGTGGAGAACCTAGTAGATGGACTACTTTTGTGAGTAATAGAATATCTGAAATACTTACCATGTTGAGCAAGGATCAATGGCATCATATACGGAGCGAAGAAAACCCGGCTGATTGTGCCTCTCGGGGTATATCTGTACTCGAATTGACTACGAATACATTATGGTGGCAGGGTCCCCATTGGTTAAAGCAACGAGAATATTATAACAGCGTGAATCAGGAGTTCACAACAGATGAAGAACAGAGGGCGGTTAAAACTCTAACTCTGAGTATCCAGTGTAAAGAAGATTTTTTCTGGACAAAGTTTTCGTCCTTACCAAAATTATTGAGCGTCTTAGCCTATTGTAAGAGGTTTTTAAATCTTATTTTACCTAAAGAACAAAGACCTAGGTTAAGTAAGTTTGTTTCATCAAAGGAAATGGAAGAAGTTTTACAGATCTGTGTAAAGCAAACGAAATCACTTTATTTTCAAGATGAAATTAAGCAGTTACAATCTAAAAACCAAGTCCATAAGAGTAGTCAGCTTTGCACTCTTTGTCCGTTTTTAGATAAGAATGGAATATTGAGAGTAGGTGGGCGAATCCATGCAGCTCAAGAAGATTATGAAAAAAGACATCCAATTATTATGCCAAGTAAGAGTTATCTTACTAGACTATTAGTTTTTAATGCCCATGAGAAAACGCTACATGGAGGTCCCCAAATAATGTTGAATCTCTTAAGATCAAAGTTTTGGATTATAAGAGGGCGAGAACTGGTTAAAAAATGTTATAGAGAGTGTTTCATCTGTCTAAGATATTCTAGACAAAATAACTATCAGCTAATGGGCCAACTTCCTGAGGTTAGACTAAAACCATCCAAACCTTTTAAAAGCGCTGGGGTTGATTTTACTGGTCATATTAACATCAGATTTTCACCAGGGAGAGGTTCAAAATCCTATAAAGGATATGTGTGCTTATTTATTTGTATGTCGACTAAAGCCATACACCTTGAGGCGGTATCTGACATGAGTTCACAAGGTTTTATTGCTGCTTTTCGAAGGTTCACGTCTAGGCGAGGACACTGTAGCGATCTCTACAGTGATAATGGTACCAATTTCGTGGGTGCTAATAAAGAGCTTCAACAAATGTTGAACAAGGCTAAAAGTGAGCTGCCTCACGAAATTTCTCAATTTTTGACCGAAGAAGGTACTGTCTGGCATTTTATTCCTCCCCATGCGCCGAACTTCGGAGGATTATGGGAAGCGGGAATACGATCTACAAAAAAGCACCTTAAACGAGTAATAGGGGATAGCACACTTACTTTTGAGGAGTTGTCAACCGTATTAGCCCAGATAGAAGCCTGCCTCAACTCGCGCCCATTGTCCTATATGAGTAATAATCCTGATGATCCTTTACCCTTGACCCCAGGTCATTTCTTGGTAGGAGAACCTTTGCTTATTATTCCAGACGAGTCTTAAGTCTATCTAATGTTCCAATATCTGGCCTAAGAAGATTTAGGCTCTTACAAAAAATGGTTAACGATTATTGGCGCAAATGGTCCGCGGAATATCTGGTCACTCTCAATCAAAGATCCAAATGGACCAGACAGCGAGAAGAGCCTGAAATTAACGATATCGTTATAATAAAAGATGACAACTTGCCTCCTGCAAAATGGTTGTTAGGAAAAATAGTGGAAAAGCATCCAGGAAAGGATAACATAACGCGGGTAGTTACCATTAAAACAAAACACGGTCATTTGAAGCGTCCTTGTAATAAATTGTGTTATTTGCACAAATCTGAGTAAAGGCGTACATATTATATGTTATTTCATACAATTTGAACCTTTGTTAATTTTATAATCTAGTTTATTTTATATTCGTTGGTAATATTTAGATTCATAACTCATGTCATGTTAACTTTGCATTTATTGTATAGAATTTTTGAAAGGACGAGGTCCTTTGGGGGGCGGGATGTTCGATACAAGATTAGTTCTAAGAGTTGTCAAGAGATGGCGCCACTTGTTCTCTGAATCGCGCTATCGTTTTTTGTGTAGTAATTCATGTGTTAAGTTGGTTTTTACAATTAAAATGTGTTCCGAGCATATTAGAGTTTCAATCAACATCACAAAGCGACAATGAGAATGCGAAGCTTTTAGTTCCACGGCATGAAATACCTAATATACTAAAAGCATACCACGATGCACCGACTGCCGGACATATGGGCGTAGAACGAACATTACAACGAATAACAAACAAGTTCTACTGGAAAGGTCTCCGAAAAGACATCATTAAATACATCAAGACATGTGTTGATTGTCAAAAGTATAAACCTTCGAATCAAAAACCTGCCGGATTATACCAATCTACCCCAAATTATCAGCGATTCGAAGTATTGTCCATTGATTTATTTGGACCACTGCCACAAGGAAAGACAGGAGAAAAATGGATCCTGATTATAGAAGATACCGCTTCAAGATGGGTAGAGCTGTTTGCTTTACAAGAAGCAACCTCCGAATGTTGCGCGAAAATCTTACTTAATGAGATATTCCTTCGCTTTGGTCTGCCAAGAAAATTGGTAAGTGACAATGGAGTCCAGTTTATATCAGCCATAATGCAAAAGCTGGCTTTCTGTTTAGAAATTGAACAAATATACACACCAGTTTATCATCCGGAACCAAATGTCGTAGAAAGGAAAAACAGAGATATGAAAACACAGATCGCTATCATGGTTAGAAACAATCATCAGAATTGGCCAACAACATTACCTGCAATACGATTTGCTATGAACACAGCTACTTGCCAAACAACTGGATACTCCCCGTCATATCTAACATTTGGTCGTGAGTTAAGAACTCCATATGATTTAAAACATGACCTCAGTACGATAGTCGAATCAGAAAACTTTGTAAAAGAAATGACACCAACCCTGAAACAACTAGCACAAGACCTAGCAGTTGCAAAAGAAAATATTGAAAAAAATTCCGATTCAAATAGACACAATGCGAATATTAAAAGAAGACCAGATCCAGGATACAAAGCCGGAGACTTGGTGCTTGTAGAAACACATTCGTTAAGCAATCTTCAGAAACAGTTTACTGCTAAATTTGTTCCACGTCGAGATGGCCCCTATATTATATTAAGAAAACATGGAACCTCTACTTATGTAGTAGCACACCCGCATTCACCAGACAAAGTCGTGGGACAGTACCATACCTCGCAAATAACAAAGTTTGAAACAAGAAATAACGTCCTACCTCAGCCAATCAACCCAATTCGACGTAGAGGAAGACCTCGCAAGACCTAGATCCTGGTACTCTAGTCGAGACGACTTTAGAGTACCAGAGGGGGAGTATATAACAAGACATGTTACTTTGTTGTCATCGCACACACACATCCACGACGCTACCTACAACTTCTACAGGCGTCGCCCCCTCCACGTCTCCGCGCCACATGGCGCGCACCTTTATAAACAGCTCCCGCAGCCATACTAATTCAGTAGCTCGCTAGACGGCTTCGAGTACGATTGCTCCCGTAGTCTGCTCAGAGTCCAAAGCTTGACCTGATCGATGCCACGCGTCATCAAGTTAAAGCTAGCTAGGAGGATATAGGGTTGCGATGCCACGCGTCCTACCCAGGATCCCTAAATAGGTTACAACGTGTGAAATGAATAGATGTTTAAGTATTATTACTGTGTATGTTGTATGTAAATAAACACTGCTCCTGAACATCGTGGTTATCATTTCATACGCCAGCCTTATAGTACTTATTTAAAATAACATAAGTTTCTTAAGCTACAGGGCTTCAAGCTTCACTTCGACGTCGTCACCGGAGTGACTCCCCGACACAGAGTCCACCTCCCATCTGTCCCCCGGCCCAGCCTGGCCCTCCTCTCCATCAGGGTTGCTAGCCCTTTGAGGCCTGTGAAAGTGTCCGCGGTTTCCCGTAACTATACGAGGCCCTCTACTGTCATTTCTCCCATCAGTCTCATCATACAATCCTGTTTCAGCGTTATACAGGATCTTGTTAACCAAGAACTGCGTTGTGACGTTTGCGTGTCGGTTCGTGATCGCCCGCATCTTATTCGCCACGTATTCCCCAAACACTGTGAACTCATCCCTTGCTTGTCTCTCCTCAAACAGATACCTTGCCAAGCCCATGGACACTTTACTTACAGGCTTCCATTGCCCTCGCAGTCTCTTGCGAGTCATTCTCTCTTCGGGAACCACTGTAACGTTTTGCTCTTCCAAAATCTCTCCTTCTTCATCTTCTACTTCGTAACTCTGAAAAAGAAGCTCTTTATTATTAAGTGCGTTGAATGCAAGCTATTAAACTGTATAGCTCAAACATTCGGAATTTCGAATCATTGCCGTCTCGTCAGATTTAGTGGGAAATATTAAGCAGTGCACCTGGCCTGGCGCCCGCCAGTGCTGGCATCTTTTTTCGAATCTTTTTTTCCGTCGTTATCGAATGTGACGATAGTATTTGTATGGTAAACATGATAGGTATAACAACGATAGTATGACGTCATTTCCATTTATCTGAGAAAGTTTCATGCGATTATTAATTTTGTTCTCTATCGTCATTGTAACAAACGACGATGTTTTGACAAAAAGAAATTTTTAATGTTCATGCTAAAGGTACTGTATAATTTTCATTGCCAAAACAAAGAAGTGAACTTTTCCGAGTAACAATTAATCAATAGCTGTCGAAGGAAAATCAACACCCAAAGTAGGAAGAAATCTGGTGTAATCAAACAAGTTAGTGGTCAACTATGAAGTTCCCGGAATAGATTCGCAGCAAGTTTAATTTGCTATCGATCGCTCCGTATACTAACATGACAATCCGCCCGCCATGTAACAGGCAGACTGGTTCCTCCATTACTAGAAAATTCTGCTACGGAAAACATTTTTATTTTACCGCGCACAGAGAATATAAGGCTATTTGCAAATTGCATTGCTCAGTAGACTAGCGAGACCTGAAATATTTAAAAAAACTACCTCTGTGTTGTTATCAAAAGCTAATATCAAAATGTCCGTAATGGAAGAGAGCATATTGTGGAATAATTGCAAGAGAAACGAGAGTTCTCAATATATTTAACGACAAAAACTATACTTAAGTTCTGACCTACTGTTACAACCCAAGCGGAAAAGAACAGATGATAAGTGACGTCATCAAAAATGGAAATTTCAAATCATTTTCGTCTAAGTTTAGTGCGCTTAGATAGACCAATAACAGTTCTATTCCAAAAGGTATCCTTTTTGCCTTCGGTCGGCTAAAAGTCAACTGATATGATGTTTCTACAAATTATCATATCTTTCCTTATTGTATTGGAATTGGAATAAAAAGAAGTTAGCTTAATTGTGGAGCCCCGTAATTCTCCAGGGAGCCTTTGACAATTAAAAGACAAAATTGTGACTGGATCTGGAATGTGCCGCTTGCTTGACTGGTTAAGTTCGCGAATATTCTTCATTTTTATAAGGATTTCATATTATTATTACTATTTTTGTTCTTTATTACAAATATGAGTGGAAAAAATATTCTCTGCCTATAAAAACCAATCCTAAGACGCTACTTCTCATTCCGTTTTTACGTTTTATAAGCAAACTGCTTATAATCCAAACTAAAGTTTTTGGACAGGCCAATAAATTATTGAAATTATTCTCATACAAGTTTTTTTTTTTCAGAAATCTGTAACTTGTTTAAATAAATCAATTATTTCTATTGTCGCTTGTGATACGTGCGCTTCCGCTATTATTGTCGTTTTTCCTCACGCTGTAAAGGCATATCTCTATAGCTCTCTATCTCGACTGAATGAAACAAACTCCATTTGGTGTCGCCTTACGTTTAGTTTTGAAGAACGCATGACAGAATCAGCAGCTTTAATGCTACAAAGAGTCAGACCGGCCCCCTTATTCTCAACTGTCCGATCACGGATTCGATTCGAAAAGTCACATGCTGTCTCGCTTTGACGCAGCGCGATAACAAGTGACAGGTATAGAGTTCAGATATTGTTTGTACGTAAATTAAATGTTATTACAGCTTTAAGAGGTGATGGTTCCTTACTTGTCCAGTCTGCGATGTATCCTGGGCAGTGGAGATGAACCGGAGCCATGGATACGCGTACCACTTGCTCTCGTCTCCCGTGGCGCTTGACTTGACGACCTCCCGCCGGTACTGGCCTACAAGCATCTTCATCTTCTTCTCCACAATGCCTTTCTCTAAGTTAAAATATTCCGCAATCTCTTGCCACGCCTCGTGCTTTTTGTACCTGTTTTTAAAATCTTCTGAACTACTGTCCCAGAGCAGGCGCCTCTCGCGGAATAATTCGATAAGTTTGTAAGCCATCTCGTTAGTCCAGACGAAGTTTTGCGACATGTTTTTGGGATATTTTCGCACAAAATTGGTGTGTGATCTCTACAGAAGTGTGCGGGCTACTGTCGCGGGTGTGTGGCAGCGGGGGCGGGCGGTATGGTGGCGGGGGGGTTACTATAACAGTTGTAAACACCTTTCCCGCTGCTCTGGGAATGTTTACTAACTTTCACAAACAAATAATAATCTGACCCACTTCGCATGCGCTCGCTCGGTGCCGTGATGCCGTAGTTTTATTGTTTTTAATTTAATGAAGGGAATACAACAGTTTGTAGATGTCTTAACTAGCTATTTAAATTTAGTCGTAAAATTTAGATAGGTACATACTGATTAATTACATTAGCATTTACATTAATTTAGAGAAGTTCCTATTAAATATTATTACATATTGTTAATACTTAACTAAAATTGCGATATCTATGTCTAAATATACTCAAGGATTTCTTATTATCAGAATTTGTGAGTACATAAATATATCTTATAGACTTTGTGGCCGTACCTATTTTATTACTCTAACTTACAACAAGAACTGTTTTAGTCAGAATAAAGAATACCTACCCTACTCAGTGTTACACATAAAAAGCATTTTCTTCGTTTTATTTAGACATTAAAATAAATATATGTTTCGAAGATATTTTCAAGGCATTTATTTGATCAATAATTTGGTCTAAGATATTAATGATGGAAAAACATCTAGGTACAAATATTTTTTATATAAATAGTTATAAGTAGTATAAACTTACGAGGATTTGGGGTGATAAGTAAAAAAAATAAACAACAATACTGACTGACCAAATTTTAAAACCTGCAATTTTGTCTGCAAATATCTATGATTGTACTTTATTCATTTTTGCAAACTGCTCGATTTGCGATTGACTAATCAATCGAGCGACCTCGTCACCTACTTAAAACAAAAATACTAAAAACTTTAAATTTTCTTTCAAATTTTTGTGTATCTATCTGTAGAGGAATTGGAGTATTAAAGAGACATTATTCCATAGGTATCAGGCTAGCTCATACTCGTTTGCTGCCTTTATTCAATAATAATAATCCTATATTAAATAGGACGGTGACGACAGTAAATTAAAACATGGGCTATATTACTTCATAGAAATGTATTGCAACTTTCCAATGAATCTTATTCATTTGATGATTTTGTAACATTTCTATGTTTTTTTATACAACTAAATGACAAACAACCGCCTATTGGCACCTGCAATAACAAGAATAACAAGTGAAAATCACTTGATATTGCAGGTGCGTTGTCATCCTGAGGCCTAAGATGAAATGCCGTCCGTGCCCAATAATTACGTGTGACTCGTTAGGAACAAAGGATAATTACTTATGCAGCCAATTAATTAATAATGCAGCCAAAATAATCAAATGAATAAGATCTATTTTGAAGTTGCTAAACCTTTCTAGTACTAAAGACTGTGTTTTAGTTTATTGTCGTCACCATCCTGGATGAAAACATGACGATTACTTTTTTATTAGGTATTCTTAATTATTATGTTAGAGTGTATACGAAAATGTTGGTTGACCCAACAGATTTTGTATAGCAACGGGTTAGTCGCTCACAAATCACAATCTCATGTTAAAGTGTGGTGTAGGTACCTGGTTACCGTACTGTTAAAGCCAGTTTCATAAGCTACGAATTCAAATTTATTTATTTGTATATCCAGAAAACAGATGACTCGTACATTTATGTTTATTTAAAATACCATGGATAAATCTGAATTCCTATGACTGTACACTCTCTGTATATGTACTGTACACATCATTTTGACAGACGATCCTCATGCACTGGACAGATTGCAGCGTCGTGCTGTCCGTATCATTGGCGATGTAGAGGTCACCAACAACCTTGAGCCTCTGCATCGGTTTTATCACGGAGAGTGCTCTGAAGAGCTTTTCGAACTTATCCCACCTTCCCCCTTCCTGCTCAGGAGCACGCGAGCCGGTCTCCGGAGTCATCAATTCACTGTCTCCGCCTCATCCCGCACAAAGAAATTTTGTGCCTCGTTTCTGTGTCGTACTTCCAGAACTTGGATTTTTTGCCAGCACATGTGTTCCCTCCTTCCTATAACATGGGGTCCTTCAAGAGAAGCGTGAAAAAGGAACTTTTGGGCCGGCAAGGTGGAGGCAGCTAGAGCAGTGTCTGGACTGCGCTAGCTGTTTTCGCATATGGACTCTCCTTACCGCTTCACATCAGGTGGTGTCGGGTCAATTGCCATGCTTTGTATAAAAATGAATAAAAAAGACATGGAGCGTAAAATTTAAACAAAAATAAAGAAGAATAATGACGGGAGGCTATCATAAAATATATCACTGTCACGGCATATTTCATTATAAAATGTACACATTCTATAGGGGATTGTTTTTTGGGACATTGTTGATCGAGAACCGTTTCTCAGACAATTGCATACAACAATAAAGTTAAAATTTATTAACAGAAGAGGAAAATGAACAACTAAAAATGTTACAATGATTAGTACCATTATTATTACCTTTTGCGAAAGTATTGATGTCAACATCGCGGCAACCGTGCGGCCTCGCGCGGGCGTCGACCCGCTCACCGCGGCGCACGCGCATATCCAACCTCAACCTTTCCACATCGCGATAGAAGCGAGTACATACATCATAATAATATCAACCCAATATAAATGTAACAAAGATTGAATCAATTTTCTTGAAAATGTTTATATGAAATATCGCCAGAGGCAGGACTTGAACCTGTGACCTCTCGGAATTCTGCATGAGCCCGTTTATTTCATATCATTTTAAGCTCTCGTGCTCTATGTGTATATTATCCTCAGTGCAGAACATATTAATATGATAGTTATGTGGTACTACCAAATCATGTCTGCCTTTGTTCAGCAGTGAACATCATAGGCTGGTATGATGATGATGATGATGTTTGATGACCCATCAAAACAAAAATTAAAACAATTTTCGCTAAAGAAAAATATTCAAAGATGACATTTTCCCCCATTCCTGATGGAAATATTCGATTCGACGATGTTTTTTTTCAAAATCTATCTAATTTTAAATTATTCTACATGAGTTGTCTTTTTCTCGCGCGAAAATGTCAATGTGATGTCATATCTCCATCCTTTTATGCCTCGCTCCGCCTAACCAAAGTTCATGAGCGAGGTAACATCGTCTTAAAATAATTAGAGTGAGTTGACCTTAGAATTAGGAGATACAATATTCTAGCACAGACGCAACTTGACTTCACTCTGATAATCATAAGCCTTTTAAAGTTGCACAGTGTACTGCCATGCTTGTTTGAGTGACATTTTGAATTCGATCAAAGCAATAAAACCATGTGTTACTTCTATTTAAGGCTTATATAAGCCTTACATAGCTTACATAGCTCTATAAGTATCGTTATAAATAACTTATAGCCACAAATCTTATAACATAACTATATACACGCCCATCATTGGTGATCTATCATCTTCATCACGTTAGGAAGAAAAATGCAATAATTTATCTTCATCTCGTATCACGCCATAAACTTTTGTCATAAAGCCACTGTAAGTACATCGTGTAAAACTTTTAGGAGTAATCATATGTTCAGAAATAACGTTCACTTTCTTTTCTTTTGTATTTCCTTTTTTATGTTAATGTTCTGAAATAAAGTGCGTTGTTGGGATTTATTGTAGTGTGGGTTGTGTTTTGTTTACACCCTCTCGCTGATTCTGTTGCGCAATTGTTGCCAGATTTTTGGTACTTGTGCAAGGTTTTCAGATATGCTTAAAAACAACCAATACCTTGGTACCGAAGCACACTTTAACCTTTTGTCGATTGCGTGATCGAAGATGCCTGGGGAAGTCTTAAGCCCAGCAGCTCGGCTAAAATGACGATGATGATAAATCCTATAGCTTGTTACCCAAGAATCTTGCACTCAAGAACTATTCTTCAAAGAAAAGAACAAGATCGCTCTTGAAAAAATTTAAAGTAAATTAAAGTACAGGCACTACAGGGTGCTAGGAGGACGCTCTCGAAAACGAAGGCAAATGGCAGTGCTGGTCACTCTAAACATGTCATGTTACAAAATAAATTAAAAAACGCGAAAAAAACCAGCTGTTCCATAAAAACAGATCGTGTTGATATTACAATTTGTATGAAACAGCTGATTTTTTTTCGCGATTTCAAATAAATTTCTAACAAGTCGTGTTTAGGATGGCCTACTGCCGTCGGCCTTCATTTTCGAGAGCGTACTCCTAACATTCTGTATACATACTCTTCAAGCAAGCCATGCCTCACACGTACTTCTTCACGTTCGAATATCACTCTTAACGTATATTTTTTAAGTACAGTTCTGTTAATCGCCGTACAGTGTGCAGTAGCACTCGAATTTTATATTGTGCTGCTTTTAGGGTTTCGTATATAGACAACCAGGAGTCCTCATAATCTCGCCATATCCATCTATCTATCCACGACTCGCTTAAATATCTACGCTTTTAAAATGGTGCTTTAGTAGTTATAATAATGATTAGGTAAAAGCTGCAGAGGAAACAGATTTATATATCAAATATCAAAGCTAAGTTAATCACTTATGTTTGACGGTAATAATTTTACATTTCGCAATACATTCTCCATTGTGTGTGAATGCCAGGGGGCTGATAGGGAAGGGAAGGTTAATGCGTCTAGTCGACAAAATGAAGCATCTCTCAAATTTGATATTTACATGATACAAATATCGAAATATTCATAAATCAAATCTACCAAGACCCCAGTCGTAAACTTATATCAGTAACTTCATAAATGAAAAAAAAAACTCGTATAAATCAACCTCCACGTCACATTGCTGTCAGCACGATGTAACATTGATAACTTTATCAAATAACTGGTGAGGAGATGCGGAGGAGAGAGGCGGGTGAGGTAAACACTCAGTACTCCGCACCGGGTTGGCAGGAGCATAATCGTTGAAGTATTGAATTACGTGAGAGCCATCAATGCAAATATTGGGGAGAATCTGCCGCCTCAATGTTGGTGACAAATTGTTTTATGCTGCATTTGACAAAGCACTAGATTGCAAAACAAATGGCTATCCATCAAACTCTGGTTTAAAGGATGTTGTAAGTATTACGGATTTTGGTAAAGGTGTTTTTTTTTCAAGAAGAATAGCATAAGGCCTGGCACTAATCGATTCCTATTGTCTAAACTGTCTTGCTTCTGAGATATACACCTCTGACATAATTTCTTAGGCGAATCAAAATACAAATACAGTGCTATTAAACGAATGTTTTATAGCGGGAATTTAACAGTTTATACTTAGATGTAAATAAAATAATTATACCATGCTTGCCTTTTGTAAGAATTGTTACCACCTCTGGTTTTCTTTTCAGAACAAAATTCGAACTTGAGCAAATTATTGAGCAAGCTCCAGAGTTTCTTGAGAGGTTTGAATATCCCGAAATGATCTACGTAGCATAATGCTATAGATATTACAGGCTGTTACAGGGTAACAATATTCTTAGAAGAGAGCTTGAACATTTAATTAAATTATTTCATTTACTTAGAAATTATGG
This sequence comes from Nymphula nitidulata, assembly GCA_947347705.1. Classification (NCBI taxonomy): domain Eukaryota; kingdom Metazoa; phylum Arthropoda; class Insecta; order Lepidoptera; family Crambidae; genus Nymphula; species Nymphula nitidulata. Next base: position 20,028,580 of record OX374633.1, read on the forward strand.
TGAATCTGTTAATTATACTTAGTGTACTTAATTGTATTTGGTATTGATATTCATTGCTGAAGTTATTCTTCTGAGTTACAAGGTCTTCTTGGAAACGTATTTTGAATTATGTTCAGCAAAAATATACCCAGATACTTGGAAAAGGAAATTGCCTGTGGAATCGTAATACGATAATAATTGGAAATAAACACCAACGTTCTAAAGAGAGACGCCCCAAAACCCAAATAATAAGCATCATTTAAATGAAGAAGCTTAAAGAAATATAGATTGGCTGAGATATCGTACTAATCAAACGCTGCAAACAAATCGAATAAAGTATTTAAAATTCAATCTTGGATTACAAAAACTGGATAGTGTTTCCTGTAAATGTTCAATTGAATTCGTCAAATATAAACCTCCTTTTTCACCGGAATTTCACTGTACAAACATAAACTGTCAGATAATCCCTCTGCTGTCACCATCGTGACTTCACGTTTCACTGGTGATCGAACACCGACCCCCTAGCGACACGGCCCGCGCGCATGCAGATTGGCAACACGAGTTTCAAATTGAATCGAAACTAAATCGCTACAAAATTACAGCCTTCGAGCAATGTTCCCTCAGGAGTGCATATCTGATTTTCAATTTGTAAAATCAATTCTACTGTAATTCGTCGTGACATATGATAATGTGCTGATTTTAATATTTGATTTTAACTCACTGGTATTTCTTACGGTCTAAGGGCATTTATTAATATTGCTAAATTTTCTAAGCCACCGTCAAATCTTGACAAGTTTTAAAATTAATAGTTTCCTTTGATATAAAAATATATATAAGAATATATATAAGAAAATACCATTGCATGAACTCCTTTCGTAGATTTTTTTCAAGTATAACGTGGGGTTCTTCAAAAAGGGAGTGAAAAGTTTTTACAGGGTCGTCAACGCGCGAGTGATACCTCTGAGCGTCCATATGCTATGGTATCCGCTTACCATCAGGTGGTCAGTATGCTTGATTGCCACCGGACTGGTATAAAAAAAAAAGTTTCCATCACCTTTCCTGGTTTCTAAGCTACTTCTCCCTTTTTAGAATAGAATAATAGAATAGAATAATTTATTTTGCGAAAATATGGTACATAAATTGATCTTATATGCATAATATAATAGTTCAGCACATTAACCAAAATTGGCATGCAAAATTACAGTAAAATATTTATTCATTTATTGGGAACAAATTAAAGTTTCTAAATGTCATATATAAAATTATAAATTAATTAAATGTTTTGTTAAATGTCACCCTTAAAATTAAAATATTCATTCAAACTGTAAAAACAGTTTTGAGCATTTTTACTGCAATAGCTATGATAATTGAGGGATGCTTGATTTTTCTCCCACAGTTAGAATACCCACATTCTTCTTTTCTTGCTTTTTCTAATACAATTATTTGTCTAGGGGCACTTTTCTGTGATGAATACCAGGAGATAAATTACAAGCACTATAACCGTCAGTTATGATATGTAGGGACTGCAGCTATTCCACGCCCTAGCCTCTTTATTCCCATTTCATTAGCTGGAGTTATCCCCCTTGACGGGTGTTTTACAAAAACATGACCATGAAGAGAAAAATTCGCAAAACCGTTGAATGAAAATATGATTTTTCGATAGTTATGAGACTTATGTTATAAGCCTTGAATCTAGAACATAAACCTTTTTCTCTACTGTATTAGAATTTCAAAATAAGTCTAATTTCAAATACAGAAACTATTTTATGTGTTGTATAAATGAATGGCAAGTTATTTAAAACCTGTTAAGTTTTAGAATAGTAAATATTAATAGAGAATAACATATCTGACTACTTGAAATACTTGGTGGTAGGTGGCAGGTTCGCCTGGGGGTAGAGAGCAGCGCTATGTTCCGGTTTGAGGCGAAAGCTTAGATAGCCAGTGTATCAATCAGCAAGATCATTCTATTTATTCCTTGATATTTTTGTGGTTACTTTAACATTCTTCCCAGAAGAAGACAGTTTGTACGTACATAAATATTATATAAGTGAATAAGTTGTATCTATGTAAGGGTTCTAGTTTATACCTACCTCATTGTGAATGTCTATGATACGGTATTATGATATGACCAATGGGTGCGTACATCGAAGTGCGTTGGGGGTTATAATTCAATTTGGTCGTGTGCGTTATCCTGTTACGGCGGCATGCAATATTCGACTACACGTATTGTCTAGTCTGCCTCGTAATTACTCTGCACAGTAGTTACCTCTAGATTACCTACGAGAGAGCTCTTTTACGACCTACCTACTAGCATAACTTTCAAAGTGAATCCTTCAAATAAAGCAGCAATAGACGCTAAATTGAAAGGTATTGCGGTCGCGAACGTTATTAGGACATTCCGCGTCAGTAATTTAGTAAACTGTAAAGAGACTACATTTATCAGAGCCGGTTTTTATTGTGCTAGTGCCCTCCGGGGGGCTGGAAAGGGACAAAGGATTAATAGAGATAAAGAGAGGTTATCAGCACCTAAATGTACACCAATCATTACTTATCTAGTTGACTCTCAAGCACACAACAGAACACACCCAAAAACGCACGCACGGACGCACACACGCACTCACACGTAAACTGACCGATACCACAGAATAACCAATACTTAGTCTACACAAATGCAGTACAGGAAACCTGATTTATTTTTCATAAACACGTTTGCTAAAAATAGACTCCATATTAATATGTGAAGTGCCTACTTACATCAGACTTAATCCTTCAATGCCCAGACGTCATCAATAGATGACATAACAATTAAAATTAAATTGTGTCTGGTTTATCGGGCTTTGATGGGGTAATAATCATAGTCTACTGAGTCTATAAACTCAAACTCAAACTCTTTTATTGTATCATGTGGTTCAAAAGGTGTTACATAAAATAGATTCCAAATTTCCAACATGACCCTGCAAGGGTACTACAATAATAATATGATAAAAGATCCAATATCACTAGCCGCTTAAATCTATTGACACTTTGAATAATTTTATAGTTTGATTTTCAATCTATTATTTTCCTAAAGATTCACCGAAAAACTCCTGCATGCTATTAAAGCTTTACATAACAGATATTCCTTAATCCTATTTTAAATAAATTGAAATTTTCCTCAGCTACTATGTATTTTAGTAGTCGTTTAAATAATTTGATTGCACTTACATGGGAACCCGAACTACATATTAAAAGATTAGATGTAGGCAAAGCCAGTCTATTGTGATGTCCCAGATTTTATGGATGTCGTAAAGCATTGTCTACTTTTGATGTAAAACTGAGGATTATTCCTTGCAAACTTGCTTATCTCAAAATTTAGGATTCTGGTGAATTAAACGAATTGAATTATCGAAAAAACGGAGGTTTATTGAATTTCACTTTTAAACACACGTCTAATCGTTCACCGTCTTAGAGGTTCTACGCCATCTATCTCCCTCACACTCATCGTATTTCTCACATCCTCCACGTATATCCAGCATGTATATCGAAGGCAGGGATTTTTAATTACATCACATCACAATAAATTCCAGATTCGAAAACCGCTCTTGTTACATGAAATTATGGTCAATTCTTTTTCATCGTGTTACGATGCTATTTTGTTGGCTAATACCCTGCAGGGGACGTGTTGTCAGCGGGTGGCGGCTACTGCCAGCGAGTGGTGACGTCACCACCGTGACATACTTACCAACCCCTCAAAACGATTACCCCTCAGCTTCATCTCTCCGACATAGACATTAGAGCTAATCAATGTTACATTAAATATTTCTATGACAATACAAAGTTATTTATTCTGTAAGGATACCAAGAAAACGTCTATGACAAATGCTCTAACAATATATTTATAGTCAGCTATGATTTTGATTTTTATTAATCTGATTTTCAGTTCTTACTTTATTTAGCAGCAGCTGCCAATTTCTAATGAATTTGTTACGAAATATGATGATGGAACCCATGTTATAGGAAAGACGGAACATGTGCTGGTAAACGAAGAATTCCAGGCTTTGGAGTTACGACATAGAAACGAGTTACTAAACTTTTTCAAGCAACAACATTTAGAAAACCGGCACGCGTGCTCCTGAGTTGGAAGCTCTGCACTCTCCATGATATAGCCAATGGAAAGCGCTAAGCTGTTCGTGACCTCTACATCACCAATGATACGGACAGCACAACGGACGCTGCAATCTGTCCAGTGAATTGAGGAAGTTACTCAGCAGAGCCATCCCCCAAGTGCAAGTGCGAGCAATATCCCACGACAGACCGGACCTGAGTTTTATAAAGCAGGCATAATTGGTGAGGCGTGAAAAATCGACGTTGTTCAGGACACAGAGCTTGAGAATTGTTTTGATCACAGTTTTGATATATGTTTATGCGGGTAAAATTTTTCCCAAAAAGGTAATAGTAATATTTCATGCGATTGCCGCTGATAATAAGCTATAAAATTCATCTCTACTTGTGACATGGCCTAGCTATAATACCAAGTCTTGTTGAAAAATGTGGTCTCAAAGTTTTTTCTAAAAAATATAAAATGAGTCCGACTTTTTAATTTCTTCAGGTAAGGCATTATGTAGAGTCATTTCTTTTCTAGGGTCTTTTTATTCAGGTAAGGCATTATGTAGAGTCATGTAGAGTCATTTTCCAAAAAACGTATTATAATACTTTCCTTTGTGATATCACGTTACTCTTGACGTGCATCTGTACATATAATATCTATCGTTGCAAGTATGTTTGTTGCGGTGTGTGTATGTAATAGTATAATGTATGTGGTGGTGGCGCGCGCCGGCAGCGGCAGACCGGCCGGCGGCGGCCGCCGAGGTCGCGCACTGCACTATATTCTATTAGAACTGATAAATACTGTATGTATGATGTGATGACACTTGTTTTCAGCCTCTTTGTGCAGTTTTTACTGTTAACCCCCTTATTCGTAAAACAAGTAAACAAAGTGTTTTGTTTCTTACATATCAGCAAAATAAAATAGTCAAGACATTTTAAAACGGCTACCTCCAAAATAAAATATTAAATGTGTCAGGACTTCGGGGCTTCAGGAGCATCTACACTCAACTATTATTTAACTGAACCAAACTGAACCTTTGTTAGAATAGAATAAAACTCGAGAAACGCGACACTACATGAAGTTGAAATGTGACAAAAAATGATCATTTGTTTTGTACAAATACACGGCAAATGACTCCCTCCACATCCACAACAATTGAACATAAACGGTAAGTGCCAAGAGTAGACCATAAAATATTATGATACGAAGACAGCTAGAGCCTATAATAGAGAAACCCATGAGTTAGCACGTTATATGGTTTTGACTCTTGCCTTATATATCCAGAGAAGTATGCTAAAAATAAAGAATAACAGTCACTAATTATTTCCGGCATTCATTGTCCAATCCACTAAGCCGGTTGTGAAAAAAAAAACACAAAAAGAATATTAAAAATATTAAATAAAGAACAAAAAACGAACATAATTTGTTTGTTGTTAGAAGACAGCTTTCTTTGTTGAAACTTTTCGTTTTATCTTTTCTTTGATGATTTTACGCAGAATTTAACGAAATATTTACCTGTTTCTTTATTCCTTGTCAATTAAGTACAATTAAAAATTCCTTTCTTCGTCGAAGCTCAATTTTGAAGAGCCCTCGGCCCGGGTAATTATCACAAATTGGAAAGAACTCCCTTGTTATCTTATATAAGTATTATTGGGGTCATGAGTACACTTCCTTCTATCAGTTACTGTCTTTTGTGTTAAAGGTTTTGGTAATGAGGCAGCCGTCATGTTACAAAATGTAAAATGTTCACCGAAATCGAAAAATAATTTAATTGTGTGACCAACTCAATTGCACAGAGACCGCAGGCCAATTTGAAAACGTTTATTGGAGTAACATATTCAATTTACTGTTTTGTTGTCCATAACATCGAACATAATACTTGCAGCGTTGGGCTGACCTAATTCAATGGTAATAAGTTCTATTTTTGCAGTGAGACTGTCGCAGTTAAAGTCTCGTCTGTACATACATGTTGCCCGTACCCCCGTCAAGCCGGGGCATGTGGTCGTGCCGACATCGTTTCCCCATTACCATAAATTAATAAAAAAGCTGCCGCCCGCATCCTCTCAGCCGATTGGCACACACGTGCCTTCCCGGGCCGTTGGTAATGAATGTACAGGCATAACAATAAGAAATAAGTAACGAACAAATTGCAAGTAAGTAGGTTTTAGACGGACTATGATCAAGGTAAATTATTTTTCGTCGGTGAAATTTAAAACCTTTTTACCTTGACAAGCGGCATCATTTCCAATTTGTTTTTATTGTGTGAGATAGGCTTGCGGGAAAGAACTGCATATATCGTCCAGGCTATCAACCATCTGCCTAAGTAGAGTTCTTGAATACTTCGGCCACATTGCCAGGAGAAACGGAGATAACCTTGAGATACTTATGCTTACTGGCAAAGTAGAAGGGAGGGGGCCGCGGGGCCGCAGCCCAATGCGTAGGATAGACCAGATTTGCACCACCCTCGAGACCAACTTGCACGATGCACTGCACACTGCTGAAGATAGATCGGTGACACCAAAGTCACGATCCTCAATAATAAGGAATGCGACGCGAGGAGGAGGAGGCTTCCAGGAGTGGCTCCACAAATTAATATTGTAATTACTTAGATCTCATTTCAATGCCTAATCGTAATGCCCCAAACTTTCAGGTCACCTAATTCCCATTCCTTTGTTCTTCGAGGAAGCTTCTGTTCTTCGGATGAATTATCCAGATCCCAAACTAGCCTCATGCTGGTTTCGTAATTCGTATTTCCTAGTGTAGCTCAACCACACACTTTTGACTAGACTTTTTTGCCATAAAACTAACTAGGTCACACCTTCAACGTCCCTAACGCGTGTGTGTCTGTCAGTTCGTACGTCTGTGGTGGACGTCGCGGTCCGCCGGCCGGTGTCACCTTGCGCGGTCAGCTCCTCTCCCCGCTCCCCTGCCCCTCCCCCCTCCGGCTGTCGTCAGGTCAGTCAGGTGCAGCGTGCAGTGTTGCTAGGCTGGGCTGTACCCCTGTACCCCTGTTGGGCCCTTTGTTCGGTCAGATTGGCTCCGACAAGCGTGTCTGATTGATTACTGGGGACATTATTTCCGATGTTTTTATGATGTTAATTGAACAATTAGTATTGAACTTCTACATAATAGGTGAATAACTGGAATTCCTCTAAAAATTCGAACTATTGAAAGGATCACATTGAGACAAAATCAACATTATGTGGCTATAGACAAAACCAATGTCAGGAGGACCACCGGTTTTGCCTTTGTTCTCTTGTTTTGTTTGTTTCATCAATTAGGTATAATATTCATTATTAAACACCAGAGACAAAATAAATATTACAAAGCTAATCAAAAAGACACAATCACACAAAATAGAGGAAAGTCTAAAATTTTAAATTAAAACTGTACCTACATACATGAATCATCATCACCAGCACCATCACTATATACGTCCCACTGCTGGGCACAGGCCTTCCTACATGGGAGAAACACATGAGGAGCTTGGGCCATAACACCACCACGCTGGCCCAATGCGGATTGGTGGTTAAAGCGGTTGCAGGAACCACCGGGACCAACGGCTTAGCGTGCCTTCCGAAGCACGGAGGAGCTCGAGATTAGAAATTTTGGTTGACCCATCCCGGGACCGACCATGGCGAAAGTTGCTTTGTTTTCGTAAACGAAACCAGAGCGCTCAAATCACTACGCCACCGAGCTCCTCGATATATCGAGCATACATGAATAAATATGTTTAAATTTATAAAGGAAGTTAGGAAAACAAAGAGATTAAAGGAAATTAAAAACTAAGATGGACCATCAGAGTGTAAGAAATTATTCATTAACTAGATGTTTATAAGAAAATTATAGTTTGAGCACGTTAAATATGAGGTAGACTGTTCCAAAGCCTTATAGCGAGCTTAGCCTGAGAAGAAAGGGATAAGCTCTACTGAATTGTGAATTGAGAGATTATTGACATGCCTAAGTTGCGAACTGTAACAGAGGGTAAATATAAACAAATAAATAAATAGAACATTTACTTATTTACTATAACCGATGCTAAGTTTCATGAAAGATAATATTCGATCCTAGAGTAAATTGAATATGACTGAGAAATAAATCCACAATATTATTTTGTTCTCACGAACGTGCTCCAGTGTTCCTGATAAAACGCCTTTATGGAAGCTTTATACTTTGTTTGTTAAACAAAGGATTACGGCGGAGAACTCCCGTCATACCGTGTAATAACGACCTTATGACACTCTGACTTCCTCATTATCTCCTTAATTATTTGCGCAGGCAATATTGGCACAGATTAAACACAGTTACTGTCAATATTCCCTCGAAGCGGTGTTTGTTACTTACGGGTCTTGTTTGGCACACTTTAGGGGATCAATAGATATACGTGAACACAATATTATAGGGATGTTCCCAAGTAAAGATTGAATTCCCGTCCCAAGTTAAGAATTTTTTCTAGCATAAGTACCTACTTATTTTTCTAACTCTTAATATGCCAATTTTGAATGTTTCAATTTTTTTTATACAACTAGATGACAAACAAGCTGATGGTTAACGGTTACCGCCGCCTATAGACACCTGAAATAACAAGGGAAAACCACTCGATATTGCAGGTGCGTTGTCATCCTGAGGCCTAAGATGAAATGCCGTCCATGGCCAGTAATTACACTGGCTACCTTTCCCTTCAATCCGAAACACAGCGAACTGTTTCACGGCTGAAATAAGAAAGGCGGTGGTACCTACCCAGACGACCCTACCTACGGGCCTACCACCTAGTGAATACAGACAGTTGATGATTATGATGATGACTCCATATGTGAGTAAATCAGGCAAACGAAGTAAGTAGGTAACATCTAGGTTCTTGATAAACACAATAAACCGATGTGATAAGTTAACACAGTTCCCGCCTTCCTCAGTTCTTGTTGGTTCCTTCATTATAACTTTCTCCTGTCGGAAACAGTTTTTGAACTAATAACTTACAGGCTGATTATGTTACACACAACTTGGGAGCGGAAGGGAACAGTTTGATACTTTTTTATTATTTTGTGGTTACCTTCTATGCCGAAAAATACTTCACGTAGTTTTTCTGCAGTAGGTAAACAATCAGTGAAATATAAATCAGTAAAAAAATCGCCAAGAAAGGTGAAATTTAGTGGCGACTTCATTTTTCACTGACTTGGGTAATTTATCTGAATGCAGTACAAAATTTTCTGTTTTATTAACTTTACCTTAGTGTAGTTTACGATACAAAATTGAAAATTGTAAGTAACCGCCGGCCTCATTTTTAACCGACTTCAAAAAAGAAGGAGGTTATATGTTCCACTGTATGTATTTTTTTTTGTATGTATCCTCAAATTTTATTAGCACGTATGACATGTTTTACTTTTTTTCAAAGCTATTCAAATATTTGCTTCTGTTAGTCATCATCTCATGTTAATGAGCTGATGATGGAAGGTACAACTCCTTAACGGTTAGGAGTTAGAAGATAATTCTTTAACTATGTATTTCAACCAAAGACTGAGAGACAGACAAGTCGATAGTGCTGACGGTCACCCATCTTGCTTTGACCTTAGGAAATCACTTAACTTGATCCCCAGTCTGTTTGCTATGTTCTACTAACATAACAATAAGCTTACCGCGTGTATGGTTCCTGGAATGTCAACGAGTATTTGTAAACATATCAACAAATGTAATTGCGCCAAAGTTGGCACACACCGGAGTAAATCTGTCATACACAGCTACGACCTACTGGTAAAAGCGTCGAGTCCTTCGAGGGTTGGTTGGTACACAAACCCGTCGGGCACAGCGTACGGGATGTACGCATTGAGACTGACACTCAACATACTGTACTGTGGCTGACAGTTTAAAAGGTGTGCCATTTATCGAGACGGGAGTTCATTGTAAATAAGCGTGCGAGGACTTCACGTAACAGCCACACATATCACTTAAAAATTATTCCGATAAAAAGGTGTACGCTTGACAGCACATCAAGCCTTGTTTTATCTAAACGGGGTAACTCTTGACCTTCATCTCACCTGATGGTAAGTGAAGATAAGGCCGACGATGGAAGCGAGCTACACCCGGATTTCTCAACCATAGAGGAATTGGCTATCTTACCTCTAACTGCCGGAATACAACAATGCTGTTAACTAGGTGGTAGGCCCGTATGTAGGGTCGTCTGGGTAGGTAGGTACCACCACCTTTCCTATTTCAGTCGTGCATGAAACGGTTCGCTGTGTTTCGGATTGAAGGGAAAGGTAACCAGTGTAATTACTGAGCATGGACGGCATTTCATCTTAGGCCTCAGGATAACAACGCACCTGCAATATCAAGTGACTTTCCCTTGTTATTGCAGCCCGCCTAGCAGACCACCGAAACGCGATATGATACGATATGATAAAGCTATTTATCGCTTCGAATTGTCAAAAATCATTGGATATAACCGCCATCTTGAAATTTGATCGAAACTGCGAACTTGTATTGTATATATACTGTTCGCAGTTTTGATAAAATTTCAAAATATCGGTTATATCCAATGATTTTTGACAGTTCGAAGCGATAAATAGCTTTATCATATCGCGTTTCGGTGGTCATGCTAGGCGGGCAGGTGTCTATAGGCGGCGGTAACCGTTTACCATCAGGTGGGCCGTCAGCTTGCTTGTCATCTAGTTGTATAAGAAAAAGGAACCCGTGCTGATAAATAATGAATTCCAGGTTTTGACTTCAGTTACTAAACTTCTTTGTGAATGGTGTTAATTTGGAGACTGTGAATTGAGGACTCCAACTTCCTTACTACTCAGAAGCACGCGTCCTCCTGGAACTCCTGGATGGGGGAAGGCTGGATCGATCGAAGAATGGTCGAAAAGCTCTCCAGATCATTACATAATGCAGCAGATAGAAGGCGCGAAGCAAATATTTATTTGCCTAGTGTTAAGTGGTTGTATGGCCAAGATGGACTCGGGAACAGGTGCTGGTGAAAATAAAAAGCGTCGCTTCCTCAGGGGAGCTCTGTCAAACTTACTCACGGGGGCACAACACTACAATGTACCTACTGTATATTAAACCGCAATCTTCTGTGAGATGAGGTGCTGGCTCTCCCAGTTGGGTGCTTGAAATTCAGAAGGTGCTAGCCCCCCAGTCACTGGTTGCTTTAGTTCTCCTAAGGATCTATTGATTTCTGATTTGATCCCTAAGAGAAACTCCAAGCATTGCTAGCTCGCTCACTTTATGGTTAACACGAATTAAACGTTTCAAATGATCCAACCATATGCTGAACCCAACTTCAATTTGTTTTTTATTCAGTTTTTTTCAGTTTTTTTTTATATAAAAACCATACTGTTGGGTAACTGATTTTGAAAAAAAATTTATAGGACAAATGGAAACTATTCCACAGCGAACCAAAAAGAATCACGTAAATCGGATCAGAGTCTCGACGTAATCGGTGTACCTACATACATAGCAGAAAAAAAAATATACCGGCCGAATTGAGACCCTCCTAGTTTTTGAAGTCTGTTAAAAATAGACAGATAGGTCTCTGAATATTCTTAAATTGTTCGTTTCTATCAAAAACACCTTACACCAATGATATTATAATAAACAAGAAGCCTTACACCTACGCATTATCTAAATATGTGTACCTACTTTACCTGACACATTACGTTGATGACAGCAACATTTATCTATGTTTGCAAAACAGCTTTTATTGTAAGTCCGTAAGGTCTAGTATATAGGACGACGCCTAGACGAGATACATTGAGTGGTGACGTCATCCGGCCTGTGTAAAGAATCCATTGTGATCCTTCGTCCCTCGGGCCCGAAATTCACTTACTCGTAAAATACATAACAAAAGCAACGCTAGCTGTTCTAGATTTTAAATTTAGATCGATAAGGTCGTTTATTGTAGTGTATACTCTGCGGAGATACGTTAAAGGCAAATAAAGGATAATAAACGAAAATCTAGAGACGTGCGGGTCCGATAACTTAAATAGAAACCTTTGAAGTAGGTAACTAGTATTTTTAAACAAGGCCTGATTTTTTCTTTGTGCTCCTGGATTCATTTTGAGGCGTCAAAATAGTCAAATACTATTTAAATAAAAAAGACACTCATACGACATTGTTCTACGTCTATACAATGTTCGAATAAGAACCAACAGTATGAAAACTATACTAGTAAATATCTATTCTAAGACAAATTTTGATGAAGGACACTTCTGGGAACTTACGAGAAGGAACAGTAGCTCATACACCCTTGTCTGATTACAACTGTTATTCTAACTTTATGTATTTATACATGTCGTTTTTGAAGATTTTAAACTATAAAACTATCCGAAGGTACATCAAATGTATTATAAGATAGGGATAGCCCTATCTTAGGAAGAATATAACAAAATAATAATTCTTGAAATCCCTTTTCAAAAGGCTTGCACAATCTTATTAGATACAGGCGTCATTCACGCCGACACCGTGGATATTTTGGAAAATACTCCCACGACTTGAACTAGACTTCAAGTAAAATCACAAGATCCCCTATGTCGTACCTGTCTTACTGAGAAACATAATTCGTAACCGCGCATCATTACATTAAGAGGTCCCAGACCCAGTTCACCGACTTATCCCTAACCGCCATGATAATTCCGCTGATTACCTTCCTGGTCATTAGCTTGCACATTTGTCCCTTGGAGTAAGCGTCGATTAAATGATTAGTGGGTTTATCCCCTAACTTACTTTCGTCATTTTGGACACTAATTTTATCTTTAACACTTTACTATTTCGCCCATAGACCAATCCACAACCTATCAATATCCCGCAGTCACTCAATCAAAGCTACTACAACGCCATTCTCTGTATTTTCACCATAACCCAGTCAAATTACAATGATTATCTTTGGAGTGACCTTGAAGCACAAGTTATCGAAGGCAGTTTCATCAGCGGCTTCCAATCGGACTCAAATATCCATTTCCAATCGATTCTCAATTCAATTTTGGCGGTGCAATAATCGAAAATTTCATCACATTATTGTGATGGTTGTTTAAATCATAACATTAATAATTTCACCCACGCATGTTTCCTTGGCAAATAAAGAAGACGTGTTTTAAAAATGTAACACTTTTATTATTAAACAATAATCTTATTATTTACACGTCTGTTAATTAGGAACAAAGTTGAAATGCAATAATTGGACTTGCCCAGAGATCAGTCGCACTTACAAGTAGTTATCACAGTCCACTGTCAGAGAAGCTCTCTAGCTTTTCCACCACACAAAGCCTCTGGTTCGTGTTACTGTCAGGTTGACACCTTGTCAGGTTTATAGCGTCATTCTGGCACACCATAGACGCAGGCTGGTCATCCTCATCCAGCAACTCGTGGAGGAAATCCAAGCATTTCCTTTTGAAGAGGCGTTGCTTCTTGGGAGGTAGGTCTTGATAATCGTTATGTATGCCGCGGAAGAATTGGAAGTAAGAGGAATTCTCATCGGCCTCGAACGCGGAGGAGCAGCTGTCGTCATTGGAGGTTTCTCTCCTCTCGACCGGTTGTGGGGGGTTGAGGAACCAGGGGCTGTGGATGAAGGGCTTGACGTCTACTGGCTCCGGACAAGGGGTCTCCGTCTGCTCCATGTCCAGAAGTGTGGGCGCGTACGTTGAGAAAGATGGTGGTCGCCTGTGGACAAGAAGGTGGCGTTACACAATTTACAAACTAATATTTTAATTGTAGAAATACAGAATGGTGCCGTCAATACGGCAACAAATTGAAACATGGGCTATATAATGTAGTTCATAGAAATGTTATGAAACTTTCAAATTTAATAAGTCATTTAATAATTTCATTGCATTCCTAAATCATCAAATGAATAAGATGTATTTAAAAGTTGTAAAACATTTCTATGAACTAATATCTTTTTAACCCCCGACGAAAAAAGAGGGGTGTTATAAGTTTGACGTGTCTGTCCGTGTTTCTGTGTATCTGTGTGTCTGTGTGTCTGTCTGTGGCCTCGTAGCGCCTAAACGAATGGACCGATTTTGATTCGGTTGTTTTTTGTTTGAAAGCTGATGTGACTATGATGGTTCTTAGCTATAATTTATGAAGATCAGTTCAGGCGTTTGATGACTATCAGCTCATTTTCTACTTGATAATAGGATTTTACTAACTTTTACAGATCCGATTGACTTCAAATTTGGTGTACTGTCACTTCGGTGACATTCCCATGACATACTAACCTTAAGCTGATCCTGTCCTATCAAAAAGTCTGCGAAATGCTTAATTCTTCAGAAACTCACGGCAGATATAGCGTGTTTGGGCTCTTATGAATAGTCTTAGTGAGATGGTGTTAGATAGATGATTAATGACGCCGGGGGTTACTTAAAATTTTTAATTTGGTAATTATATACTTTGTATTTTTTTTGACTATGGTAAGAGAATAAACGTTATTATTATTAATAATAATAATAATAAAGACCGTTTTTTTTATACAACTAGATGACAAACAAGCTGAAGGCCCACCTGGTGATGAGTGATACCCGCCGCCTATAGACACCTGTAATAACAAGGGAAAATCACTTGATATTGCAGGTGCGTTGTCATCCTGAGGCCTAAGATGAGATGCCTCTCATGCCCAGTAATTGCTCTGGCTACCTTCCTTGGCTTGGCTTAGATTTTCAATGTGTATTTTATTACGTTCATTAGGTTCGAAAATTGAACACAACTCTCTAAATGTAAAATTATATAACAGCCAACCCTTTTGTATTCATATACAGAATGGTGCCGTCGAAAAAATAATGTATATACCAATGTTAAAATTATATGTATTACCTAATAATATACCTACTTATTTTTTCGACATAGGATAAGTACACACCTATAAATTAATAAAATGGACACAAAAAGTATTTGTGCTATCGATGCTATGAATAATATTACATTTAGATGTGAAAAGGAAATATCTTAAAAGCTGTCTGAGCTTTCTTAAATGTATACAGGGTGGTGCCGTCAATACGACGATAAATTATAAGATGGGCTATATTAGTTCATAGAAATGATTTGCCACTTACAATTTCATGACATTTCTATGGAATAATGCAGCCAATGTTATATTATTTCATACGATGTCATGAAATTATCAAATGAATGAGATGTATTTGTAAGTGGCAAACCATTTCTATGAAGTAACATAGCCCATGTTTTCATTTATTGTCGTAATGACGGCACCACCCTGTACTTAATTACAAAATAAATACATAAGTCAGCTTAATTTTTGTTCTTATACCAACAGTCTTCAAACAATTGACTCCGATGAAAGAATATAAATAGACATGTTAAGTTTAAATGAAGCTACTAATAAGATGTAATAATTTATATGTTTTAATTGTTTATTATTATAATTATATGTACCTAACTATGAGCATGGTAATGTACAATCAAGTAGGTACGTCACTTACTGTTTGTCTGTATATTTCGAAGGGAAATTTTGTTTCTCATTTCGAGGGGTCAATTCACTGAAAAGTTAAAAATTATAATTGTTACTATTTAATACACAACTCAGGGACGATTTTTCAATTCTTAGATAACTTATATCCAGGGAATAGCTTCGAAAAGTTGACAGTTACCTTGTAAAAAGTCTGGCAAAACGTCAAAATTATTCGTTGGATAAATAATATTCAGACGGCTGACAAATTACTGTTATGGATAATGTTTTAATATGCCCCTTCTCTCAGTTAAGAAGACTTGGGAAAACCGTGTAAATTTATCTAGAGAAAAGATAATTATTGTCTAATAAAATGCCTACTCAATTTACTAGCATGCATACGAGGTGGGTTTGTCGGTCGGTACACGCGTTAGCACGATTGCCGTATGTTCCCTTTTAAGTTGATATCTATAGGTACTTCAGTCAACTTCGCAAAAAACCACTGTCGTTTTTTAATGAGTGATGAGCAAGAAAGGTAGCTAGTGAAAGAGATAACAGTTAGTTTGTTTACATTCTTTACCAAATTGGCTCAAGTATATGCGGTAGTTATTATGTCGCGGTACTGACATGTCTGTGGCCATGTGCTCCCTGAGGAACTCCAGCTCGTCGGCCAGGTACCACCGGGAGACCATGCGGCCCTTGCCGGTGCGCGCGCCGTGCATCTCGTTGCGCAGGTGCCGCGAATACGAGTTGCGGATGTGAGACCACTTCCTGCGGACATCGGCCACTGAAATAGACACATACTTTGTAATCGGGCTTAGAAAGTAGATTAACACTTTAGCATAGTAAAAGGAATGCAACGCCGACTCATATCCTGAGCGTTTGGTAATAGCCTAGTCTTGTAGGGTTGTCGCTTTTAGTTTATTCAATCGTCGCAAATGTAGGGCTAGTCGCTGTGCATAAAGAGGGTCCGCAGATTATCAGACCTTTTAATACAAGGTTTATTGATGTTTGGATAGCAGGAGCGAACGCGCGACCTCTCATATTCAATCGAGAAATACTCGTTCGGGTGTTAAAGTAACTTCGCCGTTTTGTAGGTAGACATTAGTTTTACCGCGAAAACAAAGGACTAGAACGAATTCATAGAATTCTCCCGTGTCTTTGGAAGACGACGACGAACATAGACTATTTAACATGAACAATGTGTAACAAATATGTGTAATTAATAAATATACTGAAGCTGAACTATTAAAATTTGTACGGAATTAGATCCACAGTGTTATTTAACCAACATGTTTAAATAATTAGGTACATTACAAGAGGCATACATAGCATTATCGCAAGCTACTGGCACTCACGCCACCTACCTAATATTGAAATTGAATCAGCCAACTTGTTACATATACAGGGTATACTTATTAGTTTATAGGTATTAGAAATGGTTTGCAACTTTCAAAACTGAAATAATGCAGCCAATGTTATATTATTTCATAGAAATCGACGACCGGCTGGTCGAGCGGTCTGTACTCTGTACCCCTTGCTATGCAGGCTACTCGATCAAAAGGTCCCGGGTTCGAATCCCGGTAGGAGCAAATGTTTGTATGATGAGTACGAGCATTTGTTTACGAGTCATGGATGTTTATAGCGCCTTCGATCGGCTATAACACGGAAAGTGCTCTGAAGAGCTATTTGACCTTATCCCACCTTCCCCCTTCCTACTCAGGAGCACGCGTGCCGGCCTTCGGAGTCATCAATTCACTGTCTCCACCTCAACATCACGTACAAAGAAATTTAGTAGCTCTTTTCTCTGTTGAACTTCCAGAACTTGGAATTCTTTGCCAACACATGTGTTTCCTCCTTCCTATAACATGGGTTCCTTCAAAAGAGGCGTGAAAAAGCACTTTTCGGGCCGGCAAGGTGGAGGCGGCTAGAGCAGTGTCTGAACTGCACTAGCTGTCTTCGCATATAGACTTTTCTTACCGCTTCACATCAGGTGGTGTTAAGTCATTTGTCATGCTTTGTATAAAAATAAAAAATAAAAAAAATATTAAATGAATAAGATGTTTTTGAAAGTTGCAAACCATTTCTATGAACTGTACCACCCTGAATAAGACATTGTTGTAATAATAATCTCTACTGATCCGTTCAATTGCCAGCTCTTATAGATAATGACATTCAATGTGGTCTTATTTCTCACAGGAGAAAAATGCGAGTGACATGAGAAAGTATTAAGGTATACTTTTAATTACATCAGTAAAAAAATAGAGTACACACACACGTCTAAACAACTGGCGGTTTTGTTGTATTCCTGTGCAATGTAAGGTCAACAGAGCTCATTGACGCAGCCCTTTGTTGTCACCGTGGGGTGTAGTCCCCCATGCTGGGGACTGCCCGGTGCTACGAATACAAAATACAAGTAATGCCCTCACCTTCTTTATGTAAATATCTCATCTCACGTTGGGTCTTAACGTCTAACTTTACAACTGTCGGATTGGAACATAGTTATCCCGAAAAGCATCAGATTCTAGACACCATTGATTTTTCAATTGTCATACATAGCCCTCCGACGGGATAACGCCACTTGAGGGATTAAAATTCTTACTCTCAAAACATAACGTCGTTTGAAATGAAACGATCTTCTCCACTCCCAACCAAAAAACATCCTAATTTCAATAGAGATGATGGTGGGAGTGCACCACCAGCTTGGGATCCCATCATGCGAATAATAAAGTCGCAAGCCCGTCCTCACACTGCCCAAAAAAATGACACCGTGAGCTCCGAAAGTAACAGTAGTTAACTTAAAACTTATCAAAGACATTTGACATCTTAAGTCTTCCCGTGACCACGATCGCTGTAAGTGTAAAGTAATCGAAACGTCCGTCGGGTGTATCATAATAATGTAACATCTAATTAAACGCGAGTTAAATCCGGTAAATTGGTTTTATTTCAAATGTGTGTGCTCTAGAAAATGTACGACAATAGGTACTATATCGTATAGGGTGTTACTGTTGGGTCCTTGGGTTAAAAAATGGTAAGTAAGTACTAAGTACACCTCTCCGCTAAGGATTCAAACTTCCACTATCTAGAGCTGGAGGCAGATTCTTTAACCTACTAGTCTTTATTCAGCTGCAGTTTCATTATATTCCAGCATTCATCATCATCATCAGCCTATATACGTCCCACTGCGGGGCACAGGACTTCCTACATGTGATAAACACATGAGGAATTTGGGCCATAACACCACCATGCTGGCCCAATGCGGGTTGGTGGGTTTAAAGCGGTTGTAGGAACACTTGCCGTCCGAAGCACAGAGGTGATTATAAATTTGATTGACCCATCCTGGGACCTACCATGGCGAAAGTTGCTTTGTTTTCGTAATCGAAACCAAACCGCTTAAGCCACTACGCCACCGAGCTCCTCGACCGTTGATACAAATTAATAAGTCACATCAAGTAAAAAATATTTTAGCTCAGACTGGTAAAGAAACCGGTGCTGAACCGATTTAGATGAAATTTAGCACGGAGATAGATTACATCCAGAGAAACAAGTAGCTGTGTACAAACAACAGTACATTAGGCGTAACAATTTTACCTCGTGGCCGCCTTTACTCTTTACGTTATGAAGGCGACTTTCGTTATGCAACTGTTGTACGTGATGTGCTGTCGTGTGTACTATATTCGATGGGATAGTTTTGTTGAGAAGCAAAATTTAACCTAACTTTATTATATCTTTGAAAAGAAGCAAGGTGAAGACAGATGACAGAACTAGTGATCTTTTGATCTTTGTAAAACTAATCAATTTGGCTCCGGCATCCTAAACATGTTAATAAAGCAACGTTAAGTAAGAAATAACTTCATGATCCAGTTTGTCTAAATATAGAAATAATTCTATGATAATAAATATCTTTGAAAAAGAATGCAAAACATAATAAGTGATGCTAGCCCAAAACATTTGCCAATTCTAACCATATCACATTGGATTAAAGTCTATTGTTCAATGAAGTGGAAATGTAAACACGAGCGGGAGCGATAGAGCGTACAAACTTTGAGTTGAGTCACGTTGTGAAGCCGACACTGCTCTGCAAAACTGATCTTAAATGCCTTGGAATACGGACAATCGACTTCACTGTCAGCTTTTTTCGGTCCCTTAAATACCTTCTTACAATAAGAGATATGTGTACTTAGGGAAATTGCTTTGAGTGTACCTTAGAACTAGGTGCCGCAGTACTCAAAACCTATTAGCATAATATAAGGATATAAGGAAGTCATACCAGTCCATCCCATCTCGTGCGCCACCTCGTTCCAGAGCCCCTTGACCCTGGAGTAGTAGCTGGCGACGGGCATGTTATTCCTGGCGTACAGCAGCCGCCGCTCGCGCACCAACCGGATCATCTTCCTGTCGTCCGCCTGGCTCGAGTCCACCATCCGACCCACGTCCGACCTCCCTCCCCCCTCTCCGTCACCCTGCACCGAAGGCTTATCCATAACAAATATTATTCTACAAGTTACATCCACGTCGATCCCGCGCGAGCTCGCGGCACAAACACGGCGACGCGCATGCTAACAAACACACACGCGCAGCGGGAAGCAAGCTCGCAAATGGTACCGTCCCGCTCGCGCTGGAACAGGCGCCGTGCGTGCGAAGAGCGCGCACATAGAAACACGGCAAAAAGCAAGAGCGCAGACGCTCAGCGGGCGCGGGGCGGTGTGGCTACTTTTATAAATTCCACGTGGCCGCGTATCGATCGATTCGGCCGCGCCGCCCGCCATCATGGTCCGTCAGCCGCCGCGCCGCGCTCCGGCCGCTAGTTTTTTCTAGCGAGTTTTATTTTGGTCGTTGTTTTTCTGTTGCTATCTACTGAGCTGCGAAGATACCTGTCTTGTTTATAATATACCTAATCCATTATCTTTATTTATGTAACATAGACTGGAGCATCAGTTTTATTGAGCGAGCTAGCAAAATAACAATAGGGAAATTATCTACGTTAACATAATACCGGCTGTGCTAGTAGGGTTGCCCACCCTACCCTACTTTAAATTATGTAATAATATCCTTGTACTTACTTACGGGGCCCGACTACTTTACTCCTAAATAAATTACGTAGTTGACAAAGCTATTTTATTTTCGGTATTGCATACTACACTATATCTCACTCAATGATTGAATATACAATAGTTATAATTATAACAAACGAAACTAATCTATTTTTGGAGTAGGTATCTCAATGATTAAATATAGTTTGTATTATAAAAAGCTACATTATATTTTCAATTATTTTTTCATATGTAAAAGTAGGGATAGGTAAGTATATTTCCTAATAACTTGTATCACTTTTTCTACCAACTTTAGTAATCTCTATCAATTATCGACTCTACATCGACGTTATTATAACGGATGCTTAAGAAATTATTATTTGCTGACATAATAATGCGCAATATTATGTGTGACCATATATTAATATAGGGGCCTTCTATTTGTATAGAGTCATCGTAATAAAGGCTAAAATAAAGGACGATATTTTACGAATAAAAACCTGCTAATATCAGCTAAAAACAAACAAATATAATTCATTTATTTTGAATTATTACTATCAATAGATTTTATTTTAATTACGTCTAAAAATAGCCTTCTTTATAAATTGTATACAGGG
This sequence comes from Nymphula nitidulata, assembly GCA_947347705.1. Lineage (NCBI taxonomy): Eukaryota > Metazoa > Arthropoda > Insecta > Lepidoptera > Crambidae > Nymphula > Nymphula nitidulata. Next base: position 20,049,691 of record OX374633.1, read on the forward strand.
TGTTCCGAAAGTACAAACAGTTATATGTCAGTCAAGCAAGTGTTACCTCTGAAAGTTTGACACCTCTCTTACCACTTCTATTTTCCAGTTAATTAATAAAAACACTGTCCTACTCGTGACACCCCTAAAAAATGCGTGCTATTGCGTATCGTACGACACACTATAGATAACTATACGTTATAAAACACACACACCGCGCACATACTTCAATATCGACCCCCGCAATGGGCCAGTGTAGTGGGAGACGGCCCAAAACCCCCCAAATAATATCCTTAGGAGAGGCCTATGCCCAGCAGTGGGCGTCTCTCGGCAGACATGATGATGATGACCCCCGCAACCCCAGAATTACAAATTTTATTACAGAATTCTATAACACCCAGTTTTAAAGATAATAAGGTGACAACCATATGTGCATGCGAGGTGAGATAACAACTTGTTTGCCAAATAATTTCGGATTTGGAAATTTTGCAATTCAGTGCATTGTATTATGCTAAAACTTTATGGATGATTTCTTTCTTTCTTCCTAGAATTAGAAATTAAGTTGTTGTTTACAGAATTCAGTAAAAAAAAACTAAACAGGGCATCTACCTATTAGAAATCTTGCAGCTACAGCCGCTACAGGTGGTTGCGCGGGGGAGGGTGTAGCTAATGGTCCAATTCATACATACCTATAGTAAAACGGATTCTTTCTCTCTGAGATCAAACTCGTTAGATTAGCAAGCAGCATTGGCTTAGCTGGTGAGGTAGTGAAGTAATTTACGGCTTAGATGATGGAGAGTTCAGTGGGACACACTACGTCCCGTTTGGCGGGACCAGACGGGACGTAAACTGGGCAAAACTTCTTATCATGGGTTCATTCAAAACAGCGTGAAAAGACATATTTTACGCCAGTAAGGTGGAGGCGGCTAGAACAGAGTGTTGCAAGCTGCACTAGCTGTCGTCGCATATGGACTCTTCTTACCGCTTCACATCAGGTGGTGTTTTATTTTATTTTAGTTTATTGGGAAAACTTACAGTATTGTATAACATTATATATGATATCTCAAAAATAACTATATACTATTTCAAAGTATTCAGATGAGTATTAAACAGATCAATCTTTAGCTCAGGAAGGTCCATTAATCTATTAAAGGAGTTTGCATATTGTATGAAAAATGAGTTACTTCTGTAATTGATAGCACTTTTAGGAACATGGAGAGTAATGGGTCGTCTACGGTTCCTGTGAGGAACTCTATGTGAGGTATTGTGTCATGCTTCGTATAAAAAGACTTACGTCATCAGTAATATATTCGTCCATAGACCCATCAGGCCCCTCGCCGACGGCACTCGGTCCAGCAGTTCCTATAAAGATAATAAGTTGTCAAATCATTGAGGTCTGCATTCAATTGTTACAGAGCTAGGAATCTAAACTAACACAAGTGAAACACATTTACATGTAAGAAAAACAAATAAATAAAGAAAACGATGAACAACGCTCCGGTGTATGGTCCGGTCGATCCCAGGAGATGCGGGATTGATTCCCGCCTGGAGCATACAATTTTTTTATTGTTTTCTTTCTTTATTTGTACTTTTTACAAATGAAACACTCACTACACCAAAAGTTTTACTTCATAGGCGTACCACAGCGTGATAAAACTCAGTGGTACGCCTATGAAGTTGCACTATAATAAACATGCCGCTTTTGTCTGGACATTTGTCATTGCTGAAGGGTTTTTTTTCAAAGAGGTCTTTTTTGGGTTGTATGTGGGTTTTCATGAATATAACATAAAAAGAAATATAAGTATATAAATCGTTTTATTGTTGTCAAAAATAAAATCGTTTTATTGTTGTCAAAAATGAAGTGTCGAGTCGAAGATATTTAGAAGAACAAGAACTGAGAATGATCCTCCAGGCGCTTATACAATCAACAGATGCGCAACTGAAATTTCGACATTTGGATTTACTTATTTCGAGATTTCCGTTATTAAATTTGATAATAACTTTATTAATTGTTAATTTCTTGCAAACCTATTTGGTACTGCATCTTTTTTTCTATCAAATGAGCACTTGACTCATTTCATCCATAATAATAATTTCCGTCAGCGAGCGACATTCATTTCACTGATGTACTGCATCAGTGAAATGAATGTCGCTCCCAGTCGCGCATTCCCACATTTAGTGATTAATTTCGGTAGACTAAGGGATGGTATACTGTAGGCAAGAGTTTAAACTGTTGGCAAGAGTCGATTTTGAAACTTTACAGAGAAGCTTTGTATGCCACAACGCTTCTTTGATAAATCTATATTATGGGAGTGAACTTGCACAATATAAATTCAAACAAAATAATTTAAACTGTATGTAATGTCGCAGCCGTCTTTTAACTGGACGGGCTCGTTTATTGAACGGCGGCATCCAATCAAACTGCTGTAGGGCAACTTAGCCAAATAGTCATAGAGCGCAACGTTTAACCAGATGCCCTGATGAAGAACGCCATTATGAATATTGACTGTGTTGCAGTTTTTTCTGTAAAAATACTTGCTTTGTACCACGCAACAAAACAAATAAAAAATTTTAAACAAAAATTAAAACCGACTTCAAAAAACTGAAAAGTATAAAATAATTAAATTTTAGTAGGTACTCATCCCCTAGAAACATATTTTTGGAGTCGGTGCTTCACTATCTATGGTTTCTGGAAACAACTTAGCACCAACTCCAAACATATGTTCCTAGGGGACGAGTACCTACTTAAATTTAATTATTTTATACCTTTCAGTTTTTTGAAGTCAGTTTTAATTTTTGTTTAAAATTTGTTTTTCACAATTTTTAGTGATAACTTTCTAAGGTCGAAGCTAGATGGGTGACCGTCAACTTATATTGTTTCCTACTATCGTATCGTTTCACTAAAAAGTCATAGGAAAACAAAAATTCGCAATTTCGCATATGTAGACGACTTAATAATTTCAGTTTTTTTTTATTCAAAGCCAAACTACCTAACTTATTTTTTAAAAAAAAATTATGGGACCAAATGGCAGCTATTCCGCATCGAACAAAAAAAGAATCACGTAAATCGGATCAGTAATCTCGGCGTAATCGGTTTACATACATATAAAAAAAAAACATACCGGCCGAATTGAGAACCTCCTCGTTTTTGAAATCGGTTAAAAATAAAACACTGTTCTGTATATTTTTATATATTAGGTATATACCTGGCTGGGTCTCCATACATTTTTGGAACATCTCTTTTACACTTTTGTTTGGTTCGAAAGTTTTGGTATACGAGGTTGTTTTTGTAAAATCTAAGAATACATTACTTGAAATATCAATGTCAGGGTCAGTTTGTGTTTCAATTGAACGTGTGTCTTTATCAGGCAAGCGTCGCACTGGTGTCGCTGTTTTCTTTAAGTAATTCTTGCCATACATATGTGCATCAAAATGTAGGCTGCAGATGTACGAGTTCTTCAGGCTAACAGAGGTTTTTCCTATCAAGTCGGGTCTCCCGCATGCCTCAATCCAAGCTTTGCATCTGAAATTTATTATTAAAAAATTAATACACAGCTGCTTTGTTTGTAGGGGAATCAGGTTTTACAGAGATATTTTCCGACTAATGAAATTAATATGATTATATTTAAAATTTTAAAAAGTAAAGCCGTCTAGTCAAGGCGATTTCTAGTAGATTTTTTATTCGGGATCGTCATACAAAATCTTCTTGGATCTCGGAGTAATCGTATTCGGGACCGTCTTGAACCACGAAAATGATACCCATAATAATTCGTCGTATTAAGAATATTTCGGAATCAACACCCCTAAAAATTACACCCTTATTGAAAAGTCGCATCCGCCATCTTGGATTGTGAAATTGGCGTAGTCGCGGCTGCATTACTTAGTATTACTTAGATCAGAAACACAAACCTAGCAATATAAAAAATAAAATATTATTACTTACCTTTCTTCTGTGTGTGGAAACTGATGAAATTTCAAATTTTTATTTAAACGAGATGATGACATGCAGCCTTTCATTGCACATGTAGTATGGACCATTATTAACAAAACCGAATAAATACACGCGTTAAGAAAATGCGTCACTCGTGACCGGCGCGTCCCGAGCGAGTTTATGGCAGCTTGGGCTGGGCTCCCTACCGCCCCCCTCTCGCCCCGCGACCCCTTCTGCTCTGTCTAGACTTGCCCGTTCGGTGACTATAAGAACTATACAGAGTGGTGCCGTCAATACGACAGTAAATTAAATTAAATTAAATATAATAATACATGGGCTATATTAGTTCACAGCATTTCTGTGGATATATGAATGAATATATGTAATATAGCTCTTATATATTAATACTGAACTCCTAAAGGGACACGATCTTTTGGGCTTTTATTCCGAATAATTAAACAACAATGCGATGCAATGCGTGTGTTTAACTTTAAACTGCAATATGAAAATGTGATATACCTCTTTACCTACAAAGCTAATTAAATACGCTACTCGATTTTAATTCCATCAGATTTTTGGAGCAGCCCGTTATTCCAAAAGAGATGTTCCAAAAATGTATGGAGACCCGACCAGCCCCCTTATTCTCAACTGTCGGATCACGGATTCGATTCGACAAGTCACATGCCGTCTCGCTTTGACGCAGCGCGATAAAAAGTGACAGGCATAGAGTTTCCGAAATTCAGATTCTTTCCGACAGTTGAGAATAAGGGGGCAGGTATCTACACCAAACTGAGTGTTCAATTTTCCGTTTTCTTTTTATTTGCTTTATTGCGCGGTACAAAACAAGAACTTTTATGGAAAAAACTGCAACACAGCCAAATATCCATCATGGCGCCTATGTCACTTTGGTGACGTTTAGTTGACTTCTATGTCGCCCGCCATATTGCCAGATTGAATAAAGGTGAAGTTGACGAAATTTTTCAACTTCCATACGAACAAACTATGCATGAAAACGAATTATTAGTATTTTTCCCTGATTCAGGATTTTTTCCTAATTTTTTGAGATAGTGACATTGTACTTGGACATGAAACATCTCCTTCGTAAAAAATGTTCCAGCAGAAATTAAAATAAAATATTTTTAAATTTATGAAAAGTACTAAATAATTAAACTCTTTCATTCTATACATATAGGTGTAGGATTGCTGTTGAAAATCAAAACTATTTTAAGCCCGGGCTTCATACATTTTTCGTTTCTCTCCTTTATAGCTATGTTACTTACTCATTCCGCATTGTTCAGCGTTAGAATCTTGATTATCGGAAGCGGAACCGTTGTTTTCTTCACTGACGTCCTTTTTTTCGCGTTTGATAAGTGGCTGGTCATCCTCATCATCGCTCAGGCTGGTAGGATTCATCTCTATGGTCAAGAACTCCATTGGATAATTCTGAAAATGGATCATAATGAGACACTGTTGTACATTTGTATGGGCGTCAACATTTTTATAGTTGTTGTAATTTTTTTGCCACCTAACCCTTTTAAAGATATAGAGATTAAAATATCTCACTAATAGGTAGGTGTCTATTACACACTGTTATATTTTTGTGCAAGGTTGTATTTCATTAGAATTAAAGATAACCCTGACCAGTTTATACAGGGTGGTGCCGTCAATGCGACAATAAATTAAAATATGGGCTATATTAGTCCTTAGAAATGGTTTGCTACTTTCAAAAATAACGTATTCGTTTGATAATTTCATGACATTTGTATGGAATAGTGTAACGTTGGCAGCATTATTAAATTTATCGTCGCATCGATGGCACCACCCTGTATAAATGCGAAAAATATAAGTATACTAATATCCTCTTTCTTTCAATTAATCTTTCATAAATAATTACAACCCTTGAATTAAAACTAAACAAAAAAATGTTCATTCAAGCATTAATTCATAAGGTGTTACGTGCTGCAAATTAAATTGATTTGATAGAGCAATCAATTTAATATTGTTGAAACAGAAAACACTTTATTTTCTTTTCATCGCGTGGTCACCATTATTTGCCCTGGCTACGGGTACGCTAATTTGTTCCATACCTTTGTTGAGCTCGGGTCCGGGAGGTAGAGCGTCGGCACGGCGTCCGTCATCAGCCTCTTCCTCGACTTGTTCGTCCCCACCATCTCCGGCTCAAAGTGTTTCTCGCACACCCTCATACTCTGCACGTGAGTGGGCATTTCCCGCTGGATCTTCTCCAACCATGCTTGAGCCCTGAACATAAATAGGATTGAAACAAAATATAACATGAGACATGCTAGGACATTGAAGTGTAATGATTGGCAGGTCACGTCACCCAGACCACGACCGCATTGAATGTTATAATTGCAGTTAGTCTGTAAAGAATTGTGAGTGCGCCAGATGGCAATGGCATGGAAATAAATACAAATCAGAAAATTCTCACAACGGACGTAACTTTACTAAGGAATCGGGATCTGGGACGGTTTTCTTATCAGCGATTTTATTTTTATTTTTATACAACTAGACGGCAAACAAGCTGACGGCCCACCTGATGGTAAGCAGTTACCGCTGCCTATAGACACCTGCAATAACAAGGAAGAATCGCTTGATATTGCAGGCGCGTTGCCATCCTGGGGCCTGGGTAGGTATTTCGGTCTAGATTGAGTTATCTTACCAACGCCTACCAACGCTGCGTTGGTAAGATATGGCAGCGTTGGTAGCCCTTCCACAAGGTGGGCCGACGATCTGGTGAGGGCCGCGGGAAGCCGATGGATGCGGGCAGCGCAGAACCGATCGGTATAGAGATCTTTGGGGGAAGCCTATACCCAGCAGTGGGCGTCTCTCGGCTGAAATGATAAGTTATCTTAATACTGGTGTGTCACCTGTCGGGATCCTGCGGCAGGCTGAAGTAGCTGAGGTCCGAGTTTCGTCGAGAGTTGCTGAGACAGCCCCAGACGGCGCAGTATCGGTTGGTGGTCTTCCTCCAGCTATCCATGTTGATATTTTCTTCCTCCTTCTTCCTACAAATAAAATATTACCATCATTTCATCATCAGTTCGAGATACGCACGCTGCTAGGCAAATGCCTCTCCCAGGGATCTCCAAACCAATCGATCCTGCGCTGCCCGCAACCATCGGCTTCCCGGGACCCTCACCTTGTGGGGAACCAACGCTACGTCTCCCGGCTGTGCGCCGAACCAAATATGATCGCTCATGTTGTGTCGTCATTCAAGTCACGTGCCTCAGGAAAAATTTCAATCACATCGAAAAGTCACTATCGCGTTTGCGTTCAGCTATCAAATCGTGTGGAAAAGACATCAGCGGCTCTGTTAGTGTGAAGTATTGGAAAACTACTGTATTATTCTGCCAGATATTTTACACTTGGGGAAAATGCCGAAAACCAACTCATAACTGGATGCTTTACTCCTTTCTTTTACAATATTTTGCATGAAAAATCCCGAGGCACCAGTCCTGTGCAGTATAGAAGAATTGAACAGCATTTAGGTAGAATATGGGCTAGATGCTGCTTGGAATACTAGACGCCAAAGCACAGGCCAAAGTAATATGTCTACTTACACCATAAGAACAATACAGACAGAACGTTTTGAAACAGCAAATACAGCTTCTGAAACTCATCTGAAACAAGAAAGTCATCTGATTCGTGTCGCAGTGTGACAGCGTACTCTATTTCGAACGGTCGTAGCGAGACATCGTATTTTTTCTTTTTAATATGCCATCCTGTGTCGTAAACACATGTAAAAATATTCAGAAAAACAGAAGAAAGGTGGAGATATCTCATTTATGTGTTTGACGACCGGCTGGTCGAGCGGTCTGTACCCCTTGCTATGCAGGCTACTTGGTCAAGAGGTCCCGGTTTCGAATCCCGGTAGTAGAAAATGTTTGTATGATGAGTATGAGCATTTGTTTCCGAGTCATGGATGTTTATTTAGCATATTTATATACATATTATTATCAATATTCATCCGTTATCTAGTATCCATAACACAAGCTCTTAATGATGCTTTCTTTGGGCTAGATAATAGGTGTGAGTGTATGAATAGTATTATTATTATGTTAATTTATGATACCAATTTGAAATTGTTTTCAAAGAGACTGTTCATATGGTCTAAGTATGTCTATTGATACATCACGCACATCTCTCAATGATGAAGGTGTAAAACAAGAGTTAGTAATATTTCTCTTTATATTTTGTAACAATATACCTGTTCTCGTTTGTAATCCTCAAGCCTTGACTTTTTCTACCCATTACTAGAACAAAATAAACAATTTTGAATAAATAATAGTACCTTATCCAAACTTTCTACCTAGTTAGTGTAGTTATTACATCAGTAAACACCTAACATTAAACAATTTACGTGTAAAATTGATACATACTGAGCACCCTAACATAATGAACTCTACATAATACTTACTCGTGTTAAAGCTATATATCTACCTATAATTATTCGTTTAAGGATCTTGTACAAGCGCGTCACAAAACAATAAGACAAAACACAAAATACAGGTAATTAAACGAAACAAACCGTCAGACGTCCTGCTTCGAGATACACTAAAGCGTTACTGACGGACTAACTGCACTGCCTACCCCACCACTGCCCTCCCCCCTCGGCTCTCTGTGTGTCTGTGTGCCTTTTACACACAACTATTATGATTTTTGCTATTATGAATAATTATGTGTTAATAATAATATATTCGTTTCCTTACTCACTGTTTACACCAAAACTTCATTAAGAGTCGTATTATGGATACTAGATAACGTATAAACACGCCTAATCAATTTTAATTATGTAAGTACTTAATAAATACTTATTGTTCTTGTACTTAAAGGCGTAGGTATAACTTGTCTTCGTGAGAGAAAAATAAAATAACATCTGTTCACTTTGCCGGTTTATTACGAAGTACAAAGTTTCTTTACAATTTGTTTTAAAGGAAATGTATTAGCTTCACAGTAATATTAGACATAAAATGCCGCCCACCAAATAACGGAGCTATTTTACAAATTAATTGTTAAATTATATTTAATAAGTAATCATTTATCTTTAAACAAAGCAAACAATTTACCGTGATTAACCTCCGTCTGACAAAATAAACAATCAAGCAATTTCAAACAATAAATAACATGCTTGGCACTCGGTCGTCGCTGTTTGGGACATTTCTTTAAATTTACCTGTGTTCTCTGCAAATTGCAATCAATGACAGCACATCAAGCGTAAGAGTTGAGATCGTCCTTATTGCGTTTGTAATAGAGGCGGCTTTCTTAGTGCAACTGTTACACTTAATGTGCTGCTGTCTGTACTAGCTTTTTCTTCTAATAAACTTAATATTTCTTCATATCCCAAATCCATTTCATTAATTTTAGAAGTTTACTTTTTGTATAAAATCAATAGAAATCAAATAAAATATTTTTATAAATTACTAATTTATAGTGCAACTGCACCTTTATAATTGTTGCCGACCTCAGGAAAGTGGGCATCTTTCTATTCATTAGTCGATCGCAGGTGCTCGCAGGTAAATTTTGCACTAGCAGACACAATCCGGCTCGAAGGACCATTACGTTTTTGTGCTTAAGGTGTATACAGGGTGGTGCCGTCAATGCGACAATAAATTCAAACATGGGCTATATTAGTCCATAGAAATGGTTTGCCACTTTCAAAACTTTCGTATTCATTTGATAATTTCATGACATTTGTATGGAATAGTGTAACGTTGGCAGCATTATTTCATACAAATGTCATGAAATTATCGACTAATATAGCCCATGTTTAAATTTATTGTCGCATTGACGGCACCATCCTGTATAATAACCTGCACTTTGGCGGTTTATTACGAACTAAGTACAAATATACTTTACAATTTGTTTTAAAGGAAATGTATTAGTTTTACAGTAGTATTAGACAAAACACCTATTAGAAAACTCTTAAGTAAACGCTCACTAAATCACCCTAAATATTCATCATTAGCGTTCAAATGATGTAACACCTATAATTGTTGACAACCCTTATAAAGGATCGATACGATACTGACGATACCACGCAGTGACGCCGAGATCATGGGCATAAAGTGTAGAAAAACAATAATTGCTATGTATCATACAAGTTTAACCTACTTTGCGCTGTTCGTTCGTCTGTCCATCTAGTAGGACCACGGTAGGACGGCCTCCCACTAGCACCCTGTACCCTGTGTGCACCGCTCAACGACCGGAAATGTTTTAGTAATACGGGTATTTCATAATTTATGTGTGAGCCTACGATGAGGGACGTTGCCTACGTTTGAATATGGCGCTATTTTTAAAAATTCGGAAAATATGCGTCACCCAAAAATCAATTCAAACTTAAAAGTTATGGAAAATTGTTTAAATGGTACAATTTTAAATTATTATTTTTAAATATTAGTTATTAAAAATATAATAGTTAGAAGTATTGGATTTCTCACATAAATTGAAACAACCATTAACTACTACCTACTGTGAATAAAAACATACATATATATTTATTAATTAGTGACGACCGGCTGGCCGAGTGGTCTGTACCCCAGGCTACTCGGTCAAGAGGTCCCGGGTTCGAATCCCGGTAGGAACAAATGTTTGTATGATGAGTACGAGCATTTGTTTACGAGTCACGGATGTTTATATGTTTATTTAGTATATTTCTAATATTTATATACATATTATTATCATTATTTCTCCGTTATCTAGTATCCATAACACAACCTCTTAATGATGCTTTCTTTGGGCTAGGTAATAGGTGTGAGTGTATAAATATTAATATAATTATTATTAATTTTGTCAGATTTTATGTGGAGCATTTTTAGACGATGCGCTGCAACCTCAGATCATAAAAATAAGCTGCAACAGATCAAGCATACACTATTATACTGTATCTGTGAATGTGAAACTATTGATTTCACATATACTATTTCGTTAGCTCAATATTTCTTTATGAGTTATACAGGGTGGTGCTGCCAATACGACAATACATTAAAACATGGGCTATATTAGTTCATAGAAATGGTTTACCACTTTCAAAAACATCTTATTCATTTGATAATTCCCTGACATTTCTATGAAAAAATGCAGCCATTGTTATATTATTTCATACAAATGTCATAAAATTATCAAATGAACGAGATGTTTTTGAAAGTGGCAAACCATTTCTATGAACTAATATAGCCCATGTTTTAATTTATTGTCGTATTGACGGCATCAGCCTGTAAACTTCTTATTTAAGAAATAAATAAAGTTGTCAACTAGCCTATTCTGATACTGACCGTACATTATGATATTTAGGAAGATACAATATATTCTTAGCATAAATAAATACTTAATTGTCAATCAATAGTGATCCGTTACATTTCCCTCTAAATGTCTGCCTCTGTCTGCCAGCCTTCTTTACTAGTGTAAATTTCAATCGAATCGAAACGACCATCGTCAAGTTCACCTCTCAGATCCATATACAAACTGGTTTCCAATAATCTACAACAGAGGCGCTGCTGTCGATTCCATACGATTTGGCAGTTGTCACGACGACCAACGTTTTCGTTTCAATTCGGAAACTTACACTAGGGGCACTAGGACATAAGGTCGCCGGAGCTCACGTCACGTCACGCACGCCCGCCTCAAGTGTATTATCATACGATACATAGTTGTGTAAGTAAACTTCTTTAGTTTAAAAGTATTTAAACTAGAAAAAATCAAGTCCTCAGGCGAGACTGAACCCGAGACCCTCTTTAGTTCAGTCATGAATCATGATAGTTCATACTCAGAGCATAGACGTTCACAGTCATAATAACAACCGTCACCACACGTGTAACATTATAATTACTTATGTAAATAACTGTAATAATAACACACAAGAATTGTAATGGATAGCTATAACAAGTGATAAGATAAGGTAGTAATAAGCATCAAAATAATTATTTCTTACCTAAGTTAGAGGGAGAGAGAAAATATACACGTTCTCCGATTAAATCACCGCCCAAATATTTCCAATTTTAATCGTAGCTAGCACGAAACACAAAACATAATAAAAAGTGATGTTCTATCGGCGCGGGCTCGGCGCGGGGAGCGGCGGCGGGGACCGACGACGACCGACGCCGCGCGACTGGTTTTATCCATAACCGTATCCATATTCTTGTTTGTGTGTGTGTGTAGTCTTGCGCGTTGCGCTGCGTGTTTGCGTGGCACTTTATGGAGGGAGGCATGGCAGTATTGAGTATATTGACAACATGCTTTCGCAGAACAAAATGAAATAATTTAGACAAAACGTAGATTGTGTACTGTATGCTGTGTTGCAAATGTTGCGTAGGTAACTTAGAATAATTAGGTATTTTTCTAAGATTAGTATGTACTTAGTTATATTTTAAATATGGGAATGTGAATTAATGATTTTTAACCATTAACCACCTGCCATACGTCTCACAGACCCCGACGAATTAATTATCGTTAATATTTTTGCGCCCACGTTTCTTAATATTTTAATACAAATTAATACTGAGATTTTCAAAATCAAACAAAGATTAAATACCTACAACCAACTATATTCATTCTAATAGGTAAGTACCTATTTTGTTTTCATATTTGGACTAAGTTTATTTTAATTTTAAAAAATCATTACAAACAGGAACAGACAGAATCAATGAGTCTGTAAAGAGAATATTAAATAATTTAATTACAGTCCGCGTCGAGGTTCCTAATGAGTAGGTATTCATAAAGGTTCACTTTATTCTTTATTTTTGATAAATAAATATAAGGGTAAGTACTTAGGTAGTAGGTATTTTATTTATTCGTCACAAAATAATTTATCTAAACATACTTAACTTATTCACAACAAATTAAAATTATCAGTTTATTAAATTAAATTAGACCCAACTTGCGGGTTGTCGATTTATCTACACTAATAATAAACGGTAAAGTTTTGAAGGGTCGGAAATTCGGAATGTAGGACAGAATATAAGACAAGCTTCGAAAGTACTCGTCCGAGTTCAAAAAGTATTTTACATAACAATAACATAGAATATAATATAATATTGTAGCCTCAGCATTATTCTAACATTGCAGCAATCCACAAAATCATTAACCATCAAGCTGCATAATATTTAGATATTAATCGTTATCCAATGTCGATATTTTGCTGACCATAACATTTACTTATATACTAGTTTGCTGCATTACATTTCATATCTGTGTAGGTAGTAAGTACCTAGTCGGCGATTACCCTTTTTTTCCAAAATTTGCAGCGATATCTTTCTAAGGACAAAGCTAGATGGGTGACCGTCAGCCATACCTACTTTCCTGCTTTGCCATAGACGGTTTACTCATTCCAATTATTTTGATTTAAAAATCAAACTACCCAATGGATTTAAAAAAAATATGGGACTAAATGGCAACAATTCCGCATCGAACAAAAAAAGAATCAAGGAAATCGGAAGTAAACTCTCTCGGCGTCATACCTACATAGAAAAAAAAACATAGCAAACGAATTAAGAACCTCATCGTTTTTGAAGTCGGTTTAAAATGTGAAGTGTCCCCGGACTCTTGAAAAAGACTATAGTAATATCCTAGCGAGAAATTCATAGGTTTTCCCAAGTCCTCAATAGCTCAGCGGCTAGAGCAGTCACCCGGACTGCATAGGATCTCGACATTATTCTAACAAACATTTAATTTTAGTTTTATATTGGAACAATCAAACTATTCCATTATTACTCCTATTGTTGTCTGTCTCGTCCTAAGATGGAGACGATATTATTTTGTTTGACCACAGTGTAAATAATGTGCAGGAGTCCCACGATAGTTACAATTACAACATACTTAAAAATCGTATTTGGTAAGTAAATAATCATTCTCATGATATGTGTTGTGGTATTATTAATCATTAAACCTAAATCTATTTTTTCCGCAGCGCTCGTATACTGTTTCCTGGTCACGCGGATAATAGCGGGCATCCTTTGAAAACACTGACTTTGATTGGTTCTGCTCATGACACGTGTCTTTATGCGTGACAGTGCAGAGGCCGATGGCGTCCACGCTTATAGTAGGTACGCTACAATGTACAATGTTCATCGTTATTACACTTCTATCGTTCATTCGTTTCTTTGGAAGATCAGGAATCTTAGGATAACTCATGACAGCACAGCGGGTAATTGTTCACGTTTCAAATAGCGTCCACATTAGGGGCACCTGACTCGAGTTATAGACAGGGTCACGAAACCATATCTGTGGTTGAGGAATCCGGGTGAAGCTCGATTCCATCGTCGGCCTTATCTTCACTGACCATCAGGTGAGATAAAGGTCAAGAGTTACCCCGTTAAGATTAATATATATATATATATATATATATCACTTTGAAATATCAAGCGTGGAGTAGACCCAGCTAGGCTAAGCTAAGCTAACCTACCACGAACATTCGAAATTTTCGTAGGTTACCTGGCGGGCGGTTCTGGCACTATTCTTCGACACTTTCGTCTTGTCAGCATATCGTATATCGTCGACGACTTTTGTATGGCAAACGCGACATAACAAACAACGATAGCATGACGTCATTTTTATTTATCAATCAAATATTCGTTAGTGATTCGAAAAGTTTAATGCGAACAACATTTGAAAACCAATTTACCGGATTTAAATAAATCATCAGCCTGGGCACAAGCCTTCCTACATGGAAGAAACGCAAGGGGAACTTGGGTCATAATCATAACACCACTACGCTGGCCCAATGCGGGTAGGTGGGTTAAACTTAAAGCGGTTGCAGGAACAACCGAGACCAACGACTTAACTTGCTTTCCGAAGCACAGAGGAGCTAGATATCATAAATTTTATTGACCCATCCCGGGATCGACCATAGCGAAAGTTGCTTTGTTGTCGTAATCGAAACCAGAGTGCTCAAGCCACTACGCCATCCACCAAGCTCCTTTTATGATATATTAATAATAATTTAACATCTAATTAAACGCGAGTGAAATCAGGTAAATTGGTTTTATTTCAAAATAAGTGTAGTGCTCGCGAAAATATAAGACAATACAAAGATGAACATCATTCATTGTTCTCTATTGTGCAACGAGACGATAACAATATGAAAATTTCGAATGTTCGTGCTAACTTTAAGTTATCTAATCTGTGCAGCTACAGCAAACATACAACATGACGTTTTTCCGCGATTTCCTATCTTTTTCAAATTGACGTATTTAAGATCACCAGTACTGCCTTCCGTCTTCGTCTTCAAAACGCTACCCTTAAGGCGTAGAATAAGCTAAAAATTATGACCTACGCCAAATTTATTGAATACATAATTTGCCAATTTAATTAAATCACTTACCATTCATTATCTTCAACATCTGCCGTCGCGTTCGACCACCGTTTTGAGCCGCTAAAAAGTAAAATAAAACATGTTAAAAATTCTAGAGTCTCATGAAATAATAACATGGCCATTCTGGGTTCAACTCTACACTGTGTCAAGAACAAATCAAACAAACAAACAAATCAAAAAATTTATTGCGTTCATGAATGTAAATAATAGATGTTCACAAATAATACCAGTACAATATGTTACCCATTTGGGCATAGCATAATCAAGATAAATAAAAGTGTAACGGACTTTGTAATGATTAGAAATTATATTCATAACTACTAAAATAATTACTTAATTTTATTGCAAGCACATAATATTCAATTATATTTTCATTTTCCTATCCATGTAATGGTTATTCGTATTCGTATTTAAATAGTGTATATATTTTATTTATATTTATCGTTGAAATATTCCGTTAAATTATAATATGATTTTTTATTAACATTTCTTTTAATTTTTTATGTTTAATATATAATTTATATTTAATTATATATTTATATTTAACCGGGGAAAAAATGGTATTTCCAGTGTTTAATCTAACGAAACAACACAGATCATGTACTTACAGAAGTACGAATTTACCTAGAAAAGGGACTCAATGCTGATATGTATATGTTTTTCAGATTTTTATTACATATAGTTTATCAATAAAACTGGTTGGAAATTCTTCAACCCGGAGTACCTAGCGACCGATCGGTAGATACCTTCGCTATCATTTTCCATTGTAGGTATAATATATGTACTCAATGGCTATCATTCATCCATACTAATACCACAGAATAGTATACTTTACTCTGTGCTAATAATATAGATAAATGCGAAAGTAACTCTGCCTGTCTTTCTGTCTGTATGTCTGTCTGTAACCTTTTCTCGCTTAAACCGCTGAACCGATTTGGAGAGACATGGACATAGTTTGAGACCCCTAGAAGGAGCATAGCATACTTTTTGGAGCAATAACCGATAGGATAATATTGATATTTTGTTTATATCAATGAATGTCATAGCGAAATGGTGCCGATTCAGTAGTAAACCCACAGAGGAAATGTGGTAAGATAAGAACTATATTATTCTCCAAAACCACCAAAACCCATCGACCATGAAGGCACCTTTATATATTTTTTTCTTACACTCACGAATACATTGTTAGCATCGTGGTCACGAAAAGACCCGTCTTCCCGTGACCACGATCGGTCGAATCGGATTCTATCGGGCTAGCTAATATTGTAATAGTCTTGCTTGGTTCTAATTCAATATCGTATAGTCGTTATCTAATAAAACGCAAATCGAATTCGGTAGTGGTTTTATTTCAAATGATTTTCTGTGACAAAGTCGATTATTTTTAACTAAAATGGGGTGTTTTACCTCCGATCGTGATCTATGGACATTGTGTAACGCGTCGTTACAACAAGTCACTTTGATTGAAGACGTAAATAAAGAATGAATCGGTATGTCCGCCCTCCCGCAGCTTTATGACTGACGGTAGACGTAATATTTACTGTTCTCTTTTATTCCGACATTCAACTGTCGGTAGCACAATAAAACTTCATGGCTTAGTTACACTGCTTCTTTGCTGCAGGGGCTACGTAGATTACCGAAGTTAGCGCAGCAATCGATACTTGCCACTGTTTGATAGATGCACCCAGTACAGGGTCTCGTGATTGCAAACAAACAGTAAAGCCTAGGATTTGAGCGCAATTCTTTTTTACTGCTCAACGGGGCCGTATGAAGCAGTAAAACTGTAGTTAACCTCCCCGTCTTCCCCCTATTCACAGAATCATTCAGCAATCTCGAGCTTTGTTTATAAGTAGCATCGTATCTGAAACTGTAATTTGATTACAGTTGGGTTACGATCCGATTGCGAAAAGGGACTTAGTAAATAGTTTCAAATAGATAGAAATTCTTTATTTCGCACATTTGCCTACATGAAAATTGCAGAGATAAAACAAACACAACATGGTTAAAAAGGCGGTTTATTGCTAGAAGCGATCTCTTCCTTAGGAGCTTACTCACAAATAGAAGTGATAGGTACGAAAAAATAAAAATGAGTTTGAAATTATATAATAATTCTATAAATAAATATATACACATTAAATACAATAATACATAAAAATATAAACACAATATTTGAAAGGGAATTTAGGAAAACAAAGAGCATTAAGGAAATGACACCTAGTTATGCAAAACATATGAATTATGTAATAATGTGGCTGCAAGAGTGCGAGGTGGGAATGATATATTTATGCCGATTAAAGTATAAGGTTTTCAAGAACGGTACTGGGTAAGCAAGCACATTTTATACAGTCTTACGAAAAAAATTAATTTGGCGAGTTTACAATCAACCAAAATAATAAAGAAAAAAATGGCTATCAGCGCAAGTTTCCACATGATTTATTTTAAAGAAAATCTCTTTTTTACTTTAATAAAGTTTAACAGTGTTTACATAGAACAATATCTAAACTAGAAAAATTTCACGTCCTGGTCAACATTTGTACTAATGTTGAATTAAAAATTAAGAATGTTATACAGTATGTTACAAAAGTTCCAAATTAAATTAAGGGGTGGTTGTGTTCCTTGTCAAGAGTGACCTCTGAAAGTATGACACCTTTCAGATCACTTTTCTTTTCTAATTAAATTAATAAAAACATTTTCACACCTGCTCGTGACAACTCTATCGCGTATCGTACGATACACTACAGCTATACAACACTCACACACACGAACAACCACGGACATACTACGATATGTTGCAAAATAACCTGCCTTTATGTATTAAGTTGGTAAGATTATCATCATGATCATTTCAGTCGAAAGACTTACACAAAATAAAATATTTATCTACTAACATCTGGATACGTATTGGTTGTTACTTCAGTATTATGTGCAGGCGGAAATATTGGTGTAATACTGGAGTGACCTGATATTCCTTGCTTAGGCACATTTTGATAAAAACTAATACTAAAAAGCACATAATTATGCGAACATTTTAATTCCTTTTTTTTTGGGACTGCCGGGTCTAACAATTACGTAGGTCTATTATTATAAACCAAACATATAACTCTAAATATATTATTAATATGGAAATTATATTTATAAATATGGAAAAATAAATCATATACATTATACCACACTAATTATGTAGCAAGTATATTATAATGAATGACCATTCATTAAAACTTACTCTTGGAAATTAGTAGTCGTACTTAACGGTTCATCTGTGGCGGGATGGTTAGCGGGTTTCTCAGCTCGTTTTTTTCTAAAAAAGGAAATTATAAATTATTATGAAAAAAAAGTTACCGAGACCAGAATTGAACACCTGACTTTCAGACAGTAACTCGGACATCTTACCGCCTACACCAAAAACAAATAATTATAACAAAAATAAAGCTAAGCTGTTTCCAGAGACAATAGAAAGTGAAGCACTAACTCCAAAAAATACATTTCAGGAGGTAAGTAGGTACCTGGGTACTGAAATTTAATTATTTTTTCCTTTTTAGTGTTTTGAAGTCGGTTTTATTTTTGTTAAAAAACATTTTTTTTTACATTTATAATTGATTTTCTAAGGTCAAAGCAAGATGGGTGACTGTCAGCACTATAGACTTGTCTGTCTCTCAGTCCTTGGTTGAAATACACAGTGAAAGAATTATCTTCTAACTCCTAACCGTTAAGGAGTTGTATCTTCCATCATCAGCTCATCAACATGAGAAAATGACTAATAGAAGCAAATACTTGAATAGCTTTGGGAAAAAGTAAAACATGTCACACGTGCCTATAAAAATTTTAGTTTGCCCTCGATTTCCCTGGGATCCCATTATCAGATCCTGACTTGGTGACAATTATTTTAAAAATCGGGAGAAATCGGTGAACATACATACAAAAAAAAATACATACAGGGGAACAAAATAACCACCTTCTTTTTTAAAGTCGGTTAAAAACTGTGATGAAATTAACGTTCTAGTATTATTGCTTTGTTAATTTTGGACAGAAACTTCAATTTTTATTAACAATGTAAATAAGTAGAAAATGAACTTACTTTACGACTTCCATCATATGTTTTTGTCTGTCCCAATACGGGCGCTTCTTGGCTCTTTTCACACTAAGCTGTTTGTTTCCCATTATCGAAAAAAATATTTATGATATTTTTATAATTAAAATTTACACAATAATATTTACAAAATTATTTACACAGAGTCACTACATACACTCATACAATTTATCAGATTATATATAATATGTTACAAAATACCTATCTAGAAGAATGCCTACTTAATATTTACAAATTAAAATAGACGTTGTCTTAGAGTAATAACGATAAATACTGTTTGCAAAATTAAATCGCGAGCGAAGAAGCGACACAGGTCCAACAAGCAGCACGCCTCGGCGATCACTGTCGTTTCCGCTATGAACGAAAGAGAAGAATGGATTATGGATTACGACGCGGCTTGCTATTGAAATCGAGCGATGAATTATTTTTTTTTTTTTAAAAAAACGAGGAACTATTTTTAAGATATGAAACATCAATATTATTAAATAAACTATAACGAGATAATACCCTGAAAATCAGAAGAAAATCTTTGATAAATAACACAGATTTCTTTCTGGAAGTTGTTTTTGATAGGTGACTTAGGCATTTTTTTTTTATCGAAAGATTTTTATTAAAATTTGTTTTGAGGTCATGCATATTATCACATTTTTTTTTATTTATTTCATTATTTTACAAAATACATTTACATGTTCTGTAATGGTGTACATAAACCCTGGCGGGTTTTTCCGTACACGCCTCTGTATTAACATTTATGTAAGGTATCACAAAAATATTTTTAGCGCTTCAAATATTTATTTTATGACGCGGTTTGGTTGTAGGTAGTTCATTCACAAATCTTGCGACAAACTCGTATCGTTAGCGCGTATTCAACGCTGATATACAGTATGGTTTTTTATTTGGCATCATTCTTTTTATTCTTCGGGAGTAAGAATGTACTGATTTAGCGTTTTAGATAAGATGGTCGGCAATAATAAGTACTTATCTAGTTTTATTCTATTTTAAATACTAAGTAATTCTTCAAACATTTATAATAATGTTAAAATCAAAAATTAAGAAAGTACTTATCTATTTAAAATATTTATATCATGCATTAGGATAATATTAAAACAGTATATGAATTTAGGATCGCTAAGTTTTAATAAGTATTTTATACTTCAGGCGTTATTGCTTTAATAAAGTAGTCCTTTAGTTTTATTTTTAATGTTTTTGGAATTAATCGAATCTTTTAGTGTTTTTGGGAGTTCATTTATGAGTTTTGGTAAAATATATTTATTTTGTTGCTTACCGTACAGATTCTAGAGAAAATATCAAAGAGTAACATATATTTTTTTTTACTACGGTCAATTAAATAGATTTTGCGGAAAAAAGTTCTAGGTACCTATGCCTCAATTAGGAGTTATCAGCCTCTGCTATGGCGGGTTTACAGAGACCCCCATATACACTACCTACTACTTTACTGTACCTTCAGTGTGATGTATTGTGTAAGTCAATACATTGGTTCTTACATTGCTCGATAATTTTTTGAAGCAAGATCTTTTGACTTTTGACAAGCTACGGTAACCGCTTACCATCAGACGTAGCTCGTATGAGATTGTATTTTTTTTTCTTTTTTTACACTCACACCTATTATCTAGCCCAAAGTAAGCATCATTAAGAGCTTGCGTTATGGATACTAGATAATGGATAAATAATGATAATAATATGTACATAAATATTAGAAATATACTATATAAACATCCATGACTCGTAAACAAATGCTCGTACTCATCATACAAACATTTGTTCCTACCGGGATTCGAACCCGGGACCTCTTGACCGAGTAGCCTGGGGTACAGACCACTCGGCCAGCCGGTCGTCAAGTCCGTATTAGATCATATTTAGCGTAAGATGATTAACGAAATTGCAATCATGCTTTCCGGCCACCCCTATTGCATTTAAAAACCACTTTGGCTACCTATGATAACGATAATTTTGATTACTGCGCTATTTTCCCGTTATATCATGGTTATATCTAGTGTAATATGTGTTCCAATCAAACCGCCCGCTGACTGGCACGCTCCTGTCCAGTCCACTACTCCTGGGAAGTGGGCACCGAGAGCCGCGAACTCGTTACTAGCTAATAGGCAGTTCGCATGATCCCGGCTCCGGCTCCCGGCCTCGATTAGGTGTTCCTGATGCACTATTATAACCGTCATTAGCCCCGTAACGTCTCTCCGCCGACCAATAACAATATGATAGATAGACGCGTGCGAGCGATATTATGCCTTCAGTAATTGATAATGATGATAAGTCGACGTTAGCTTTGGAACAGTGTTTTGTTTATCCAAAAATAATGTAGGTACAGAATTCTATTGTCGCGCGCGTTGTATGTTGAGACTTGGTTGTTGTGATGACGATTGCTATATTTGACATTAGAGTAAGTTCTGACACCATAGAGGAAAATAAATGCATGCACTTTTGGATTTATTTGTAAGTTGATTGTGATACATTATTGTTTTCATAATCACTTTCCTCATACTCATGATTCGTGCGTTATTTAATGTTTTCCTGCAGGAAAGAGTATATTTAGTCTCTTTTTTCACGTTACGGAGTTTTTTGCAGAAATTTCGCAGGATATGGTTTCGGCACTCAATCTTCTCGACTGTGACATTATGACTTACAATGGGGTTTGCTTTTAAAATTTTAGAGTATGTTGAGGAATCTCAATCTGCAATAAGCCTCGCGTAAATTATCCCATACATGGCCAAAGAAGATTGGAAACCCTCTACAATTATATCAGATTCCATTGAACTGGATGCACCGCTATAATTTCTAAAACAGGAGTGATCTCTCGCTGTCTGTCCGTATTTTTCAGCACTTGCGCAAAGTAGGCAATATTTCTTTTTTAACTCCAATATAGAGCACCTCACCAATTTTTTTGCCTATTATGGCAGCAGCACCAGACAAGGCTTTAAAATTGCTACCATACGACCTCGCAGACCAACAATAATCGACATAAACATCTATTTTTCGTTCGGCCTTCAGCAGTGGCCGTTTCGTTTTCACGCATTGCAGCATCTTGCATTGATTCTACAGCAACCTTTTCCCATTTCTCATAAACTTGATCCTGTAGTTGGGTATGATATTTAGTTGGAAAAACAGGAACATACATTGCTGAGAATATTTCGTTGAACTGGGAATAGCCAATGCCTGAAGCAATAATGCCACCACTGGTAGCGGCTAAATTCGCATTAGACTTTTCCATATTTGCTACATCTTCAGATTGTATAAAAACACTTCATGACACATGTTACATTCAAATTTATATTTTGAAATGAGACCAACCCTCTTCTCGCCCACAATCCTAAAGTTTCCAGTCCTACAATCAAACAACTCATTGTGGCGTGCTCGGTCTTATATCTGACTAAGGAAATAGTTTATGGCAATCATCTTCCTTCCACTTATAGGTTGAAACGTATTTTCCTTCTCTTTGATTATATTAAGTTCTTCTGAATCACTGTAACATAAAATGATAAATGTACTGTAGGCTACGGGTAAAGGCTACGGGTAGCTAAAATGCCAAATTTATTTTGAGATCACGTTTATTACACATAAAACGTTAAAGACAAAATTAATCACCGAAAATGTGACTAAAAACGTTACACAAACATAACAAGCTCACTGACACTTCACTTATCGCACTGAACACTTTGCTCTAGTATCGCTTCACTAATTCAAAACAAAACTGAATCCTCTAGGGAGCGACTCGAGCGCGCGCTTATACATATAAATCGACAACGCTACTTCCATAACACGAAGTTAATTAGTTAGATAGTTTCATTTTAGTACATTTGTATTTATTGACTTTGAGTTCCTCTTACAGTCAATTTGTTTTACATATAATGCTTATGTGGCAAGTCAGATACTTAATCAACAGTCGGAACAACATTACTTAGTGTTTCCAATGATTTTATATTAAACTAGCTGACCCAGCAAACGTTGTTTTGCCATGAAAAAAAAATGTTAAAAAAAATAGATAGTAGCCGATTCTCAGACCTACTGAATATACATATAAAACTTCATGAAAATCGGTCAAGCCGTTTCAGAGGAGTATGGTAACTAAATTTGTGACACGAGAATTTTATATATATTAGATTTGTCAGTCCCAAAATCATGGATCTTATCTAATTTCCTGAAAAATACAGTAATTGTAGGTAACAAGTGTGAAGTCAAGCCTGTATAAAAGCTACCTTGATTTTGTAATAATTTACATACCTATACACCAATACTATCATTTTTGAGGGATGTAGGTATATGGCATTATAGGAATTATTTAGAATAATACATTTATTGTTGTAATGACGTGGTCAGACAAGTGTTTAAAATTAATTAAAGATGTTTGGCTTTATGAGGCCTATGTATAGTAACAGTTGACCTTTGTGTATTATAATACCTACCTATTGTGATGGTGCATTGTCGGACAGCCTTTAAATAAAGTAAATAATCTTGTCATTAGGTACTTCTTTGTATGTTTATAATTAGGTATACCTAGTTTTTATACTCTGTGTGACACTGCACTGCTAAATACTATTACTATGTAACTAAACATTGTAACTTAATAATTGAAAAGAGTTACTACACGAGTTTGTTGCCGAAATCTTCTCGGTAGTTCATCGTTTGGAACCGGTGTAAATTCAGACAGACTGACATATAGACAGACAGACTGACTGACACAGACTGTCAGACTGACAGACGGACCAACAGTCAGATCGACAGACAGACCGATAGACAGACTGACATTATAACATTGTTAACTTACGTAGATCCAGACAAGACAGAAAAACAAACATTATGACATTGTTAGTTAATATTATTTTTCAACACACTTCCTCATAAAGTGGCTCTAATCCCATGGCAATTAGGCACATAATGACACCTATAATCAAACTGTGACTTTTTCATTACTATTATTCACTAGTGAGTAATAGTTTTTTTTTTAATAATTAAAATTGCCAATATATATTTTTTTTCTTTTTTTGCTGTTAAATCTCCCTGTAATGGGAAGGCAAAAGGAACTAATGCCCATACAGCCATGTCTGATGTGATTGAGTTTATGTCACTTATCTATATGTATTGTGCACTGTCAGATAGCCTGAAAATAACGATATTATTTTTGACATTGGGTACCTTTCTTGGTACGTTGACTTACCTTCTTTTCTAATTTTCATTTTTTTTCGCTGGGCGGCATTGCACTGCTCAAGGTTAAACTTTTGTAACTACAAACATTGTAATTTAATATTTGAAAAGAGTGACTACACGAGTTTGTTGCCGGAATCTTATCGGTAGTTCAACTTTTGGAACCGGTGTAAATTCAGACATGACAGACGGAGAGACTTGACGTTGTTAGTTAATATATTTGTTGTAATAGTTATAAGAATGTGTTTGACGATTTAAAAGTGCTTCTTTGTGGCCTATTTAAATAAAATATTTTTTTCTTTTCTTTTCTTTTCTATGTATTTTTTTGTATTTATGTATATGTGTAAGTATATGTAGTTTAAAATCCAAAGTCACGCCCAAAGCCCTATCATAATAACAGCGCTTCTGCGACGTTTTTTATAATGTCGCAAAAGTTTTATGCTGAGATAGGGCCTTGTTGACTGCACTTATTGTTAAGTATAAACTGTTTGCATTTGTCTATTTTTTTTATTTTTTTTATTGTTTAAGCTTCTTGTTGTTGTTTGTTATGTGCATGTCAAATAAAAATATTTTTCTTTCTTTCTTTCTTTCTTTAATATTATTGGTTGAGTTACGCTTACATTTGCGCTAAAAAGCTATCCGCGAAAAGCCCAAAAAAAAGAAACCTCATTTTTTAGTCTATGGCCGATGCGCGCGCATAGGAAAACTGATTAATTTTTCCCGCCATTACGAAACATTTTTCACAACTCGTCTCGTTTTCTCTTTTGAAGTTATTTAGTTAGTTATTAATTAAGATGTCTGCAAATACAATTTATGAAGAAAATGTTTTATGTTGTACACCGCCCGATATAAGATGTGAAGCCCAGAACGTTATGGAAAGTTTACTACCAGAAAACTCAAAGGAAAAATATCTATTAGCGTACCAAAATTTCATACAATGGCAGAACAACAAGAATACGCAGTCTTTTTCAGAAAATGTGTTCATGGCGTACTTTAAAGAATTATCTTCTAAGTACAAACCTAGCTCTTTGTGGTGTATTTACTCAATGTTAAAAAGTACAGTCCGAACAAAGAATGGAGTGGACTTAAAAACATACTCGAATTTGTCAGCTTATCTAAAGAGACTATCTGATGGATTTAGAAGCAAAAAATCAAAGGTTTTATCATCTGACGATATTGAAAAATTTATTAAAGATGCTCCAGATAACCAATATTTGGCTACAAAGGTTAGTTAAATTAATTTTAATTAAATATTTAATAGCAGCTTGTTGACTTTAATTATTGTTTCTTTTGTTTCAGGTTGCTTTAATATTTGGTGTAACTGGTGCCTGTAGGATACAAGAATTAACAAATATAACTGTAAAAGATATAGAAAACCATGGCCAGATGCTTTTAGTGAAGATACCTATCACGAAAAATAAAATACCTAGGTCATTCACCATACACGGTCCATTCTATGATATTGTTAAGAAGTATGAAAGTTTGCGTTCACCAAAAACAAAAAATGACCGTTTCTTTCTAAATTACCAGAATGGTAAATGTACCTGTCAGCCTATAGGTATAAACAAATTTGGTTATATGCCTAAAGAAATCGCTAAGTTTTTGGGTTTAGTAGATGCTGAGAGCTACACTGGACGTAGTTTCAGAAGAACTTCAGCTACATTGAATTACTAAGAAACTAAGAATTAAAAGATTCCATACAAAAATTTAAATTTAAAAATTTAATTTTAATTAACATACTAAGAATTAAAAGATTCCATACAAAACAAGAAGGAAATTTGTGCGAAAATCACAAAAAGAATTAAACTTGATTCTGAGACGCATCCTACTAGCGAAATACCAAGTACATCCAATGATTGGATTTCACCTACCTACACGAATAATGAACCATCACAAATAACAATAGAACATGAAAGTATTTCAGTAAATAATCTATCTGATGAGACCGCTATATCATCAAAAATAGTTAATTATAATTTTACTAACTGCACATTTACTAATTGTTTCTCTAAATAAACTTTTTATCTACTATGTAAAATGGTTTTTTATTTAAGTATTATTTTATTCAGAAGTGTGTTGAAAAACGTTGTATGATACACGTGTGTATTGATGATTACCGTCCTCGGCTCCTTAAGACCCTCGTCTGACGGCTCGGGCCTCAATGCGCCTCAGCGGTAATCACCAACATTACACACTTGTACCATAATGTACTATTATGTGTTAGACACAAGTGCTTCTTGGGGGGCCTAATTGAATAAAGATATTTTCATTTTCATTAATGAAATCAAACTTGTTATTAGTTATTTTGTAAGTACAATAAAATTCTGTTCTATTTGTTATGGTATTATCTTTAAAGGTGACAGCATTGATTTTCAAAAATATTGATAGATTACAACTTCATCAAAAATTGACGTCGGCCGCTCTCGCGCGCTGGCTCCGCGGTACCCGGTACCGCAGGTGTTTTACGGCAGTTTTTAAAAGCTTTTATCTTTACAACAATTCAGAAACTTGAACCATAAATTCGCACTTCCATAAAGGAAGCGAACTTCAGCGCTCTAGAGAGCGTGCCGAGGGGGAGTGGCCGTAAAACTGACATCGTGCGATCTCGCGGATCCCGGCAACGCCGGGAATCAGCTTTTTATCGTAAATTGGCATCATTTTTACGAGCGCTCTGTCCCCGGATTTGAATGTGGAGCCGCTCCGACGCCTGATTGAATATAAATAGATTTTTTAATTGCCTCCCCTCAAACGCTGTGTATTTACAAGGGGTGGTCGAAATTGGCGTGATTACCCAATTCAACTGCAATATGGCGTTAAAAAATGGTAACCAACCCAACGTTCGGTGTTATGCAAAATAAATCTACGTAAGCAAAAGCGAAGCCACCTGTCCAAACCGTTAAAGGGGCGTAGAATTACAACAATTAGACTTAATTAATGCATTATTCTATATCCCATTCAAGAGCACGCCGAGCGTTTGGAAAAACAGTGTTAGTTAAGTATTTCACGGCGCTAGACGGGCCGGCTTGCGTTATGTAGAAGTTATTCATACATAAATACACCGACAGCAAAATATTTACCTAAAAAAAACACAATATCGACTTGTACAAAAAATGAAAATATACTTTATAATAAAAACTTGCATGTTAAACATTATTATATACCCGTCTGTAAAATGTGTAGCATGCAAATTATTAATGAGCTATGTCAGTGACCAGCAGAGCAACACCCAACATAGCGCGTTCCATAGCTCGTTGTGTGACTGCGAACTTGCACAGCACGAGTCGAAGCCTTTCCACTTCAAGCACTGAGCAAATTTGTAGAAGATCTCACTCATCTTCCCGAACGCTGCCCACCCGAGTTGGTAAATCGACGGATTTACCTCTTTCTCGAACTTGGCCCTACCTAGCTGGACCATTATACTCTTTATTGCACTTTAAAATTACAAAATATAATTAATATAACATAAGTTAGCAAAGGTGGACTTATCTCTATAAGAGATCTCTTCCAGCCAACCCATAAATGTGTGAGACATACTGGAGGAATGCAAGCAACACGAAGTGCATTTAAAAAAACATCAATAAAGGGAACTTAAATCTTAACTTATTAACATACCTTAACAACTTATAAATATATAATTATTATCTAACCATAAATATATATATATATATACCATTACCATTTGGCCGAGGTAAACTAAAATTACCATTAAAAGGTTACTCAAACGAAATTCTGTGAAAGAACTTGTCTTTCTCCTGTCATTTAATTATTTTGTATTATATCATGGTGTTTTATTGCAAACATTAAAAATTCCGTGAAATTAAAGTACATTATTCATCATTGTTCGGGATCGTCGTACACCGTCGGGTGTCGCCGCCCGCCGCCGCCCGCCGCTGCCCGCCGCCGCCGGTGAAGCGTAGGAGCAGAGGAGGGGCGACCAGACCAAATCGGACTACCGAGGACGCCACACGCACGCACTATCAGTGAATTAGTTACCAATATCAGTATCTTCGAATACAGCTTAATAGTTTACAGTCCACTATAGTTTTCATTACCAAGTCCCTTAGGTTAGGACCCTAACAAATGGTCCTTTAGTCGCCGCTTTCTAGGAATCGGTAGTAAGAAGATTTCCGAGTTAACGGTATTCACTGGTTTTGTGCTCGTCACTTCAATAACGCTGCGTCACTTCGCGTCTTCGCTTCAACAGTCTTTTGAAGTCTCAACCAGAGGAAAGAAGAAAAGTGGAGGAGATAATTAAAGGAACGATCATCATTATCAAGATTTCCGAAGTCCTCAAGATCTCGATTCGACTGAGTGTAGTCGAAGTCATCTGGGACGTCGCTTCGCCAAAGGAGTCAGGTTACCTTGTGGATAGCGAGGGATATTCTGTGAGTCTGTTCCAATTATTTCCTTTCTACGTCCTTTCCATACTTTCATTTTTATTATTTTTTCTCTCACTACCTTAAACTTTTCATAAAATTTTGCCATATAGAATAATTTCTAAATCTATAATTTTAAATTATTTAAATACATTATTTATTCCGCTGTGCGTACGCTTTGCACAATTATCGCACATCGCTAACCGTACCCCAAAACACTCAACAGCTGATCGTCGCTTGAATTGCGATCAAGGTCGCGCGCATCATTAATTATATTAAAAATATAAGTCAAACTCATTACAATATATTTTCATGCTTATATTTGCCCAAAATATAAATTAATTTTTTTTCCGCTATTCTAATAGGTAATAAATATTGGGCCAGTCTTACCTATATATTTTAAAGCCAAGTCTAGGTATCATTAAATTCATGTTTAAAAACATAAAGTTACATTTAAAAGCTTTTTTTCTCATTTAAATTAATTACAGTCAATATTTGGTTCAAGTTCAGTCAATATTATAGACATAAAAATGTCGAACAATGAGGAGGTCTTTATTCGGAAACGTAGTGCTATGAAAGCAAAGGTTACAAATTTCAGCACTTATATAAGCATTCTTGAAAGTTGCCAGCAAATTTCAAATTTACAACGCCTTGAATTGGAGGGTCGATTGAGTAAATTTGATGCCTTATACGACGAATTTGACGATTTACAGCTGGAGATAGAAGTGCTTTCGGACAATCCAGACGAAGCCTACGCTGAGCGTGCCAAGTTTGAAGAACGGTACTATGGCTTGGCAGCGCTGGCGCGCAGCCTGCTGGCGTCCGCCGTGGCCACCACGGTTGCAAGCGTCGGCGACGACGGGTCTGTAGCGAGCTCCTCAGCCAGACAAACAGGTGTATCGCAACAAAATTTTATACGCTTACCTAAAATTGACCTGCCTAATTTTGACGGTAGTTATCGGTGCTGGCTTGAGTATAGAGATACTTATGTATCACTAATTCACAATAGCAGTTGTATAGATGACATCAGTAAATTCCATTACCTACGAGCTTCATTAAAAGGAAGCGCCCAAGAAATAATTCGAAATATAGATTTCAAAGCTAATAATTATATGATGGCGTGGAATTTACTATGTGAACGCTTTAACAATCCTCGGCTTTTAGTTAACAATCACGTGCAGGCCTTGTTCAATGTTGACAGTGTTTCTAAAGAATGCAGTATATCTTTGCGTCGTCTTATCGACACCATTAACAAAAATATTAGAGCACTAAAAACATTGGGCGAGCCCACGGAATATTGGGATACGCTAATTGTTTACATGATGTCCAGAAAACTAGATTCTGTAACCAGTAGGAAATGGGAAGAACATCGTAATACGCTTTCTAAACTCCCCACGCTTTTAGAATTTAGCACATTTGTTAGTAATAGGGCTGATTTATTAGAAACTATAGAAAATCAAAGACTAGATCAGGTAGTTAAAGTAGAAAATAAATCTAGAAGCTTTTTAATTGCAAGTAGTAGTAGTCACAATAATAATAATAACAATAACATGCAAAACAAAACAGAAAAAACTAACAATTTAGGCTATTCAAATTACAATAATTATAAAATAAACTGCCCCATGTGTTCTAAAAATCATTTATTACATTCTTGTGATATTTTTCGGAGCTTACCAATAGAAGCTCGTATTGCGAAAGTAAAAGAATTAAAAGTTTGTTTTAATTGCTTACGGTCTGGCCATATAACTAAAAAGTGTAGATTGTCGCGCTGTAAATACTGTAAAGGTAAACACAACACGCTTTTGCATGAGGAAAAAGGTAGTGCTTCTAATTTTCAAGACCCAATGCCTTCTAGTTCTACTAGTAGCTTAGAAAACAACGTAGTATTGTCGAGCGACATTTCTGTACGTCAAACTACTTCTTCGCAAATTTTGCTTTCCACAGCGATGGTGAAAGTGGTGAGCTACGACGGTGAGAAGTTTGATGCCAGGGTCCTCCTCGATAACGGTAGCACAACCAACTTTATTACACATTCGCTTTGTGACAAGCTGCAGTTGCCTCGACGCAGCACGAGCTCCACCATAACAGGTATTGACAACCAAACATCATTTAGCACACAGTCTTGTAGTTTGCGTATTCAGTCTCATAGTGGCGACTACGCCACTCAAATAAATTGTTTTGTTTTACGGGAAATTACAAAAACTATACCATCTCATTCAATAAATATAAATAGCATTCCTATACCTAAAAATATACATCTAGCTGATCCTAATTTTCACATTCCGTCAGTGATTGACATTCTGGTCGGCGCTGAAGTATTCTGGGATGTCTTAGGTTCCGCCTCAGTTAATTTAGGTAAAAATCATCCTAAATTATTCGAGACTAAGTTCGGGTGGATAGTGTCAGGCCCCGTAGCTCTTCAATCACATCCTACCCTGTCAAAGCAATCTCATTATTGTAACAATGCAATATTGAACGAATTGCATACCAACTTAGACAAGTTTTGGGAGCTCGACTCAGTGTCTTCTAAGCATTCTCTAACTAAAGAAGAGAAAGCTTGCGAAGAAAGTTTTTTACTTAACACCACGCGTGACGATAGTGGTTCTTTCGTAGTCACAATCCCTTTAAAAAAAGATCCCAGTACTTTGGGTGAGTCTTTCGTAATGGCTAAACGCCGTTTTTTATCATTGGAACGTCGTTTTCAACGAGACCCGGCATACAAACAACAATACGTAGCCTTCATAGAAGAGTACGAACGTTTGGGTCACATGACAGAAAGTAGCACGTTTTCAAGGCCACACTCGGGTGATAATGTGGAATATTTTTTGCCACATCATGGTGTCATTAGAGAGTCGAGTACTACAACTAAACTCCGGGCAGTCTTCGATGCATCCGCTGTAACTACATCTGGATTATCCTTCAATGATATCCAAATGGTGGGTCCCACTGTCCAGGATGACCTTCTCGCTATTCTCTTACGCTTTCGTGAGCATAAATACATAATTTCTGGAGATATCGAAAAAATGTATAGAGCTATTAAACTCACCCCCACGCAACGCTCACTACAAAAAATAATTTTTAGAGCCAATCCGAAGTCACCGCTAAAAATCTACAGCCTAAATACGGTAACTTATGGTACCGCCTCCGCTCCTTATCTGGCTACAAGGTGTTTGATTCATTTAGCTACTGCTACCACAAATAAAAGAGTAAAGTCATCTATTGAACATGACTTCTACGTAGATGACTACCTCGGGGGTAGTAGAACTATATCTGACACAGTACAGTTAGCAAAAGAAGTCGCTTCCGTTTTATCATCTGCGAATTTTCATTTACGCAAGTGGAAGTCGAACAGCCCTCTAGTTCTCGAACAAGTCACTGGAAAATCGGTGGGTTCTAGCATTCTTAATTTATCAGAGAGTAGTAATGAATGTTCTAAAACACTAGGACTACACTGGTCATGCGATTCAGACTACTTGGTATTTTCCATCGAAATTGACATTAAAACATTAGTTACAAAACGTCACATACTGTCAGTAATTAGTCAAATTTTTGACCCTCTAGGCCTAGTTGGGCCTTGTATAATCGAAGCAAAAATTGTTATGCAAAGATTGTGGATAGCTAAGTGTAGCTGGGACGAGCAGGTACCAGAGGACATACTTTCACTCTGGCTATCTTTTGCTAATGCTCTCCCACATCTAAACACTTTAAAAATACCTAGGTGGGTTCTGTGTGACAACGCAAATATACATGAAATTCACATTTTCACCGATGCATCAGAACTAGCTTATGGCGCATGTGTGTATGTTCGTTCAGTCGATGACAAGGGATCAGTTACAGTACAGCTATTAGTCTCAAAAAATCGTGTAGCACCAATTAAGCCCACTACGATCCCACGACTGGAATTGTGCGGTGCATTGCTAGGGACAAGACTGTGTACTAAGGTTTTGGAGTCACTTACCTTAGAAATCAGACACTGTTACCTTTGGTGTGATTCAACAATTGTTTTAGGTTGGCTATCTATGCCATCAAAGGACTTGAAAC
The DNA here is from genome assembly GCA_947347705.1 of Nymphula nitidulata. Taxonomy (NCBI): domain Eukaryota; kingdom Metazoa; phylum Arthropoda; class Insecta; order Lepidoptera; family Crambidae; genus Nymphula; species Nymphula nitidulata. Next base: position 20,082,603 of record OX374633.1, read on the forward strand.
CTTTTGTACGTAATCGTGTAAACGAAATACAAGAGAGTACTGCTGATCACACGTGGAGCTACGTGCCGTCGAAAGACAACCCGGCAGATATTGTTTCACGTGGGCTGAAAGCTGACCTCATCAGTGAAAACCAATTATGGTGGTCAGGCCCTCCATTCTTATTAAAAAACAACACTTATTGGCCAAAAATGCCCAATACTTCTATGAAACAGAATCTGCCTGAGTTGACAACACATTTTATAAATCATAATTCCTTCCATTCAAATTCAAATAAAAATAAAAATTCATTCATAACCACATTAATTAATAAGTATTCCAATTTCAATAAATTACAAAGAGTAGTTGCGTATATTTATAGATTCATTAACAATACAAAACAAAAACAGAATAAAAATAACGGTTTATTGTCTAATTTAGAGTTAAATAATTCATTCAATTTTATAATACGTCATTCTCAGATTGACATGTTTCATGACGAATACTTATTACTTAAAGCAGGTAAAACTTTACCTCGAAAAAATAGACTAACGTCATAAAGTCCCTTTATTGATCCCAATGACATTATACGTGTAGGTGGGAGACTCGATAACTCTCCTTACGATTACAACATAAAACACCCTATTTTGCTTTGTAGTAAACATTTTTTAACAAAATTAATATTTTCAAAATTTCATACTGAATTACTACATGCCGGTCCTCAATCACTATTGGCGAACATTCGTCAAACCTATTGGCCTCTAGGAGGTAGAAATCTGTCTAAAACTACAGTAAAAAAATGTGTTATATGTTTTAAACATAAATGTAGAAATGTTCAACCCATAATGGGTCAACTACCACCATCAAGGACACAATTAGAATTTCCCTTCTATAACTGCAGCGTTGACTACGCCGGGCCAGTATTGATAGCCAATCGAAAGGGGCGAGGGTGTAAGCTCATAAAATCTTACTTGTGCATTTTTGTTTGTCTGGCAGTTAAAGCTGTACACATTGAGCTCGTTACAGATCTCAGTAAGGAGGCATACATGGCCGCATTGAATCGATTTGTGGCACGTCGTGGCAAGCCCCAAAGCATTCTGTCCGATAACGGCACTAATTTTGTCGGGACAAGTAACGAGTTACAACGATTTCTACAGGAATCAAACATTTCATTCGAGATTGCTCAGAAAGGCATCGAGTTTACCTTTACCCCTCCATATTCTCCTCATTTCAACGGCATCGCTGAAGCCGCAGTTCGGTCTACGAAACATCATTTGAAAAGGTTACTTAAATTAGCACACTTCACTTATGAAGAAATGGCTACTTGTTTAGCTCAAATAGAAGCTGTACTAAACTCCCGTCCTATTACCCCACTCTCCTCTGATCCTTTAGATTTAACAGCCCTAACTCCCTCTCATTTTTTAATTGGACGACCACTTATGTCTGTTCCGCATCCACAGGTGTCTGACGTCAGCATCACCAGATTGGAGCGCTACCAAAGAGTGGAGCACATCAAGCAGCATTTTTGGCAACGTTTCCATTTAGAATATGTTTCTTTGCTCCAGCAAAAAACCAAATGGGTGACCTCCACAGACCAGCTGACTGAGGGAACTCTCGTCCTTATCAAGGAAAAGGGACAGCCGCCATTGCTTTGGCTCCTTGGACGGGTGACAAAGATCTTTCCAGGTAGTGACGGCATGACACGAGTGGCCGAACTGAAGACCAGGAAAGGGACAATGCTGCGAGCATTCAACAACATCTGCCCTCTTCCTGTTAGTTGAATAATTCAACCCGGGGAGGATGTTCGGGATCGTCGTACACCGTCGGGTGTCGCCGCCCGCCGCCGCCCGCCGCTGCCCGCCGCCGCCGGTGAAGCGTAGGAGCAGAGGAGGGGCGACCAGACCAAATCGGACTACCGAGGACGCCACACGCACGCACTATCAGTGAATTAGTTACCAATCTCAGTATCTTCGAATACAGCTTAATAGTTTACAGTCCACTATAGTTTTCATTACCAAGTCCCTTAGGTTAGGACCCTAACAATCATTAACAGACTTCATTTTTAACCGACTTCAAAAACAATATCCATTATTAACCGACTTTATTTTAATATACAGGGTGGTGCCGTCAATACGACACAGCATGCGCTATATTAGTTCACATAAATGTTTTGCAACATTCAAATACATCTTATTCATTTGATAATTTATATTTGATCTGGGTACAATTTACTGCCACCGCAGCGATCGCTCTCAAACACGACCCAACATCTCCAGACCTTCACGAAGTGCCTCTCCTTGCGTGGTGCGCTGGATGAACAGTTCGAGTGTTGGACTTAGGTGGAGGCGGCATAACTCTACCAAACAACGCCTTTACTGTACAGTCACAAAACCTCTTTTACTGTTCTGAGGTTTTACATGCTCTTTTTATTGTTTGTCACTATTATCGTTCATAGAAATGAGGTAAGTAGCTAATTCCAAAATAACTCTATTATGATGATCGCATAAAGGTACTTTAGTGAGGCTTTGTCCGCTCCGCATATCCGGTGTTCTCTAACGTGAAAAAGTTTGCAACAATTACCTGCCGCAGCAGATGTGGACAACAACTGGTCGCGTGCAGCGTGCCAGGGCCAGGGCCACGGCTGGAAGGGTTCCATTGAAGCTTAGCACCTGGCCATTGACACATTGAACCAATCTTGGTAACAGTTATCCTCAATAACTGATCAACTCGATGAAACCAAAGGTGTACGTGGCACGCGTTCTGCGGCCGACAATAGGTATGATATGACAGATGTTGCATAACTGACAGATTCGTAACTTTTTCGGCAGATTCTCAATTACCTAGGCAGATCATCTTAGTACTGAAAACTTTTTTTGTGATTGGTAGATTCGAGGTTATTTTTATGATTCCTTATAACCAACTAAAAGCAGCAGTGAGACTCCCGGGAGTACACGATAGTTAAAAGTATCTGGGATCTGCGGCTTGACAGGCTATGTGGTTACAATTTTTCCTAATTGAACCTTCCAATTACCCATAAACAGGTTCTTACTATAGTTAACTTACTAGATGATCTACTTCAGACTATCTGCCAGATTCAAACGTTTGGCCTTCGACATACATTATTTTTAGGGTTCTGTACCCAAAGGGTAAAACGGGACCCTATTACAATGACTCCGCTGTCCGTCTGTCTGTCACTAGGCTGTATCTCATGAACCGTGATAGTTAGACTTGAAATTTTCACAGATGATGTATTTCTGTTGCCGCTATAACAACAATTACTAATAAACAAAATATAATAAATATATAAGGGGGCTCCCATACAACAAACGTGATTTTTTGCTTGTTTTTGCTCGGTATTGATAACGGCAACAGGTAGAGGCTTGTTTATAGATAATGGTACGGAACCCTTCGTGCGCGAGTCCGATACGCACTTAGCCGGTTTTTTTTATAGAAACATCTGAGATCGTACGTACTTAAGTATGGTATTGCAATCATTTCAATTAAAAATAATAAATAAGGCTCATGTACATGAGTAATAAAATGTATAAATATTAGAGATGCAACGATTCGGCCATTACGGTAACGATTACTATTACAATGCATCGTAAACTAGAACCTGAACATAATAAATTTATTTAATTAAATATAATAAACACATGATGACGCAAATCAGATGTTATAGGTTAAATATTACGTATTTATAAACATAAGGGACACCTTTAGACACCAAATGTTTTGTACCTCTGCTCTGGTCTGATTTTACAAGTATTAGGTATACTATAGGTATAAGGTATAACCTACATATTTAGGTATACCAAACAAATACTAACTACAAAATGGTTAAAATATAGCTTATGTCATGAAGTCATGATGAACATTGAAATGAGTGAATATTCGGGTGGTTCAGGTACTTATCACCTCGAGGTAATAGGGCATAGGGTGTCAGGTGTCATCCGATTGTTTTGTTAAATTATTACCCACCTTTTATTTTTAATAATAGTTGGAGATCGCATGAATATAAACATCTGATTTAAAGATTTAGAACCTACATGTGAAATATTTTATTATTTTTACTAAAACAAGAAAAAAATGTTTTAAAAGTAGATATATACTTTTTATATTCGTCCTTCATGACAGCAAAGTCCAATAGTTGATATTTTATTCCAGCATTCTCCATAGCTGTTGTGGGCTATGCAATGATGACTCCACTCTTTTTTAACCGACTTCAAAAACGAGGAGGTTCTCAATTCGGCCGGTATGTTTTTTTTTTCTATGTATGTACACCGATTACGCCGAGATTACTGATCCGATTTACGTGATTCTTTTTTTGTTCGATGCGGAATAGCTGCCATTTGGTCCCATAATTTTTTTTTTAAAAACAGTTGGATACTTTGGTTTTAAATTTAAAAAAACTTAAATTATTAAGTCATCTACATATGCGAAATTGCGAATTTTTGCTTTTCAAATGACTTTTTAGTGAAACGATACGATAGTAGGAAACAATATAAGTTTACGGTCACCCATCTAGCTTCGACCGTAGAAAGTTACCACTAAAAATTGTGAAAAAAAAAACCGACCGACAATAGAAAGTGAAGCACCGACTCCAAAAAAATGTTTCTAGGGGATGAATACCTACTTAAATTTAATTATTTTATATTTTCAGTTTTTTGAAGTCGGTTTTAATTTTTGATAAAAATTTTTGTTCTATGGATTTTTCGCGAGTAAAATTGTCATTGAGCTCGGTGGCGTATTGGTTTGAGCGCTCTGGTTTCGATACGAAAAAGAAAGCAACTTTTGCCATGGTCGATCCTGGGATGGGTCAATCAAAGTTTGTTATCTCGAGCTCCTCCGTGCGTCGGAAGGCACGTTAAGCTGTTGGTCCCGGTTGTTTCTGCAACCGCTTTAACCCACCGACCCGCATTGGGCCAGCGTGGTGGTGTTATGGTCCAAACTCCTCATGTGTTTCTCCCATGTAGGGAGGCCTGTGCCCAGCAGTGAGACGTATATAGGCTGGTGATGATGATGAAAATTGTCATCACTATTGGTGTCATTTGCTGGATCTATTTTTATCCTGTAAAATTAATACGTAAATTAATTTTTAAGTAGTCATTTAGATAAGTAGTAATAGTGACCAAGACCACACATCATGCGTAACACATTGCTCCCAAATAACTTTTTATAACAGAAGAATACGCTGGTGTAGCAAACGACAAAGTATGGTATTACCTACGCTTGACTTGTGAAGATCGAATGTATGGAAGTACTTCCTTATTTCACTTCTTATATTGGTATTTATTTGTTTTACTTTAATCAATACGGTATGGAGACCTTTCCTAAATTAAAGACTTATTTACCAACTACGATTAAATTAAATAATTTAGGTAATAATAAGAACAATAACACTAAATATAATAATAAAATGGTATTGTAGGTACGAACGAGTATAACTGTTGTGCATAAACTTACTTTTTCCTTGCTCTTAGATCACTGGCTAGTTTCCTTAGGCGTTTCAAATTTGCACTTTTTCTTAACTTTGGTTTTTGTTTATTTCCCATGGTAGGAACAATCAAAATATTTAAATGTATTAAATACAGCACTATTCGTATCCCCCGAGTAAACGTACGGCGTCGATCAAAGTTCTCGGGCGACTGATTGCCGGCACATGGAGGGATAGAAATATGACTTCTCAGCGCGAGGAAAGAGACAACAATAGCGCACGATTGCCTAAATAAAATGTCGTAAGCGACAAATTGAAAATTATTTATTTATTAAAAAACTAAACGATTTTTGAATAATATAATCTTGTGAATGTTTACAATAGTCTATTGTCTTTCTAATGAACTAAATTTGGGTTTCAAATATTCATCCATTGGCTTATAAAATCAAAAAAAGTGAATAAGAAGGGTCAACTTTGGATTTATTTTCTATCGAGAAAATTGTTTCCATTCATGTTTTGGCTTTCGTCAATGACTTTATTGATTAGTCAATTTTAATATATTTGAAAACAAGAACAACAGAAGTAGGAAAAATAAAATTAAAACGTTATTCAAAATGCTGAGTATTTTTAAGGTAGCCCCTTTATATTAATCTATAGCCTCTAGACACTGAGCCACCGCCACCGTAGTCATGCTACAACCAACCGCATTTTGTTTAAAAACAATGATAAACGAGGTGCCAGCGCACAATCTGTCAGTTTTTCCTTTCAGGTCGTTAATTTAGGTCCCGAGGGAGTTTGTTTGCGTCCAGTGCTCCAGTGTCGGTGTCGCTACAATTACGGCATAGCGTGAAAAATTGTCATGTTTCGTCCGGTCTGGAGCTTGAAGCATCTACTGATTAATTTGACCAGTAAATTAGTAACATCAATATTTTTTAAGGACGACTGCAACTACACAACCGACAGGTCCAAGGTGTAAAAAATATTATAAGTATTTAAGAATTTTTAATAGCTCTTAGTGGAAATGCAATTTGCTATGATCTGAAGCTCGTACCTATACGAGGAGCCAGCGATGATTGAAATTTCTTTTTTGTATAACGAAAGAAAATACGTTTATATACGTTTTAAGATAAGAACAAATTTTTAGCTCACCAATGCTTGTTTTCATTCCATAGACAGCCAACATTAGAATCCACGGAAATCCAATCCAATTGGTATTTTTTTTTAAATAGATAGTGATATTATAAGTTGTATTATCTGTTCGCAACGGGCACTTTAAATTTTATTTGGTCAATGTTATTGCAAACAATATTGACGCAATTGTTATAAATAATTTCATTGAGAATTAATGGATACTTGAGTAATGATTAAATAATGGAATCAAGTGTAGTCCATGATGTCATCTTCATCAAATTCGTAACCGAATTTTGTGGTTGTAGCTGAAACCATTTTCAACTGCATTGAACCAGTGCCGCTGGCGTACTACCAATACACCAACTCCTCATGTTTGTCGCCCGTGTAGGAAGATATGTGCCCAGCAGTGGGCCTAGTGGCCCTGGGTGGGGCTAGTAAATATATAGAGGATAGAGGTGATAGTTACGAAGGAGGCCATTTTAACATGATAGCAACATAAAGAGCTCATGTCCAGTCAGCCAGCCGTAAGAGATTATAGAAGAGTCCATTAGACCATTATGCGAAGACACCTAGTGCAGCAGAAAAAAAAATATCTTTAAAATTCAATATCTCCATAACAGAAATTACCTGAATAATAACGTCCTTTAATATTCTGTACGACTTTCCCTGTAATCCTGTATAAGGTGACTTCCCACGCCTCTTTTGAAAAAACCCATGTTTTAAGGGAAGGGGATTACACGTGTTGGTAAGCAAAGAATTCCAAGTTTTGGAAGCTCGACAAACAAACAAGAAGTAGGTACTAAAATTTGTGCATGACGTTGAGGTGGAGACCGTGATTCGATGACTCCCATCCCAAGACCGGCACGCGTGCTCCTGAGTAGGAAGGGGAAGGTGGAAAGATCTAAAAGTTTTTCAGAGCATTCTACATGACGTAGCAGATAATTAATAGGCGCTACGCGAACGGTGCACATACACAATGGCTCGACGCAATTGTAGAGGTAATGCTGTTCGGAAATTACCCCAGGGTTGGATAATTTGGAATTACCTCTCTCTACATCAAAAGCACATTTTCGGCACATGCACGTATAGTATATGCATTGGTAAACATAACAGAAGTAATGTGTGCTGTTCAATAGAATTCTCTTCAAGGCCCTATTGTGAACGTTTCCATTGAACGCCCTTTTGTGACGGTTCTTTGACGGCTTCACCTAGTTAATGGAAACAGGCAACAATGCACCTGCTTATTTATATTGTACCTACTACTCACTTATGAAATATATTTTATTCCAATTGGTTGTTGGCACAATTTACCACACTCTTATTAAATTTATTTTTTTCTTGAGACACTGTCACACACTGTTGCGAAATATTTTGACCCACGCACTCATGTTTAAATGAAAAAGAGAAACTAATTTCTATTTGAAAATAGATCGCTATTATTTATATCAAGTATTCCAAGACTTGTAATTTTGATGTAGTTAATAAATAAATATTCAATGCGGCGCCCGGCAGGATTGTGACGATCTGACGATGAACCTGGACGAGACCCGATTCTGTTCTGTTCTAGGTAGAACAGAACAGAATCAGTAGGTATGTGGCCTGAGCCATATCCCTCTGCTACAGTACCTAACATAAAATGTCAATTAATTTTAGCCTTCATCAAGCAGCCGGGCCCTATGCTTGTTTGCTTGGACGTTGTAGGAATAAAAAATTGCAACAATTGCACCGATGCAATAAATGACACATGAGGTGTTCCCATAAATTCTAATAATAGTTCCGTAAAAGCCGTGCTTATCTTTAGTAGTTTCCGCGAATCCCTCGGGATTGTCAGGACGTAGCCGCACACGGCGTCACGGCCTAAACATATGTTTCCAATGACAGAAAACAGCTGTTGTACCGGGAACCTTTAACGGTCGCATTCCTAGGTGTGCCGGTGCACATAGTGCCTGTTTTGTGAGTGGTAAAGGCCATTATTGGTTGCATAATAAAAATAGTCCCCTCGAGTGATCAGCTGATGGGTGTTTACGGGCGCAGTAAACAGGATGCGGTGTGCGCGTGCAGACTGGGGCTGTGGGGCATGGGGGCCTGATTTATTTGTCGTCAGCTGACTCGCTTGAGATACTGAACAAGAGTTGAATACTAATTTTGGAACAACTTAAATTGTGTGTCAAGTTGGGAGGAAACTCACTACCGACGCGACGTATTGATAAACTAATAATAGTGCTAACTATAGGTACGTAGCACAAGATATTAAAGAATTCTCTTTTGACATATGTATACTAATGTAACTTGATAATTGATAAGGTAGCGAAATGGTGATTTGTGTTGACGAAAACCTCGTGCGTCATAGCTGGCGAATAAGAATTACATTAAAATATGTTTATTACATTTATTTGATTCATTATTAATTCTGAATATCTAATACGATAACTACTTACAATGTGCCATTTTCGGGGATCTTTTCGAACGTTCAATAATCATCCATCACGGCGAGGAAGAAGTAAAAGGAGAAATTCCAATAAAATTATTTGATCATTCAGATCAGATCAGAATCAGAAGATTATAATTATTATAATAGCTACAAAAATCCTTGTTATGTATTTGTCGATAGCATCACATCATATGCCTTTTTTGACATAAAATCGGCAACCGATCTTCGTTCGCCGCATGAAATAGAGATATGTTAGTACGTAATATGCACTCGCTCTATGTTGTAGGTACTCAAGTATTAAGGTAGGTATTGAAAACTATGACACACCTCATGGCGAACATAATACGACTAGGTACCTAAGACAAAAACGAAATTCATTAAAGTCGACAATTTTGGCATTTACAGAAATAAATAAGTACATGACAGTCAGTTTTTTCCAGTCTTTATTAAATGCTATCCCAGAGATAGTTTTCGATAATACTATTATGTATTTCAATCATTCTTAAGAATGATTAACTTACACAATATTTTTGAGACAGTCTTTACATGTTTAATAATTTAGTTGTGACAAATATTATAATTACAAATCAAAATACATCTACAAATATGATTATTTATTAATACAACATTTATATTCTAAATACATAATAATCACGTCGTCACATTAGCTTTGCTATTTATTAATCATACTTACGAGATCAAGAAAGGTTTATACAAAAACCTCCCAATTGCTTTTATAAAAAGCGGATTTTTCTTTATGATTATCATTTTAGTATTAGAGAAGCCAGTAAGCTAGTACCTGTAGTTCTAGTCCATTATGTTACATACAGCTGCACTGGGCCACACCACTGGAATCATCTAGTCTGAATTCAGGTTAATAAATTATTATTATCTGCCTTAATTTCGGTTTCATAAAATGTTGACTTAATTCCAAAATGCAGAACAGAATATTCATGTCACCGTAATTTCGGGGTGGAGGGTTAATAACTTAAGTCACAGAAATCTTCCTAGTTTAGGTGTTGACCCGCCATAAGCATGAATATTGGATGCTTTTTAATTACTTAACGAAAAACAATATTGTTAAGATATGTCTATTATGTTATTATAACTATTTGTGGTGTTTAAAAAAATCTTAATCGTATTCTAACATTGAGATTTTTTATTGTGAAACATAACCGTGCACTGTATTCTTGAAAATGTTACAAAATGATGTGCATTTATTCGTCTTACAGAATAAAATAAAATATAAACCCACAAAAAAATATCACACACGGGTAAGCTTATAATCAACATCTAAAGTGTGGGGTTACCGTTAGAGTTGCATAAATAATTACATACAACAGCGCCAACGCACGACATGTGTAGACTTTCTGTGGCTCATTTATATTTAGCTTTGCTAGTCTTCTACTACAACAGCTTATTGTGTAATTCCAGTTATAGTACTAACGTTTATATTTAAAAGACTATTAAGTGCTACCTTACAATAAATCAGAACTCACATAATAAATGCGACAGGTAGATCCTTAGCCTCAGTCAATAAATCGATAAACGCTATGATAACTTGTTACATTGGTTTAATTATTATGATTAATTACTCCACTACGGTAATTATTAGTAAATACTGATCAGTGTTAAAGTTATTTTCTAAATTTACATTCAACTTATAAAATATGACCAGTCCTTTTTCACACAAAATATTCCAGCCCTCAGCTGGCGCTGGCACGAATGTCACGTCTCCCTCATAATTGCACTCCGCTGTAAACTGTTTATTGGCATTGAGATTGTTAGACAATCAAGATTCAAATTGGCATAAATCAGTTCAAAATAATGTTTCTCTTGCTTGTTCCGAATTTATAATGCCGCCGCCCAGTGACGGCGGCGCGCCGAGCTTTTAGCGAAGCGAACAACAAACATTGTAATGAAATAGAAATATTGATATTGAACCTCATGTCGGCTTCGTCGTTTCTTTCAATCAGTAACATGGGCAATAAAGTTGTAATAAATACGAACGGAGATCAACAAGACGGAACAGCTCCTTAATTTTTTAAATGAGATCATTAATTAGTGCCTAATTGTGGCAATCTTATGGGTTTGTTTACTGATCGGCAGGCGTAGTCGAAGCTATGTACTGCGAGTAGTTGCTGTAGAGATGGTAAAGCCAGGGGTAGAGCAGTGCGGGGTGGCGAGCTCTGGCTCAGGAGGGTTTCTGCTCCTCGTCATCGGCGGCGTCCTCGCTGCTGCTGGACCCCTGCTGTTGTGCCCACAGGCTCGCGTAGCTCTGCTGCTCTGCCACCAGGGCCTCCTCTGCTTCAATCACGGCCTCAAACAACCTCCTTTTGATCTTAATCTGAGTTGGGAACGGGAAACGCTTTGTGGACTGGCACATGCTATTGAAGAATATGTCCAGGGGGTCCGGCGCCGGTGGCTCGCGCCGCCGATCCGGGCAGATGCGTTTGCTCTCCTGAGCTTTGCACAAGTAGTCCAGCTTTTTGTCTATCACTGTCAAACGTTCGCAGCTCTTTCGTTTTGGGGAGGAGTCCGCATCAGACTCGGAGTCGGAGGATGACCGATCATGGCCATTCTCGGGGGCCGGCGGCGCGCACTCGGCCGGCTTCTTGCGGTTGCTCATGTAAGGCTGCAGGAACTGCATGAGCCCCATGTACTTCCAGGGGTAGTTCTTCTTGGCGGGGTTGCCGGGGTCCTTGGCCAGCATCTCGCTCTGCCGCTTGAGCGCGTCTCGGTAGCTGTCCCGCAACTTCTTCCATTTTAACTTTACTTCTTTTACTGTAAACAAATAAATAAGTATAAGTACATATTTTAAATATTTTTTTATATACAACTAGGTGACAAACAAGGTGACGGCGCACCTGATGGTAAGTGGTAACTGCCTCCTATAGACACCTGCAATAACAAGGGAAAATGACTTGTTATTGCAGGTGCGTTGTCATCCTGGAGCCTAAGATGAAATGCCGTCCATGCCCAGTAATTACACTGGCTACCTTTCCCTTCAATCCGAAACACAGCGAACTGTTTCACGGCTGAAATAAGAAGGGCGGAAACGGGTGAAAAAAAAAAGAAAAAAGAAAAGCGAAATATATGGATTTCCATGTAAAACACCCGGGATTAATGACAATTAAAAACCTATTGTGTCTGGAATGTGTGGCTTTACAGGTGAGAATAATAATAATAATCATCATCATCATCACCGGCCTATACGTATACGTCCCACTGCTGGGCGCATGCCTTTCTACATGGGAAGAACACACGAGGAGTTTGGGCCATAACACCATCACGCAAGCCCAATGTAGGTTGGGTAAAATAATACCTACTTTACTTATGTATAATTTAATTTAAGGCCTGATAAAGTAATTATAAGGACAATGAAATAAATCATACACTTGCAAGGAATAATTAATTAATGCTACGGTTTACTAATATTAAATTAATTGATAGACTAATTTAAACGATTTCGAACTCCATTAATTATACAGGGTGGTGCCGTCAATACGACAATAAATTAAAGCATGGGCTGTATTAGTTCGTAGAAATGTTTTGCAACTTTCAAATAGAAATACGTACTTAATATTCACACTCGTGTTCTTAATATTCGTACTTTATATGTTTTGGTGAGATAACAAATTAAATCGGTCAATTTGTAAGTAAAAATTAATTGCTCGTTATCAAAAGACACGTCTTATTATGGTATATCTCCAGTCTATGGTCTCAACCTTAGAATAATAAAGGTGAGTATTGTTTAGTTATATGTATATTATCATAACACAAATATTACTTCCATTGAACTAAAACCACAAGCTTTACAAAAATATCTAAACTAGAACACAGTCCGGGTGACTTTGACCACTGTGCTAGCGAGGATTTTTTTAATCTAATCCATAAGTTTTAAAGGTTGTAGGTACTTATATTGTATTATCTATCTACCCTAACAATATCGAAATTATTATATTTATTTTTATAAAGTTTATTTAGGTCAAAAACATACCAAATCAGATGCTTTTGTTACTGAACACATTGTGATTACAATTTTTTCTACACTAGGAAAAAGTCGATAGTCGAATAAAGCACGCACGAGTAAACAAACACTTAACCAACTCACAGAATACATAAGAAGTGTGTGACCGGAATACTTCAGAATCCGGAAAAACAAAAAATCGGCATCTGTTAATTAACCGAGCTCAAAAAAGAGGCGAGGTTCTCAATTCGGTTGGTATGTTTATTTTCTATGTATGTACACCGATTACGCCGCCGAGATTTCTGATCCGATTTACGTGATTATTTTTTTTGTTAACCGACTTCAAAAACGAGGAGGTTCTCAATTCGGCCGGTATGTTTTTTTTTCTCTGTATGTACACCGATTACGCCGAGACTACTGAACCGATTTACGTGATTCTTTTTTTGTTCGATGCGGAATAGCTGCCATTGGGTCCCATAATTTTTTTTTCTAAATAACTGATTTTGAAAAGGATAGTTTGGTTTTTATATAAAAAAAAAACTGAAATTATTATTAAGTCGTCTACGTATGTGAAATTGGCGGATTTTTGCTTTCTTTTGACTTTTTAGTGAAACGATGAATAGGAAACAATATAAGTTGACGGTCACCCGTCTAGCTTAGACCTTATAAAGTTATCACTAAAAATTGTGAAAAAAAAATTTTAAACAAAAATTAAAACCGACTTCAAAAAACTGAAAAGGTTAAAATAATTAAATTTAAGTAGGTGGTCATCCCTTAGGAACATATTTTTTGGAGTTGGAGTTGTTTTCAAAAACAATAGAAAGTGAAGCACCGACTCCAAAAAATATGTTTTTAGGGGATGACTACCTACTTAAATTTAATTATTTTAACCTTTTCAGTTTTTTGAAGTCGGTTTTAATTTTTGTTTTTTACATCAAAATAATTGGAATGAGTAAGTCGTCTAAGTACGCGATATAGCGGATTTTTGCTTTCCTATGACTTCTTTGATGAAACGATACGATACTAGGGAACAATTTAAGGTAACGGTCACCCATCTAGTTATGAGTTGACCCCAGAATTTTATCACAAAAAATTGAGAAAATATTAATAAAACATAGTTAAAATATGAAACTAGAAAAATTTTTATGTCTTGAGGCAGGAATCGAACCCGCGACCTTTCGCAATCCGGGCGACTGCTCTGAGCACTGAGCCACCCAGAACTTGGGATATCCCTGTGAAATTCTTCTAGTCTATCTGTATTTGCGTTTATGAGCTAACGTCCACCCTACAATGTCGAAATATTCTATTTAAACATCCGAAATGAGTATTTTTACAAATACCTACGATTCGGTTAAGTTGGGGCAGTGCTTTCAAATATTCTTAATTTTTGATTTACACATTTATAAGCCTCAGGACGAGAAAAAAAATATTTTCTAGTTTCATATTTTAATTACTTAGTAATTTTTTCAAACATTTATAACAATGTTAAAATCAAAAATTAAGAATAATGAAACATAGATTAAAACCGACTTCATAATCATAATACTGAAAAGGATAAAATAATTAAATTTAAGTAGGTACTCATCCCCTAGAAACATATACAGGGTGGTGCCGTCAATACGACAATAAATTAAAACATGGGCTATATTACTACATAGAATGGTTTGCCACTTTCAAAAACATCTTATTCATTTGATAATTTTATGACATTTCTATGAAATATTGCAGCTAACGTTAAATTATTTCATATAAATGTCATGAAATTTTTAAATGAATAAGATGTTTTCCAAAGTGGCAAACCATTTCTATGATCTGATATAAATAGACCATGTTTCAATTTATTTATTTATTTAGTCAATGCCACAATAAATTTAAACATGGGCTATATTAGTCTATAGAAATGGTTTGCCACTTTCAAAAATATCGTATTCATTTGATAATTTCATGACATTTGTATGAAATAATGCTGCCAACGTTACACTATTCCATACAAATGTCAGTAAATTATCAAATGAATACGAAATTTTTGAAAGTGGCAAACCATTTCTATGGATTAATATAGCGCATGTTTAAATTTATTGTCGCATTGACGGCACCACCCTGTATATTTTTTGGAGTTGGTGCTGAAACAAAAGAAAGCAAAGAACGCACCGACTCCAAAAAATATGTTGCTAGGGGATAAGTAGCTGCTTCAATTTAATTATTTTACCCTTATTAGTATCTTTAAGTCGCGTTTTAATTTTTGTTTAAAATTTTTACCTAAATAAGTAGCTAAAAGCAGAACTCATTGACTTATACATATAATAATTGGCATACCTAGTTAAGGTACGTAGGTAATTTTATTCAAATCGAACCGACCTAAATAATCAATTAATCACCATTGTTACAGTTTGAGTGATCACATTGACGCTCACACAATAAGAGTCATGAACAGGCAAAAAATATCACAAATGAACACTAATTTTACTGGTGCTGTATCGATAATTTTATTTATTGTAAGGTTAGGCACATAATGATATTTCGTTGGATAGCCTTTTTTGTTAAAGGTACCCAGATCTAGGTTAAGTATTTATTAATCGAATAGATGGCCAAAATTTATATTTTAAATTGAGCAAAGTTTTATTAATTGAGAATCAATCGGCATTGATAAAAACTAAATATTTTTCATTGTGTTGCGTGCGTTACTATACTAACACCAGGATAGTAACAAAGCAAAGCAAACACCCTCTGGCGTTGGACAAATGTTGTTTTTCTCTTCGTCCGAGAGAAAGAAAGAGACAAAACACATTTTGTCCCCTAATAAGTTGACATAAGTGGTGGAGAGAGATTTTGTCCACGGCCCGTGCCACGGCGCTACGGGAAGTTTCAAAACACAAACAAAAAATCAAAACAGACATACACACAACCGTTTACAATTACGCCCACAACATTACAACAACCATTATTACTTTTAGCCTAGAAGAAATACCCCGGTGGCGAATTCAAATCGTATTAAAATTGATGCGTTTTGCATGTTGTTTATTTTATCGAATGAGGCCGAGCGCGGCGGCGGCGCCCCGCCCGGCGCAGCTCCGGCGGGCGGCGGCCGCGGCCGAGCGCGCCCGACACACGCAGCGAGCTCACCCGAGGACAGGTCCGTCTCCTTCATGACCTCGGCCCAGGCGGCGTCCTTGAGCTCCTGGTCGCGGTACTCGATGGCGGACGTGTTCCACAGGCAGGGGTACTTGCGCACCGTGTCTATGAGGTGCTCCATGGTCGGATGGTCGGCGGCGGAGGGACGCGGAGACAGTGGAGACAGCGGCGGCGGCGGCGGCGGCGGGCTCGCGCGGCGGACTGAGCCGGCCCGACGCCGCCGCCGCTGCCGCAGCTCACCGCCGCGAGCCCGCCGCCCGCGCCCGCTCTCCACCCGCACACCGCCCGCACATCACACTACTGCCATACTGCTTCAAAATTCGTTTTGCCGCGCTGGCAATTATTTATATTGTTACCTGTATTACCTGCCATTGTTTACTTACAATTTATGAAGGCACAATATTACCACCATGTTGCGGTAGGCCCACTATAGATACTGTAGATAAGTACAATGGCCAGACGCGCGCTCGCCTTATCAATTTATTATTATGTCGCTAAATTATTATTTTCATAAAATAATTGAAATCTACCTAGACTGCATTATGTAACAAAACGAAACAAACTTAAATAGCTTAGTTGCAAAATAACACTTGTCATCAGCACATAGAGTGCAAAATAAAAAGGTGGTCCTGTTCAGCTAAAGATGTAGTGAAGCCTGGCCCGGCGGCTGAACTCATATACAAGCACAGTTTAATACCTTTTGTGATGATGTACTTACTTCACAAACAGATTATGATACAGAAGGTCGCAGAAACACTCCACTCGCTACTTCTGCAGTGAATAAGGTCGCCCGAGCTCATTGAGGAAGCGTTGTGTTGAAATGAAACTTAATTGGAACTTCGGAGGTAAGGGGACTTGTCTCTATAAAGTGTCCTCTTGATTACCTATCAATATTGATAATAATGAGGTATACCTCATAGGTAGAATATTAATCTGACAGAAGTAATTATCATCGTTATTCATTGAATATTGAACCATTGATCATTGTTATCTGAAATAAATGAATTATTATATTATTATTTACTTAATTCTTTTATTAAATTGGAAAAAATATAGGTACACGTATTTATTACTTCTTTGTAAAATATATCTAGGTCCGTAAGTAGGTAATCTTATAAAGACAAATTGTAATAACGGACCATGTTTTTTGCCAATATGTCCGAATTTCATATCAATAATCAACAGAGTGTCAAACGGACGAATAAATACTAGGTGTATGAATGAAGTATACATAACTTGATCAGCTAAAACTTGAACAATGTGTGCGTCCATCATAGGCCATAGCATAGCATCTGCCTGCCCTGCCGAGCCAGGGGTGGCCTCCCCTCGCCCGGTCCCCGGCCCGCGGCTCGCCCCGTCACGTCCGTCTCACGAAATATTTCATAACAAAAAAATATGAAGCTGCAGTATAGTGCATTCCTAAATACTTTATTATTTACAAAAAATCTGTGCGTTTCTTTCCATCTTGAAGGGCCGTTATAAGTATTGGTGATACCTCCTACCTCCTACGCCTAAACTTATAAAATAATAACATAGTATAAGTAGATGAATTCTGAAATGAGAAAACCATTTAAGTAACCACCCGAGAAATTCGAGAAAAACAAATAATAACAAAAAGCAGAAAATCTATGATCACACTAATGACATAAAATAAGTAATGATAATGATTTATTTCTAACACAGATGAGAGCGGGAACAGTAATCGATGCCCGAACTGCGTCCCACTTAAATCAATTACTTCTCTTGTTCTCTTAAATGGAGCAAGTTTGAGCGAAAGTAAAATTTATTGGACAGTGCCTTTGTGTAGCTGGCGGCAAGTTAGGCCATTACGAGCCGGGCCGCCGCCGCGTGAACAACACCCAAATAAAGGGAGATTCACAGTTCTGCCTCAGGAAGTTTCATTTCCGACGCCCGGCCGGGCCGGGAGCCGGGACGCTTTTTATATTCCTTCAAACGTTAAGATATTTGTGCGCCATCCACACACACGACGCAGTCACGAGCCGTTTCCTTTGCTTGCAATTTTATGACTCTAAATTTATGGGTTCTTCGTAGCCGTTTCAGATGTTCACTAGTTCTGCACTGTTTACTAATTATGAGTTCGCCGGCTTACATTGTCACACTCACGCGGTAGATAGTTGTTCAAATCAATATCTATTCAAAATTCAAAGCGAGCGTTGCACCAACCTACCAAAAAAATAATTCATGACGGTCCCTAAGCGCTATAAGCTCGTTAGCTTAGCATTAGCACGGAGCACCAAAGCGAGAACAAGTGGATGCAGCGGTGCAGTGATCCAATCCTCCACACAGAGCCAATCAAAGCCCCAACACATCCGGTTTGAAGAGACAATTCCTTCGACATAATTATTATTGTAATGTACATAAATCATCTCTATAATACCTGAACATGTTTTACGGGTTTATTCCTAATATTGATCATAAATGAGCAAAACTGCAAATAAGTAATATTTCACAAAAGAATGCAGATAGGGGCAATACCGAAAAAAATACTTATGAATATAATTATAGACACACCCAAGTCATCGTCATCTTTGAAATGGCAGGATCGCTAAGTTAGTTGGAAATGGATGTGAATCGGAGCTGCTACACAACATTCATAGTGTCATTTCCAGACTTTTTTATTTTACCGGTAATTTGAATTGTCCCCCTCCTAACATGTCCCTTTCATACCGCGTCTCCCCAACTCCACAAAAGTTGTATTTACCTATTTGTTTTGAGAGTGCAGAGTAGATGAGAAAATTTGTATGGAGAACAAGGTCATCGTGCCAGCGCGGCGCAAAGATAGCACCACGGAACAGTCTGTGGATAGCGTTAATGCTAAATTAGCATTTAGACAGAAGTGACAAATCAGCGACCATAATAGCCTGTAAAGACATTTAAGCACGGCAAATGGCTCAACACCACCTGATGTCAAACAGTAAGAAGAGTCCATATGCGAAGACAGCTAGTGCAGCTTGAAACACACTGTTCTAGCCGCTTACACCTTTCTGATCCTTATAGTGCCTATCACGCCTCTTTTGTGTCCTTCCTGCCCATTACATGGCTTCCTTACCTATGTAATAGATAGGAAGCACACATGTGCTGCCAAAGAATTCCAAGTTTTTGGAAGTAAGACAAAGAAACGAGTTACTAAACTTCTTTGTGTGTCATCACAGCGGATTGGTGACTTCGAAAACTGACACGCGCGCCCCTGAATAGGAAGGGGGAAGGTGGGATAAGGTCGAAAAGCTCTTCAGAGCACTCTCCGTGACATAGCCGATAGAAGGCGCTAAACGACGCAATGGCAGAGACTCAAGACGCTGCAATCTATCTATCGACTCTGAAATTATTATAGAACGTATACATTGCTGTCAAAAAACTAATAAGAAAATAAATAATCCAAAATTGACACTAAGACTTTGTGACGAACAGTATCCATTCCGTTAATTCCGCTTAAGCTCAGCAGCGCTGAGGAAATAATTATGTTCCAAAATGTTTCCTTGACTTTTTGCGAGTCGCTAAACTTGCTAATTAGCTGGGGACAGCTCGGCGCATCCGGCCCGGACGGAGGCCCGGAAACCGCATGAGAGCGGGCGTCGGGCGCCGTTCGCACAACACAAATTTTGCACTATCAGATCATAGAAACAAGGGTGCACTTCTCGGATACCCTTCCGCCTTGTTCTTAGCAATTGATTGCAAGCGATCCCTCCGGCGTGCGATACTACTAAGCCACCACACCCACCTTCTAAATTATCACAGCCTCTTAAAAGCTTTTAAAATACATTAAAACTACTTTTAGATGCGTATTTTTAACAACAACGGTATTTCCGTATCATTTGATTGGATTTATTACTAAGGTCTTATTGGGTCTTAGACCAGAAGATGGTCTAAGCCTCAGATCATAGAATCTTTCTATGATCTGAGGTCTAAGCTTGTGGTACACAATTACATCTAATCCGACGTTTTCAATAAAACACGATTGCGAAATTTATACTAAAATAATATTGACTCGTTGTATTTTCAGATAATGTTAATTAATATTTATGTAAAGAGACTTGAGACTACTGCCTGTGCTTAGATCATATCATAATTATTAAGGTGCTGTGTGGGTGTGGGTTTATATCTCCGACTATGCCAGCCGACATCACATGAAAATCAAAAACATGACACGTCACGTAAGTACTCACTTCGCTAATGCTATTATGATTCGCTTCGCTAATGAAGAAGTTAATTAATTGGCCATTTACATTCGCAGCCGGGGCGCGGGCGGCGCGGCAGCGCGGCCGGCGCGGTACGGAGTTATTTTCCTATTTGTACACTTTACACTATGTACACAAGCGTTTGGGTCGCAGACCCCAGTTGTAATTAGTAATATCAGTATGTGCACAAGTCCCATGAAGTGCAGTGGTCGCCTTTTTTAATCAACGTTTGTACTTGTCGAGCCACTCCGGCCGGAGCAGGGGCGGGAAGCACATTCGGGAGGAAATTACTTCCAGGGGATACATTTACAAACTCTCGGAATATTTTTCAATAGAGTACTTGTTTGTCCTACCGCAAAACAAACATAAATAATAATGCTAACGTTGGTAATCAGAAAACTTTGGGCATTTTAGCTATTTTCGGAAAACAAGAAGATGGAACGGCCAATATTATGATTTCATCCCAGAGTTTACCTTTATTTTAATTGGAAATTCAAAGCAGTATAGGTAAAGTAAATATTTTGTTGTCTTTCTAAGTATGTTACCTATTTACAATTTATTTATTGGATGGCATACACAATAGATAACTACAATAGCACAAAATTACATCTACCTACAAAGGAATTTGTTCGATTGTAGGTAAATGTAATTTTGTGCAGGTTTTGACCTGATAACGAAATCGACATACAAAGACGTTGCATAAATAAAACAATAGAAAAGATGCGCAAAATTGGTGTTTTTAATAATTACCATTTGATTATATCTTGAGGACCGGCTGGTCGAGTGTGGTCTGTGTCCCTTGCTATACAGGCTACTCCGGTCGGGGGTCCCGGGTTCCAATCACGGTGGGAGCAAATGTTTGTTTGATGAGTACGAGCATTGTTCACGAGTCATGGATGTTTATGTATATTTAGTAAGTATATTTCTAATATTTATATACATAATATCATTATTTCTCCGTTCTAGTATCCATAACACAAGCTCTTAATAATGCTTACTTTGGGCTAGATAATAGGTGTGAGTGTATGAATATTATTAAATTATTATTATTCATTATCTCAATTCATTTCATTATACATACTGTGCGCTTCGACAATACTTACGTGTTTGCCTCAAATGAATGAACTATAGCTACCTACCTACGACGTACTGCACCTACCTACAACGTAAGGGAAACTCCCTTGGGTGGTAAACCCTTACCTACATAATAATAATTATGTTAACACAAAACTTAGGTACTAGCGGAATATTCACACGGGTTTATTTATACAAAAAAAAATCAATTTGTATGAATACTTATTTAAAGAAAAAACAATAAAGTGATATTTTATAGCATAAATAGATTAAATTATGGTAATTTATTTTATCAAAACGTTTTGTATGAGCTTAGCGTGTAGCGCTCGCAAGGTCCTTGTTCATGTTATCGAAAGCTCGTGACTCCAAAATTTGAGCTTCTTCCATATTCATGAGGGATGCAACTTTGGGCAGCCCTCGTGAGCCGCTGCGAAGCCCTTGACGCAACCTCGCCCCCCGCCCGCCCGTCCCCGCCCCTCCCGTTGGCAACAGTCAAAATCAGCTGTGGAACGTTGCGCAACGCACCGGCATCCACCACCCCCTGCAGCCATCCCTCTCTCACATACTAATAAAACTTCAGCTTCCTCTTTCAACAACGTGTTGCGAACTTGCCCCCTCCCGGTCTTTGTGCGGTTATTTTAGCCATTACGCTATTTTTACAGCTATATGTCAATCAATGTTGTAGAATACAAGATATTAAAAAGCTCAAACGCTAGTTTTATGGTAACAATGAGGGATTGAGCCGGCCGCGCGCACAGCTGATGCGATCGATGCGGCCCTCCGCCTCCGGACGGGCGCGGCCTTGCTCCCTCCGCGGTGCACTGATACTGATATCACCGAACAGACCGGCAACAAACCTGCTCAACATCAAATAACCGAGGCACACCGAGGTCACATCATATTTCTGGATGGTGACGACAACGCTTGAGTTTTGAGTTTTTCCACAACCAGCCAGCTGCAGCCTACCTACCTATTGTTTTCTAAGCCACATTATCTTTTACCCAATACTTGATACTATATTATTTTTATGGCCTTCATCTCACCTGATGGTACATAAGGGTTGTTAATGTCGAAGAGGAAGCGAGCTACACCCTGATTCCTCAAAAATAGAGGAACTGGCTATCATACTCCAACTAACTGCTAGAACACAAATAATAAAATTAACAATGGCAGTATTAGGTACGCAAGTAATTATATTATTAATAATAATTACAAGTGTTCCTCCTCTCCATTATTGTTGTGCCCGACAGGATCCATAGTGATTCCTAACTGTGTAATTGTACAGTGTGTACATTTGAAGATGATGATGATGTTGTGGGAGTGCAGAGAAAAGATCGGCCAAAGTTATAGTTACGTTTAATAATACTGCGTTACAGTGTTTTATAAAGTTTATGCCGTTCCTTACTCTCTGTTAGTTGATCGCACTCTAAAGTTGTTTAATTAATTAATATTACAAGTAAATTCCGTGACACGTGAATGAAAGTATGCACAGTGTAAGACTGTACAGTAATGTACCTAACATCTATTTTAAATACCTATAGAATGCAATAAACGATTCAGTATTGACATGGTAGTAGCTACACCTAGCCAGTGGATTTAGAAAAAGTGCTACCAGCAAGCAAACTGAGCAGAAAATTTCAGTCCAACGAGGAATTTAGTCCCGGACTTCTGATATGAGGACGTGGTCTCACTCAACCACTATAAGGTTGTGATTTTTTGGGGTAATTGCTCATACAGAGATATATTGCTTAGAGCTCAAAAGCGATGTGTGAGAGCTATTTGTGGATTAAAGCCCGCAGACAGCTGCCGACCATACTTCCAATCTTTAAAACTTTTAACATTGCCGTGTCTTTATATCTTAGAAACATGTATTTTTATTAAGTCCAATCCTGATTTATTTGACGTAAAGCTCCCACGACATAACAGACTTCGCCCAAGGAACTTTGAACTTAGCAATAACATATGCAAAACTGCTCTTATAAGCAAAAGTGTAATTGAAATGGGCCCTAGAATTTATAATAAGTTACCTGACCAGTTAAAGAACTGTGATTTATATCATTTAAAACTTAATTTATCAAAATTGTTAATAGATAAATGTTATTACCATATCAACGAATATTTTACGGATATTAATGCATAGACCTGGTGCTTGCTCATCTTGAATATTTTATTGTAATTTAATTTAAATTTTGTGTTATTTAATTTTGATCTGATTTTAATTTTATTTTAATTTTTATTTATTGCTGATTTAATTTAAATTCTGATTTGAATTTAGTTTTAATTTTGATTTGATTTGACCTTGACTAACATTGTGTAAGTTTTGCCTGACATTTTTAAGTAATTCCAATTTTGACATTTAAATTTATATAATAAACTTTAAATTTGCATGAAAAGAGAAAATATCAAATATATCATATGCCTTAAAGGTCTATCATGGAGATCTCATAAATTCTAAACAATCACAGCTTGTATACCTATGATAATGATTAAATGAATTGAATTGAATTGAATAAGTACATATTTAGGTAGGTTAATGACTATTTTTTTTTATACTTGTAGTTGACAAACAAGCTGACAGCCCACCTGATGGTAAGCGGTTACCGCCACCTATAAACTCCTGTAATAACACGAAAAAATCCACTGAGATGATGAAAAACAGCAAAAATCAAAAGTTGGTAGGCACCAAACGAAAGTTCTTCGATGACGATAGTATAAGTTCTACCTCATGCCCACTAGCAGTTTGCCAAAACCAAAAAAAGCCACACATACTTCCCCCACCCCTTTCCCCTTCTCCTGTCCCACCCCCTCATCAAATTTGCATGCACCCGACCGACCCAGCCTCGCTTCAATTAACTTTCATCACACTGACAGCTGACACTATTTGCATCGCGTGGATTCGTTTTAAAACATGAAGTGAGGTAATAATATATCAAGGTACTAAACTTAATTACCTATATGCCTATCAATAATGCTTTTTGCGAACCCATAGCACCCATAGGTCCCTTGTTCTTATGGTCTAACTAAGGATTCTAAGGTAGGTCCATAAACCAAAGAAATTTTGGCGTGATTAAGCAAATTAATAATTTTGTATTTTGTATTATTTTTTTTTGCATGAAGATTGAAGAGACAGAGTACTCACAGATGATGTATTTCTGTTGCCGCTATAAGAAAAAATACTAATAAACAGAACAAAATAAAGATTTAAGGGGGCTCCCATACAATAAACGTGATTTTTTTTGCTTGTTTTTGCTCTATATAACGGCAAAAGGTTAGATGTTGATAGATAATGGTACTTGTTTATAGATAATGGTACGGAACCTTTCGTGCGCGAGTCAGACTCGCATTTGGCCGGTTATTATTTAGAGGTTTGTAAGATAGATCGAAGTTTACTCTGTAAACAAGAATACATTATAAACTTTAATCTTATTGCATAAAGCGCCATCTATTAAAGTTTTGAAGGACAAAATACCCTTGTAACCAACTGAAGCATGCTTTATGGTTTTGAAAGCATACTTTTAAATTCCTAGTAGTTGAATGGATCTTGTATAGAAGGAGCTTTAGTATTAGTGGCAATATTAAATTATTCGTCCATTGGGATCATAGAGGAAAATAAATAAACCAGTAGGAATTTAGAAACCAATTTTATGTTAATTGAGATCAGAGTTGCGACTTATTTTAAATACTTGTATTTAAACAAAATACGTATTTAGTATTTTGTACTTACTGAAATACTTTAAAAAAAAAGTATTTTGTATTTTATTTGAAATACTTTACGAGATGTATTTTGTATTTGTAAAATATAAAATCCTTTTTTACTGAAATACTTTAAATACAAAAAGCAAAAGTAACTTGTATTTTGTATTTGAAATACTAATTTAGAAAACTATTTGCATTTTGTATTTAAATACATTTTTAAAAGCATTTTTTACATCTCCGGTTAACATACACGCAGCCAATTATTTTATTATATCTTGCAGTATGTCAGTCAGTAGGTATGTACTGCATTAAAATATTGCTAATAAAACGTATATAAACGCATAGTGGGAGTGGCGTACTAGGTTTATAAAACTACACTACTTTCATAGCACAAAGTTCGCTTAGACACAATTTTCAATTAAAAATCTGCACTGACACACCAAACTCCCGCCAAACAAACCCCAAACCTATTTTTTGGTTCATTGTCCCTGTAATGGTAAGGCAAAGGGAACTAATGCACATACAGCCATTTCTTAAGTATTTCTTTATTTCTTCATATAATCATTGAAATTCTGCTGTTACACATTTTAATGCATCTTGGGAGAATTTAACGCGAAATTTAAGATGACAGGTTATTTATTTTGCTTGTTTTTTACTGCTGCCTGCTGGGTTGTCAGCTGTTACTTTGCCTTTCCCTGTAGTAGGGATAAACCTCAGAATATGGGATATTTATAACAAGAATTAACAAAAAGAAGGTGTGTTTGGTGGGTTTTTAGTGGAGTCAGTGAAAATTTTTAATACAATAATTAAAAATTGTGTCGTAGCGAACATTGAGTTATAAAAGCGGCGTAGTTTTATTATTCAAGTGTTAGTGTTGACGTGCAACTAAAAGATTATTAGAATAAAAGTGATTATGGTGTGAAATACGATGAGAACTTTTTTGTGGTTTCCACCTCATCAAGTAGCACATAAAGTGACTGACATCATATGTTTCGTGTCAAATACTCCCAAAAAGCATTTTAATGTGTTACGCCAGCATTTTAATGCAATAAAAGAAGAAATAAAGAAATACTTTAGACATGGCAGCATGGGCATTAGTTTCCTTTGCCTTCCCTTTAAAGGGAGAATTAACCAAAAAAAAACAAAAAAAACTGCTGTCAGCTGTTCACTTACTGTGATTAGGGATGGGCGGGAGGGGCGAGTGAAAAAAAAAAATCCATGTATATCGTCTCAATATTTTTAAAAGTATCAAATATTACGTTAAAAAATTGCTATTTCGATAAATCGATATTATTATTATTAGAACAAAGTACGAAAAAAACTCGACCACCTGATGTGTGGTAAGAAGAGTCCCTAATATGTGAAGACAGCTGCACTAGCTGGAGGTAGAGGTGACTTAAGTATGTTTCACACACTGTTCAAGTCACCTCCACCTTGCTGACGCAAAAGGTGTCTATTCATGCCTCTTTTGAAAATACCCATGTTATAGTAGTACATCATACCCAACCCATGTTTTGAACAATTTTGTTAGCCCATGTTTTTCCCAATGCGTGGTAACCTGTAAAGCACTAAAGAAATATTCGAATAATGTATAATTACTACGTACACATCTGGCAGTTAAAAACAGACTACAAAGAGTTAAAGTCTAGAAAAAGAGATGTTTCAAAAATGTATGGAGACCCGGCCAGCTCTATGTATGCATACAATATACTGAAAAATTATTAAAAATACACAGAACAGTACTCAATTGTCCATTTCCATTTTATTTGCTTTGTTGCGTAGTACAAAACAAGATTTATTTTCGAAAAACTGCAACACAGCTAAATATACATCATGGCACTTAAGTCACTTTGTTGACGTTTATATGACTTCTATGTCGCCCGCCATATTGCTATAGTGAATAATAGTGTAATTGACGAAAAATTCCAACTTTCAAACAAATTATGCATGATAACAAATTATTAGTATTTTTCGCGGATTTAGGAGATATTTCCTGATTTTTTTTCGATCGTGTACATAATATACCTAGCCGGATATGAAACATATTCTTTCCTTATACGTTTGAGGCAAAGGAAACAGAGCCCATGTAGTAGTATGGCATATTTAGTCTTTTCTAATCTTAGAGGTCGGAGTGGTAGGATACATGATGTGACATCGACGACGCATAAACAGTTTAAAAAATATCGAATTTGATATTAATTCGATACCTCGAAAAAAATATCGAACATTGATATATCAAAGTTATAAATATCGGCTATAAATATCGATAATTTCTGAAAAAATATCGATATTTTTTACTAAGCCTAACTGTCATTATTGTTGATATTAAACTAAGTACCTACAAAATTTATACTTTTTTCGTTTATTTCCTAGAAAGTTGAAATTAATGTTTCCTTGAAGTATGTCTATAAAAATATTTAATAACAAAATGTACCTCTATAAAATAACTGTATTATAAACCTAATTCATGTCTTTAAGCATCTCGGTATATCCAGCTGTTCGCTGCGGGTGAATGACTCTGGAGTAATAACTATTGATATAAAAAATGTTGTGTTAGATTGTGAGAACATTGATTTATGCGTGTTGAATTAAAGTATTATCTACAAAATAACGTGGACAGCTGAAAGATGGACGGAAACAATGAACAGGATCGGGACCGAGTTCAGTAAGTGCCCACCTGTGTAACAGTGTAATACATAAATTCATTTTACATTTGAATTAGCTATATAACTAATTAATTATTACTTTTTCGCTATATTTTTATAAACAAGTAATTTTACTGTCATCCATCTCTTATTTACACAGTTTTACATATTTTTCTAGGCTAGGTAGACTTTTAATGCCTATGCTATAAATCTTACACTAATAAATATATTTCTTGGACACTTGCACTCAGTAAAATTTTAATAATCATCTATTTCTGGTTTCCTCTATGTTTTTACTATTCTATATCACTATGTTGTTTCCTCATAGTCTGGGAGTGGACTACAGTGCTGCAGAGGGTGACGGGGACAGAGGAAGATACAGGTATGAATAATGTCTATTTCACTAGGTATACATAATGCATAGTTATATGACACAGTCTGTTTAAATAAAATACAAATACAACTAGATGACAAGCATGCTGACAGCTCACCTGTAGGTATGTGGCTGCTCTTGCCTTTAGTCACCTGCAATAACAAGTAAACAGTCATTTGGTATTTCTGGTGTGTTGTCATCCTTCTCCCTTCCACCTGAAACACAGCGAACTCCATTATGCTATTCAATTTAATGACAAGGAGCTTGCTGGAGTAATGGCTTAAGTGCTTTTGTTTCAATTACAAATACAAACCAACTCCACTATGTTTAATCTCTGAGTAGTCCATCAAAATTTGTAATCTTCTCCTCTATGCCTTGGAAGCCGTTTTCGCCAGCATGGAGGTGTGCAGCAAACTCCTTTTGTGTTTCTCCCATGTATTTAGGAAGGCCTGTTTCAGTAATGGGGTGCATATAGCCCCCATGGGCCCACGGGACACTCGACGGGGTCTACGTTGGCGTATCTTATCATCACATTTTTTGACCAGTTTTGGGAATATGGTAGAAATGTAGCTACAGGGGGTCCACCGGAACCAGCTAAATTTTGAAAGTGGTCTATGAGAAAAAATGTCTGGGAACCTCTGATATAGACCAATAGACATATAGATATAAACCACTGCTGTCATTTGTCGGTTGTGTCATGGACATTCGTGTCTCTCTCTTTACCTATTCAAGATACACGTTCGCGACTCCCCCATCTGTGACTGTGACACTGAGGAAGGATCCACCGATCATATCTTTTTTAACTGCCCTCTACTGCCTGTGTCTATGTATGATATTTTACCTCCACAAATACCCCTTCCTGTTAATATGAAGTCCCTGCTTCTCTATTCCAACGCCCCTCTAACAAAATTTTTAACGCAATATATTGCCAAATATAAAATTAAACTCTAATGACGTGTATTTGTACTATGTCTATAAAATTATTCTGTGTGCTATATTGTGTGTGTTTTTCAGTGTTTGTTTCGTCCTTATTCCAGGTAACCCAAAACATCACTATTGTGTGGCTATTAGCACCGGTTATTCTCCAATACAAGTGTTTTTCCTAACTTGAGCTTGGCAGAAAAGGTTGTTTTGATAAGAACGACCGATTGCACTAATTTAAAAAAGTGAAGTGAAGTGATGTTGTGTTGTGCAGCATGCTGCGGTGCGCGTCTCAGTCGTCGCTGGACGAGTCGTCGCAGCGGCCGGCGGGCGGCGAGCCCGACGCCGACGCGCCGCCCGTGCACGCCGGCCGCCTGCTCGACGCGCTCGCGCGGCTGCGCACGGACCGCACGCTCTGCGATGTTGTCATACAAGTAACGCCCACTTACGACACAAGCTTTTGGTACTCTAGTCGAAGATTTGTCCTATTGCGATCGCATATACAGGGTGGTGCGGTCAATGCGACAATAAATTAAAATATGGGCTGTATTAGTTCATAGAAATAGTTTGCCACTTTCAAAAACATCTTACTCATTTGATAAATTCATAACATTTGTATGAAATAATATAAGATTGGCTGCATTACTGCGACGATATTGGAAGCCGGCATAATCGATTGAGTGGCCAATTTACCCTCATGGCTACGACATATAATACTTTATGTGACATTTCCATAGGCGTAGCTAGGGGGGGGGCAGGGTGGGCCCGGCCCACCCTAGAAAGCTGTGGGCCCACCCTAAAAAAATACCCTTCCTCATGCATAAAATAACTTCGTCTTTGATTACCGAAACCGAAAATCGTCTTTCCTAGGGGGGGTATTCTGCCCCCCCCTAGGAAAAATCCCTAGCTACGTCAATGGGCATTTTTAAATGTAAAATTTGCTAGTTGTGACACCGTAACGTGTGTGCAGGCGCAGGCGGAGGGCGGGACTCTGGGCGGGGGCGGGGCGGAGGGCGGGGATGGAGGCGGAGGCGGGGGCGGCGGCGGCGGCGTGGCGGCGCACCGCGCGGTGCTGGCGGCCGCGTCGCCGTACTTCCTGGCCATGTTCACGCAGTTCGACGAGCGCACCCGCCCCACCATCACCATACAGGTGCGCACCTGCTTTGTTTGTGCACACAAACCACCTGTACCCGCTTCTGGCTGGTCGTGTCTCTTGCAAATGGAACAACAGTCACGAACACCGAAATAATGGGTACATGCTATTTCTCGTGACTGTGCAAAGCCATACTCAGAACATTGTGCTAGACCATGCATTGGTACGAGAAACAATTGACAAATACGAAGTTATTTACGATACCATAGTCATTTTCACATAACATGAGTCCTGTGACAGTTTAAATTTGATACCATATATTATCTCTAGTCTATGGTTGTAGCAGTGTCGCCTAATTAAACCTAACCGATTATTTAGTAGAAATCGATAACATTTTAAAAGTAATGGAATTAATATTTTATATTTTTATATAACAAGATGGCCCCATCGAAACATTTTAAGTCGAAGTCAAAGTGTTCATCACCGGCCTCATAAGATTTGAATTCCCGCACGCGTGTTCGACAACATTTTTCAACACATTTGCGAGAAAATAATACAATTAGACTAACGTATTCAGCAAAAGCGCTTCTAAGGAGGTTCGATCATTCAAACTGTTTTTCCTCGTAATCTAAAACTTCTTGGTGGAATTTTTGTATAATTTTAAATAACTTAAAAAAACGTAATGGATTCGCACGGTGCCATACAACGGAGTATGCGTGAGAGTAGGTACTTGGGTAAGAGAACCTATTTTACCGCACGATTCCATGTGTGCTACGTAATTTTTAACGTTCGAACGATGTGTACAGGCTTCTTAAATGCATTTTTTGAGCAAATGTGTTGAAAGTATAATTTGTTGATTTTTTATACACTGTTTTGTCAAGGAAATCTTCTTAGATCACTCAAACCGAAGTTGTGTTTTGCTTATTGATTAACCCTTTTACTTTTTATGTTTCAGGATATCGAACCACATGCCTTAGAAGCCATTATTGAATACATTTACTCACCAGAATCTCTAGTCATAACAGAAGACAATGTTCAGGTGAGACCTGTGATTTTCGTCGTAGTTTTATTTTGGTCTGGCTATTATGTTTTTATAATCTAGCTAGCTTTTCTTTTTAAGTTATTTAGGTTTTTTTTTTAATAATAATAATAGTGTAATAATAATTTAATAATAATGATTGTTTATAAAATAAAGATGGTAAAAATTGGAGCCAGTACTTTCTTCGTCTTCTTAGAAAATAATATGACATAATCACTGTCATCATTGTCATGACTAGTAATTTTTTGATTTACAAAAGCTTGCATTTACGATCAAAAACTTAGTATTCCTCGCGACACTGTAAGCTTGAATGACGCTACCTATCACTCGTTTGCAAGACACTTGCTAAGTGGACCATTGCCTTAAGCGAACTTAAGAGCGGAACAGCGTAGATTTATAGTCAATTTGTCGTGCCGCGTAAGATCCCCGGAGGTCTAATGACAGTTAAACACCAATTGTGCCTGGAATCTGCTACTGTCGATGAAACTTTATCTCATCACGATGGTTTAAAATACCGGCTCAGACTCAGAAAGTTGAGCTTCAATATATTGTTGTGGTGTGGGTTTTGAGTTGTAATAAATGCGTGTGGGCAGAGCCTGCTGGCGGGCTCGTCGCTGGTGGGCGTGTGGGGCGTGCGCGCGGCGTGCTGCGTGTTCCTGGCGGGGGCCCTGGCGCCCGACAACGCGCTCGGCATCCGCGCCTTCGCCGAGCTGCACGCCTGCGCCGACCTCGCGCTCGCCGCCGCGCGCTACATCGACCTGCACTGTGCCGAGGTGGGTGCTACGGCTAGCTCAGTGCTACGCCGACCTCGCATCGACCTGCACTGTGCCGAGGTGGGTGCTACGGCTAGCTCAGTGCTACGCCGACCTAGCGCTCGCCGCCGCGCGCTACATCGACCTGCACTGTGCCGAGGTGGGTGCTACGGCTAGCTCAGTGCTACGCCGACCTCGCGCTCGCCGCCGCGCGCTACATCGACCTGCACTGTGCCGAGGTGGGTGCTACGGCTAGCTCAGTGCTACGCCGACCTCGCGCTCGCCGCCGCGCGCTACATCGACCTGCACTGTGCCGAGGTGGGTGCTACGGCTAGCTCAGTGCTACGCCGACCTCGCGCTCGCCGCCGCGCGCTACATCGACCTGCACTGTGCCGAGGTGGGTGCTACGGCTAGCTCAGTGCTACGCCGACCTCGCGCTCGCCGCCGCGCGCTACATCGACCTGCACTGTGCCGAGGTGGGTGCTACGGCTAGCTCAGTGCTACGCCGACCTCGCGCTCGCCGCCGCGCGCTACATCGACCTGCACTGTGCCGAGGTGGGTGCTACGGCTAGCTCAGTGCTACGCCGACCTCGCATCGACCTGCACTGTGCCGAGGTGGGTGCTACGGCGAGCTCAGTGCTACGGTGAGGTGAGCACTACGACGACCTGCACTGTGTCTAGGTAGGTGCCACGGCTAGGTCACTGCTGCGCTGACTTGTGCTGAGCTAAGTGATATAGTGACCTGTGCCGAGTGAGTGCTACGGAAACCTGTGCCGAATGGGTGTTACGTGCTACGGCGACTTGTGCCTAGAAAGTGCTACGGCGACCAGTGCCGAGTAAGTGCCACGGTGAGCCATAGCTCACCGTGGCACAATTTGGATTGAAAAACTGCTTTAACCGGTAACTGTCGGCATACCGACAGTTACCGGTTAAAGCAGTTTTTCAATCCAAATTCCAATCCAATCCAATTCAAATTCCAGATTTGATTATGGTATTTAATTCTTATCTATTTTCATTTCTAGGTGCTGGAATCAGAAGAGTTTCTTGCGCTCGACTCGGACGTTCTCTGTCAGCTGTTAGACAGTGACCGAATCACGGTCAGTATATTTGATATTTGTATAACACAAAATTTGCTTTGTAATTGTAATATAGTAGATTGTTACACAAGTAGCTAAAATTGCCCAGTATATACAAGAGGTAGTAAATAGAAACCTAGCTATAATGTGGGTTGTTAACGCCGTGTGTTACACTAATTATCACTGCGATTGCGAAAAATACAGTAATACAATAATTTATAAAAAAAAAATGAATGTTTTTAATTGATATGTAACAGTAATAAATCATGTCGAACTTTGTACTTTTATGTACTTTTTCAACACATTTACTCTAAAAATGCATTTACGATTGTCCGAAAGTTAAATATTAGCACCATACAACGGAGAGCGCGGTAAAATAGGTACTTATAAGTAATGACATGTTTTACCGCGCGCTCCTTTGTATAGCGCCGTGCGTATTCTTCACGCTTTTTTTTATTTCCTTAAAAATGTAAAAGAATTCCACCAAAGAGTTTGACATTAGGAGAATAAATAGACTGAAAGATCGAGTGCTTTTGCTTGATGCGTTTGTCTCCGTTTAATACGAAAGAGAAAATGAGACGAAAGATATGTTTCTAATTTTCAGCTCACGTGGCGCTATTAGCAAATGCGCTTTTTCATGCGACGACTGATATTTATAAGCAAATTGTAATTCTTATTGTACTGTTTTCTCGCAAATGTGATGAGAAATGTTGTATGATTCGTTCGGGAAAACCATCTTACCGAACTAGTATCATAAATAACTATTTCTCCTAGAGTGCTATATGCTATTTTATGTTCTGTCTGGTACGCTATAATGACGGACTTTTTGATCAAGAGAAGTGAAGAATATTTATTTTGCATTTTATCGCCTTGTCGCAGGTACCAAACGAGGAGGTGATACTGGATGCTGTCATTCGTTGGATGCAACACGACCCTGAGGTATGTTGTATTCTACAAGGTATTTAGTACATGGTATAACAAGCGGGCACCTACCCATGTTAACACAGTCATATAAATACTATACATGTATAGTATTATCACAGTCTATATAAATTTCATACAGTCAGCCAACGGGCACGTCTAGACAGAGCAATCGTGAGGGGTACGCGGGGCGAGAGGGGGGCGGTAGCGAGCCCAACATTCATACACTCACTTGGGACATGCCGGTCAGGAGTGTCACATTTTAAGCTTTTTTCCTTGTAATTGCTGGTAGGTACCTATAGGCGACGGCATCCACTTAACACCAGGCGTTCACCTATTTGCATAAAAAATACTACCTATGCTGAGAGAGACTACATATGATCATCTCAACTTGTCTCGTATCATTTTCGTGGTTTTCGGAGTCCCAATTCTGAATACAACATCAATTTTGAAATCCAAGATGGCGGACGTGATTTTTTTATAAAACATCAATATGGGTATCATTTTCGTGGTTTTCAAGGGTTCCGATTCTGAATACAACATCAATTTTGAAATCCAAGATGGCGGACGAGATATTTTTATAAAAAAATGTATATGGGTATCATTTTTGTGGTTTTCGGGGTCCCGATTCTGAATACAACATCAATTTGGAAATCCAAGATGGCGGACGTGATTTTATTTTAATAATCAATATGGGTATTATTTTTGTGGATTTCAGGGGTCCTGATTCTGAATACAACATCAATTTCAAGATCCAAGATGGCGGACGCAACTTTTTATTATAAAAAAACAATATGGGTATCATTTTCGTGATATTCGGGGGTTCTAATTTTATACAGGGTGGTGCTGTCAATGCGATAGTAAATTTAAACAACTGCTATATTAGTTCGTAGAAATGATTTGCCACTTTCAAAAACATCTTGTTCATTTCATAATTACTGGACATTTCTATGAAAAAATGCAGCCAATGTTACTCCATACAAACGTCATGAAATTATCAAATGAATGAATGAAATAAAACATATGTTTCAGGATCCAAGATGGCGTAATATTGTTTTTTATAAAAGAGTTGCGTCCTCCATTTTGGATCTGGAAATTGATGTTGTATTTAAAATGGGGCCCCCGAAAATCACGAAAATGATACCCATATTGATTTTGTACTATAAAGTCAGGTCCGCCATTTTGGATCCCAAAATTAATGCTGTAATCAAAATCGCGACCCCGGAAACCAAGAAAATGATACCATATTGATATTTTATATAAAAAGACGCGTCCGCCATCTTGGATATTAAAATTCACCTTGTATTCAGAATCAGGACCCCCAAAAACCAAGCAAAATTATACCTATATTATTTTTTTATGAAATAGGTGCGTCCGCCTTCTTGGATCTGGAAATTGATGTTATATTTAAAATCGAGACCGCCCAAAAATATACACAAACAAAACAAAAACCACGAAAATGATACCCATATTGATGTTTTATAAAAAAATCACGTCCGCCATCTTAGATTTCAAAATTGATGTTGTATTCAGAATTGGGACTCCGAAAACCATATCACAGATTAATAACAGGACAGATACTTCACTCTCATACAAATGGTGAAAAAATTTCGTTATATTAGCCTACTAGCATTATTATTATTAGCCATTTTAGACGACGCGAGAAGAAATATACTCTACAAACGCGTGCCGATAGTCGAGAATCCCGCGTACACCGCGTGATTGCGTCATCGAGCGAAAACGTAAGGGTTATGCTACGACCATAAATGAAATTAAATGACTGAAGTAATACTTATTTTTTTTTATTCATACATCTAATGCAATGAAGTGAATGCAAAGAAAGCCAGTCAATTAAATGTGATTTAATTTTATAAAATGATCAATGTTTTTTTTCCATCTTTGTATTCATTCGTTAATATTCTAAATCGTATAAAATAACTTTAACAAAGTAATCCATTGGAAAACAGGGGCAAGGTGGGATAAAATCAATTTCTTATAGTATATTCATTGAAGTGCTTCTGGTTCGTAAAGACTTCATCAAAAATTTTAAAAAATATATTTTTTCTAATTCATCCACGTAATTGATAAAAGCCTCCGGCGGGACTTTCAGCCCTCCGTAAAACAAAGATTTTTTATTGTACGATATAAAATGAATGTACAGTCTGGTATCGTCCATATAAGGTTCATCGTTTAGTATTATCGTCGTATTTACCTCTTAAATCCATACTAATATTATAAAGCGGAAGGGTTTCTTTGTGTGTTTGTTTGGTTGAACGCGCTAATCTCAGGAACTACTGATTCATATTGAAAAATTACTTTTGTGTTGGATAGTCCATTTATTAAGGTATAATATAGGCTATATAACATCACGCTACGACTAATAGCAGATGAGCATCAATGAAAAATATTTCAGAAACGGGGGAAAAATATTCATTTTCAGAGCTTTAGTTGCGTGCGCTGCGCAAATGGTTAAAGTTACCCTAAAATCATGTAAGTAAGAATTGTTCACCTTTAAAAGTTCTAAAAAAAAGTCCGCGACAGCATATGTCTATCTTTCAAAATTGGCTCACTATAACAATTTTTTGGTCACCAAATTTATTCTAAAATAATGCACTATCTGCGAAGGTGTTTTTATAAACATGATATTGTTCCTTTTCAAAATAAATGCATTATTCACCACCAGTATTTAATTGTGAACAAAATTGTACCTGACATTATTTGATTTCAATGGATATCTTAAAAAATATCATAGTTTTAAAATAACTCCGCTACAAAGTAACCGTGAGCCGTGAGCCCGTGAGTATCGTTGCGTTTTGCGCGGGAAACGTTCTACGTGCGTGCGTTCAGTCTCGCTTGCGGCGGCCTACTGCCGGTCGGATCGCCAGATTTCCACTTAGCGGCCGCTACTTTTAACGCTGCATTTCGAGAGTGACGGGGGCCTGACCATATTCCGCAAAAATTAGTCTCTTATGAAAATTAATATAAAATGAGTAAACTCCAAAAATAAAAAATGTGACAACCCTACGGCAATGAGAAATAAGCGGCATAGATTGCATCTTCAAAGGCGTTGGCCCACTGCTTGTAGTTACACTGTGGTTTTATGCTATGTACTAAACATCCTGCATATTTTTATAGAAAATTATTGGTATTTGAACCTAGGTCCTTGTTTGATTATGAATAATAAATATTAATTGTAGGATGTAGCTGCGTTTACTTGTGAAAAGGAAAATAAAAATGGAATTATATTTATTCAATGTAGGTATTTTTCATATTCTTGGGAAAGTCAATGGGTCTGATTCTCTAGACACACTCTAATACTAGGTAAACTGTTGGGAATCTTAGAGCTTGCAAATGACCTTTAAGCGGAGCTTATCACAACGCTGAGAGGAATATACGGTTTTTTATTAATAAATATTTAAAGCAGACAAAACAATACAATTTTACTTCTACACGTCAAAACCCCACAAAGCTTTCAAATACGAACATAAAAACATATTTAAAAAGGTAGCAAAACTTCATAATATAAAAAAGAGTTTTGAGCTGACGAGATTTCTAACATAAACTATATGTCAAGGGAAGTACTAGGTGAAGATCTTTCTTCCAAGCTATTGTGCCTTAATGATTACGTCCGGTACTGTAGTGTTGTGTTTTATGTTGGTGTGTGGTGCGTGGCGCGCGCAGAAGCGGCAGGGCTCGCTGGGCGCCGTGCTCGAGCACGTGCGACTGCCGCAGCTGCCGCAGGACGTGCTCGTGGCCCGCGCCACCGCCGAGCCGCTGCTGTCAGCCAGCGTCAGGGTCAAGGTACGAGGTGCTGGGGGCCCGCGCCACCGCCGAGCCGCTGCTGTCAGCCAGCGTCAGGGTCAAGGTACGAGGTGCTGGGGGCCCGCGCCACCGCCGAGCCGCTGCTGTCAGCCAGCGTCAGGGTCAAGGTACGAGGTGCTCGTGGCCCGCGCCACCGCCGAGCCGCTGCCGTCAGCCAGCGTCAGGGTCAAGGTACGAGGTGCTGGGGGCCCGCGCCACCGCCGAGCCGCTGCTGTCAGCCAGCGTCAGGGTCAAGGTACGAGGTGCTGGGGGCCCGCGCCACCGCCGAGCCGCTGCTGTCAGCCAGCGTCAGGGTCAAGGTACGAGGTGCTCGTGGCCCGCGCCACCGCCGAGCCGCTGCCGTCAGCCAGCGTCAGGGTCAAGGTACGAGGTGCTGGGGGCCCGCGCCACCGCCGAGCCGCTGCTGTCAGCCAGCGTCAGGGTCAAGGTACGAGGTGCTGGGGGCCCGCGCCACCGCCGAGCCGCTGCTGTCAGCCAGCGTCAGGGTCAAGGTAGGGCCCGCCAGCCAGGCATGTCCACCATTCATCAAGGGCCAGGCCAGGGCACACTGAGCCGCCCTCTGGTGCAGGGCTGTTGTCGGTTATGGAAATCATTTATTGACTTTTTTTATCAATTAGATCACAGAATTTAAGTAGAAAAAAATCCAAAAAGTAACAAATAATCCAATTCAAATGGAATGTCTTCTCCATTATTTTAATATTGGATTCAAGTAATTGATAAATAAATAATAAACAATGATGATATTATTTTCAATATAGTGTTTGTTTAAATAAATAAATTTTTTCCACTCCATAAATGGGTTATATAATGTGTGCAGGACCTGGTGATCGAGGCGCTGTCGTTCCACCTGGTGGGGCCCGCGTGTGTCGGGGGGCGTCGAGCCCGGGCCCGCGCCGGGGGGCGCCCGGGGGCCGCGCTCATGGTGGCCGGGGGGCAGGCGCCCAAGGCCGTGCGGGACGTGGAGGTAGGTAGGGGGCCGCGCTCATGGTGGCCGGGGGGCAGGCGCCCAAGGCCGTGCGGGACGTGGAGGTAGGTAGGGGGCCGCGCTCATGGTGGCCGGGGGGCAGGCGCCCAAGGCCGTGCGGGACGTGGAGGTAGGTAGGGGGCCGCGCTCATGGTGGCCGGGGGGCAGGCGCCCAAGGCCGTGCGGGACGTGGAGGTAGGGGGGCAGGCTCATGGTGGCCGGGGGGCAGGCGCCCAAGGCCGTGCGGGACGTGGAGGTAGGGGGGCAGGCTCATGGTGGCCGGGGGGCAGGCGCCCAAGGCCGTGCGGGACGTGGAGGTAGGGGGGCAGGCTCATGGTGGCCGGGGGGCAGGCGCCCAAGGCCGTGCGGGACGTGGAGGTAGGGGGGCAGGCTCATGGTGGCCGGGGGGCAGGCGCCCAAGGCCGTGCGGGACGTGGAGGTAGGTAGGGGGGCAGGCTCATGGTGGCCGGGGGGCAGGCGCCCAAGGCCGTGCGGGACGTGGAGGTAGGGGGCCAGGCTCATGGGGGCCGGGGGGCAGGCGCCCAAGGCCGAACGATAGTTCTGGTTGAAGTCTATTGGTTTATTAACATAAAGGCAAAGGTTTTGTATGTCAAATTGAATTGAAATTGGATTCGGGAACAATACCTGATGAAGTACATATAATATTAATGTATCTTTCCCACTCCGCACATGGTGTCTGCATTGGTATAGGTAGGAGTGTACCGTTGTACCACAGTGTAACTACAACCAGTGAGCCAATGCCTTTGAATTTGCGATCCATGCCGCTTATTCCTCGTTGCCGCAGGGTTGTCACATTTTTATTTTTGGAGTTTACTTCGTATAAATTAATTTTAATAGGAGAATGTAATACATACGACTATTTCGTGATCCAAAATTGCGGACGCGACTTTTTTTAGAAAAAGTAATATGGATATCATTTTCGTGGTTTTTGGGGCTCCTGATTCTGAATACAACATCAATTTCAAGATCCAAAATGGCGGACGCAACTTTTTTCTAAAAAAATAATATTGGTATCATTTTTGTGGTTTTTAGGAGTCCTGATTCCGAATACAACATCAATTATGAGATCCAAAATGGTGGACGCGACTTTAGTATACAAAATTAATATGGTTATCATTTTTGTGGTTATGGGGGGGTTCGATCCCAAATAAAAAGATGTATGACTTTGTATGCAAGAAACTTTGCCAAGCCTCCTACAGTCTCTACCATCTATCTAAAAAAGTAGGCATCGATACACTGCTGACATCCTATCATGCGTTTGCAGCTTCCAGGTTGAGATATGCAATCATTTTCTGGGGTAATGCAACCAACTGGGACAAAGTTTTTCGCTGTCAAAAGAAGTGCATACGTGCTATGTGTGGCTTAAAAATAACCGATAGCTGCAAACCATATTTTCAAAACTTAAAAATATTGACAATGTCCGGTCTCTATATACTTGAGGTAGCACTTTTTATTTAAAAAACCCAGCTTTATTTAAAAGTGCACAAAAGTCTCGTGGCAGGGTTGTTCTTTATACGGTGGATACGGTCCCTCATAAAACAGCTCTTTATGACAAGAGTGTTTTTGCAATGGCACCGCGAATATATAATAAAATTCCAAGCAGCATTGAAAAACTCAACGATCTTAGTATATTTAAGCAAAAACTATTCGATTTTTTAATTGTTCACTCTTTCTACTCAATTAATGAATTCTTACAATTAAAATATTAATTAAATTACAATTTAATTTTGACATTCTGAATTCTTTTAAATTAGTCTGATTGCCTCTATATTTTGATGTGACCGCTCCTTTATTATTAATTTAATTTAAATGTTGACATTTCAATTATTCATATTTATTATTTAATATTAATTATTATAAGCTATTATTGAATTTTAATTTTAGTGATTATGAATTTAAATTAAATGTTGACCTGGCTACTAGCTATATTAATTGTAACATTTGTATGCCGATAAGGCTGATCACAGCTTGCACTGTATTTTACTTCACATCTTAATTTTACCTGTGTATCACAAATAAATAAATGATTATGATTAAAACATCTGTTCCGATTTCCAAGATGGTGGAATATTATTTTTTATAAAAAATTGCGTCCGACATATTGGATTTGGAAATATATGTTGTATTTAAAATTGAGACCCTCGAAAACTACGAAAATTATTCCCATATTGATGTTTTATAAAAAGAACCGCGTCCGTCATCTTGGATTTCAAAATTGATGTTTTATTCAGAATTGGCTGTGTTTCGGATTGAAGAGAAAGGTAGCCAGTGTAATTACTGGGCATGGACGGCATTTCATCTTAGGCCTCAGGATGACAACGCACCTGCAATATCAAGTGGTTTTCCTTGTTATTGCAGGTGTCTATAGGCGGAGGTAACCGCTTACCACCAGGTGGGCCGTAAAAAGGTCGTAAAGCTCGGCGACTAGCTTCGACCTCTTTATTAATAAGGATGAACGTTATCTAAATAATAAGTCTCAGATAAATCTCACTATTTTACTATGCAAAATTACGGAATCTATATATTATAAACTTATGGTAAATATGGTAACGAATTGGTAGTAAATATGGTAAAAATTATAGGTGAATGGTTAGAATGGTATGTTGCCTATGGTAGCTAATTACGTACTAACTAAAACATACAAATTATATTAATTAATTACGTTATAAAATTATTGCGATATCTGCAATTCTACACTAAACTATAATTGCTGAGCTGTTCGGTATAATTAGATCGAACAGCTTGTTTGTCATCTAGTTGTATAAAAAAAAATTGTGACCTCCGAAAACCATAAAAATGATTCCCATATTGATTTTTGTAAAATAAATTGCGTTCGCCATTTTGGATTTCAAAATTGATGTTGTATTCGAATCGGGACCTCTGAAAACCACGAAAATGATACCCAAATAGCGTCCGCCATCTTGGTTTTCAAAATTGATGTTGTATTCTAAATGGGGACCCCCGAAAACTATGAAAATGATACGAGACAAGTTGAGATGATCATATGCAGTGTCTCTCAGCATAGGTGGTGGTAAGTGGCTGCCGTCGCCTATAGGCACCTACCTACAATAACAAGGAAAAAAGCTTTTGTAAAATGTGACCCTCCTGACCGGCATGCCCCAAGTGAGTGTATGAATGTCGGACTCGCTACCGCTTTCCTCTCGCCCCGCCTACCCCTCACGATTGCTCTGTCTGGACGTGCCCGTTGCTGTGCGTGGTGAGGGTTGTGTTGAGTGCGTGGTGTGTGCGGCAGGCGCTACACCTGTCGTGCTCGCGGTGGCGGGCGGCGGCGCCGCTGCCGGGGCGGCGGGGTCGCGCGGGGCTGTGCTATATGTGATGGTGGAGTGCGTGGTGACGTGGGCTATGTGTGATGGCTGAGTGCGTGGTGACGTGGGCTATGTGTGATGGCTGAGTGCGTGGTGACGTGGGCTATGTGTGATGGCTGAGTGCGTGGTGACGTGGGCTATGTGTGATGGCTGAGTGCGTGGTGACGTGGGCTATGTGTGATGGCTGAGTGCGTGGTGACGTGGGCGATGTGTGATGGCTGAGTGCGTGGTGACGTGGGCTATTATGTGTGATGGCTGAGTGCGTGGTGACGTGGGCTATGTGTGATGGCTGAGTGCGTGGTGACGTGGGCTATGTGTGATGGCCGAGTGCGTGGTGACGTGGGCTATGTGTGATGGCTGAGTGCGTGGTGACGTGGGCTATGTGTGATGGCTGAGTGCGTGGTGACGTGGGCTATGTGTGATGGCTGAGTGCGTGGTGACGTGGGTTATGTGTGATGGCTGAGTGCGTGGTGACGTGGGCTATGTGTGATGGCTGAGTGCGTGGTGACGTGGGCTATGTGTGATGGCCGAGTACGTGGTGACGTGGGCTATGTGTGATGGCCGAGTGCGTGGTGACGTGGGCTATGTGTGATGGCTGAGTGCGTGGTGACGTGGGCTATGTGTGATGGCTGAGTGCGTGGTGACGTGGGCTATGTGTGATGGCTGAGTGCGTGGTGACGTGGGCTATGTGTGATGGCTGAGTGCGTGGTGACGTGGGCTATGTGTGATGGCTGAGTGCGTGGTGACGTGGGCTATGTGTGATGGCTGAGTGCGTGGTGACGTGGGCTATGTGTGATGGCTGAGTGCGTGGTGACGTGGGCGATGTGTGATGGCTGAGTGCGTGGTGACGTGGGCTATTATGTGTGATGGCTGAGTGCGTGGTGACGTGGGCTATGTGTGATGGCTGAGTGCGTGGTGACGTGGGCTATGTGTGATGGCCGAGTGCGTGGTGACGTGGGCTATGTGTGATGGCTGAGTGCGTGGTGACGTGGGCTATGTGTGATGGCTGAGTGCGTGGTGACGTGGGCTATGTGTGATGGCTGAGTGCGTGG
This sequence comes from Nymphula nitidulata, assembly GCA_947347705.1. Taxonomy (NCBI): domain Eukaryota; kingdom Metazoa; phylum Arthropoda; class Insecta; order Lepidoptera; family Crambidae; genus Nymphula; species Nymphula nitidulata. Next base: position 20,125,651 of record OX374633.1, read on the forward strand.
TGACGTGGGTTATGTGTGATGGCTGAGTGCGTGGTGACGTGGGCTATGTGTGATGGCTGAGTGCGTGGTGACGTGGGCTATGTGTGATGGCCGAGTACGTGGTGACGTGGGCTATGTGTGATGGCCGAGTGCGTGGTGACGTGGGCTATGTGTGATGGCTGAGTGCGTGGTGACGTGGGCTATGTGTGATGGCTGAGTGCGTGGTGACGTGGGCTATGTGTGATGGCTGAGTGCGTGGTGACGTGGGCGATGTGTGATGGCTGAGTGCGTGGTGATGTGGGCTATGTGTGATGGCTGAGTGCGTGGTGACGTGGGCTATGTGTGATGGCTGAGTGCGTGGTGACGTGGGCTATGTGTGATGGCCGAGTGCGTGGTGACGTGGGCTATGTGTGATGGCCGAGTGCGTGGTGACGTGGGCTATGTGTGATGGCTGAGTGCGTGGTGACGTGGGCTATGTGTGATGGCTGAGTGCGTGGTGACGTGGGTTATGTGTGATGGCTGAGTGCGTGGTGACGTGGGCTATGTGTGATGGCCGAGTGCGTGGTGACGTGGGCTATGTGTGATGGCCGAGTGCGTGGTGACGTGGGCTATGTGTGATGGCCGAGTGCGTGGTGACGTGGGCTATGTGTGATGGCTGAGTGCGTGGTGACGTGGGCTATGTGTGATGGCTGAGTGCGTGGTGACGTGGGCTATGTGTGATGGCTGAGTGCGTGGTGACGTGGGCTATGTGTGATGGCCGAGTGCGTGGTGACGTGGGCTATGTGTGATGGCTGAGTGCGTGGTGACGTGGGCTATGTGTGATGGCCGAGTGCGTGGTGACGTGGGCTATGTGTGATGGCTGAGTGCGTGGTGACGTGGGCTATGTGTGATGGCCGAGTGCGTGGTGACGTGGGCTATGTGTGATGGCTGAGTGCGTGGTGACGTGGGTTATGTGTGATGGCTGAGTGCGTGGTGACGTGGGCTATGTGTGATGGCTGAGTGCGTGGTGACGTGGGCTATGTGTGATGGCCGAGTGCGTGGTGACGTGGGCTATGTGTGATGGCCGAGTGCGTGGTGACGTGGGCTATGTGTGATGGCTGAGTGCGTGGTGACGTGGGCTATGTGTGATGGCTGAGTGCGTGGTGACGTGGGCTATGTGTGATGGCTGAGTGCGTGGTGACGTGGGCTATGTGTGATGGCCGAGTGCGTGGTGACGTGGGCTATGTGTGATGGCTGAGTGCGTGGTGACGTGGGCTATGTGTGATGGCTGAGTGCGTGGTGACGTGGGCTATGTGTGATGGCCGAGTGCGTGGTGACGTGGGCTATGTGTGATGGCTGAGTGCGTGGTGACGTGGGCTATGTGTGATGGCTGAGTGCGTGGTGACGTGGGCTATGTGTGATGGCTGAGTGCGTGGTGACGTGGGCTATGTGTGATGGCTGAGTGCGTGGTGACGTGGGCTATGTGTGATGGCCGAGTGCGTGGTGACGTGGGCTATGTGTGATGGCCGAGTGCGTGGTGACGTGGGCTATGTGTGATGGCTGAGTGCGTGGTGACGTGGGCTATGTGTGATGGCTGAGTGCGTGGTGACGTGGGCTATGTGTGATGGCCGAGTGCGTGGTGACGTGGGCTATGTGTGATGGCTGAGTGCGTGGTGACGTGGGCTATGTGTGATGGCCGAGTGCGTGGTGACGTGGGCTATGTGTGATGGCCGAGTGCGTGGTGACGTGGGCTATGTGTGATGGCTGAGTGCGTGGTGACGTGGGCTATGTGTGATGGCTGAGTGCGTGGTGACGTGGGCTATGTGTGATGGCTGAGTGCGTGGTGACGTGGGCTATGTGTGATGGCTGAGTGCGTGGTGACGTGGGCTATGTGTGATGGCCGAGTGCGTGGTGACGTGGGCTATGTGTGATGGCCGAGTGCGTGGTGACGTGGGCTATGTGTGATGGCCGAGTGCGTGGTGACGTGGGCTATGTGTGATGGCTGAGTGCGTGGTGACGTGGGCTATGTGTGATGGCCGAGTGCGTGGTGACGTGGGCTATGTGTGATGGCCGAGTGCGTGGTGACGTGGGCTATGTGTGATGGCCGAGTGCGTGGTGACGTGGGCTATGTGTGATGGCCGAGTGCGTGGTGACGTGGGCTATGTGTGATGGCTGAGTGCGTGGTGACGTGGGCTATGTGTGATGGCTGAGTGCGTGGTGACGTGGGCTATGTGTGATGGCCGAGTGCGTGGTGACGTGGGCTATGTGTGATGGCTGAGTGCGTGGTGACGTGGGCTATGTGTGATGGCTGAGTGCGTGGTGACGTGGGCTATGTGTGATGGCTGAGTGCGTGGTGACGTGGGCTATGTGTGATGGCCGAGTGCGTGGTGACGTGGGCTATGTGTGATGGCTGAGTGCGTGGTGACGTGGGCTATGTGTGATGGCTGAGTGCGTGGTGACGTGGGCTATGTGTGATGGCTGAGTGCGTGGTGACGTGGGCTATGTGTGATGGCTGAGTGCGTGGTGACGTGGGCTATGTGTGATGGCTGAGTGCGTGGTGACGTGGGCTATGTGTGATGGCCGAGTGCGTGGTGACGTGGGCTATGTGTGATGGCCGAGTGCGTGGTGACGTGGGCTATGTGTGATGGCTGAGTGCGTGGTGACGTGGGCTATGTGTGATGGCTGAGTGCGTGGTGACGTGGGCTATGTGTGATGGCTGAGTGCGTGGTGACGTGGGCTATGTGTGATGGCTGAGTGCGTGGTGACGTGGGCTATGTGTGATGGCCGAGTGCGTGGTGACGTGGGCTATGTGTGATGGCTGAGTGCGTGGTGACGTGGGCTATGTGTGATGGCTGAGTGCGTGGTGTGTGGTGCAGGCGCTACACCTGTCGTGCTCGCGGTGGCGGGCGGCGGCGGCGCTGCCGGGGCGGCGGTGTCGCGCGGGGCTGGCGCGGCTGGGCGGGCGCGTGTACGCCGTGGGCGGCTTCAACGGGGCGCTCCGCGTGCGCAGCGTCGACGTGTACGACGTGCCGCGCGACGCCTGGGCGCCCGGCCCGCCGCTCATCGCGCGCCGCTCCACGCTCGGCGTGGCCGTCATCGGTGAGTGCCCTGTACCCTGTACCTAGGTTGCCACATGATCATTTGATAAAGTATGCCAGATGGCTCTAAAAAGGAGTATTTTCTGTAAAAAGGAGGATATTCAGAAATTAAAATATATTATTTTACTTAATTTTAATCATATTTAGCTGAGCTGCCAATTTTGGAAAGAAATTCTTGGTTTTTTAACAAATAATAATAAAAAAAAACATGTCATGTTTTTAAAGTTGTACTGAGAGAATTAAAGATTTAACTGACTGCACACTTAGTCTATTCCTCTCTTTGCTCCACTGAGGAAGTCCCGGCCGATGTTTAGCAAAGAGAAAGACTTACAAGAAGTAGGGGAGAACGGGAGGACAAAACATGGAATAGGCAAACGTGTCCTCCTTTTGGTAGCTGTAGCCAACGTAGCCGACGCTCATGGTGCGTGCGTGCGTGTGCAGGCGAGGTGATCTACGCCGTGGGCGGGTTCGACGGCGTGACGGGGCTGAGCTCGGCGGAGGCGCTGGACACGGCGGCGGCGGCGCCGGCGTGGCGCGCGGTGGCGCCCATGGGCTCGCGGCGCTCGAGCGTGGGCGTGGGCGCGCTGGGCGGGCGGCTGTACGCCGTGGGCGGCTACGACGGCGCCTCGCGACAGTGCCTGCACACCGTGGAGAGGTACGCTCGAGCGTGGGCGTGGGCGTGGGCGTGGGCGCGCTGGGCGGGCGGCTGTACGCCGTGGGCGGCTACGACGGCGCCTCGCGACAGTGCCTGCACACCGTGGAGAGGTACGCTCGAGCGTGGGCGTGGGCGTGGGCGTGGGCGCGCTGGGCGGGCGGCTGTACGCCGTGGGCGGCTACGACGGCGCCTCGCGACAGTGCCTGCACACCGTGGAGAGGTACGCTCGAGCGTGGGCGTGGGCGTGGGCGTGGGCGCGCTGGGCGGGCGGCTGTACGCCGTGGGCGGCTACGACGGCGCCTCGCGACAGTGCCTGCACACCGTGGAGAGGTACGCTCGAGCGTGGGCGTGGGCGTGGGCGCGCTGGGCGGGCGGCTGTACGCCGTGGGCGGCTACGACGGCGCCTCGCGACAGTGCCTGCACACCGTCGAGAGGTACCGAAGCCTTATTGTTAATTTATCAAGTATCAGTATGGAACTTAATGCACAATTAAAACAGACCATTAATATGTATTTTCAAAAAAAAATGCGCTAAATTACACTAACGAGGCCTGAGTAAAGTATATGGAAAAGATGGAGAATCGGATTGTAAATACCAACACTCGCGTTTAACACGTTTTATCTATGTCAAACGTAACCAAAATTGACATTAAAAAATTAAGAAAACAAAATTCTGCACGTCATTTATCGTGCGTTTCGTTGTATGGTAAGTAATTTTTAATATGTACCTATCATTTAAGGTTTATTTGGAAATTTCCCTATTAAAATTAAAATTGAACTATTACGATAACGAAGATAAATTGGCGAATTGATCGAAACTCCTTGAAAGTATACTTTTGTTTCACCTAAATACTGGAAAAAAAAATTGTGTGTGTCAGCTCCGATGCACGACTGGAGTTTACACCTTAAGTTCGATAGTCTAACCAGACGCAAAAAGAGTTTATTTAACTTAAAAAGATTGATACTGTATGAAAGGGTAAATTAACAAATTAATGAAAATAATATACATATATAAATATATATTTATTCATTTCATATACATTTAGATGTTCCGGCAATATCATCTACTCTTTCTGCCATAGTTATTTGAAAACACTTTCAGTTCACTTTAGCGGAACACAATGATAAAGATTAAAACTTCACAATTACAATATTAATTATTGATATTTATAATAAAAACAGCAATATAAGTATGTCGACACTGATAGAAATAAACAAAGCCAATAACCGGCGAACGTAGAGAGCCTAGAAGCATAACTTCATACAAAACTCGTCGCAAAATGGGTACCCTCGGCGGCTAGAAGAGCACGTCGGATAAAATCGGCTAATATCGAAATTGTATAGCGCCCTCTCGGTCTTCTGATTTACACGCGCCGGACGGGTCATATATGCAGGATGTAACCTTGCAATTTTTTTAACGACTTTAATAATTATATATCGTCATTTTTAATAAATATAGTAACGTTGTAAATCGGTAAACTTATTCAATTTTAGAGTTGAGATCAGAAATCAGAAATAAAATGGGTTCGCTTCATTCATTTAAATAAAAAAAATCTAAATATCTGTCATGACATTATTTATTTGTATTAAGGACATAAGGAGGAGCTCGGTGGCGTATTGGTTTGAGCGCTCTGGTTTCGAATACGAAAACAAAGCAACTTTCGCCATGGTCGACCCTGGGATGGGTCAACCAAAATTTATAATCTCGAGCTCCTCCGTACTTCGGAAGGCACGTTAAGCCGTTGGTCCCGGTTGTTACTACAACCGCTTTAACCCACCAACCCGCATTGGGCCAGCGTGGTGGTGCTATGACCCAAATTCCTCATGTGTTTCTTCCATGTAGGAAGGCCTGTGCCCAGCAGTGAGACGTATATAGGCTGGTGATGGTGAAGGACAAGAAAAAATTAAATTGTCATCAAGTGATTTTATTTCTTGAAATAAAACCACTTTACCGGATTTAACTTGCGTTTAATTAGATGTCACATTATGATTTTTTATACCTCATGTTTCGATTACTTTATAGCGATCAAGGTCACGGGAAGACTGAAGTAAAGATGTCAGTTGTCTTTGATAAGTTTAATATTAAATACCGTCATATTTTTTATAGTTATATTTTGAGTGTTCCGATTCACGCCATGGAGCTTACAGTGTCCGAAGGTCGGGAAGAGTACGGGCTTGAGACTTTGTAATTCTCATGATAAGATCCCAAGCTGGTGTGGTCCAACTATTTTCTCTATTGAAATAATGATGTTGTTTTATTTCAATAACCTCACGAAACTATCTCGCAGTTTACAACTTTATTTACTACGACTTATCCTTAACAGTTTAAAATAGATACCTATACTATTTCCAGTTAATTTTGTAAATAAGTAAATTATTAAAGTAATAATCAAACATACACATGTTAAAATAATAATGCTTAAATTTATTGAGAAATGTGTTGAAAGTGGCATCATATTGTAAGGAACTGTGGCAACATATCCATAAATTGGAGGTTTGTTTATCATTCTTACAAAAAACATATAAGGCAACGCTGTATAAAGCCATAATTGCTTATTAGTAGGTAAATTAACTATTAAACATACACAATAACAATAAGTCGTCATAAAAGTTAGCAGAGTTAAAAGTTGAGTTGAAAATAAATAAATACTGTCACACACAAATGACTTCTTAACATCATCCACTCGTGTATTTGTTCAAACTGTCCACAAATATTGGGCCAACATGGCGGCCAATATTATTGTTTATATTTGACTCGATTATAAAGGTTTAGGAGAGATTTACATGTAAAATTTGATTCCAGTGTTCTTATTAATTTTTTTTTTTTTTTTTAATATTTATACACTCACACCTATTACCTAGCCCAAAGTAAGCATCATTAAGAGCTTGTGTTATGGATACTAGATAACGGAGAAATAATGATAATAATATGTATATAAATATTAGAAATATACTAAATAAACATATAAACATCCATGACTCGTAAACAAATGCCCGTACTCATCATACAAACATTTGTTCCTACCGGGATTCGAACCCGGGACCTCTTGACCGAGTAGCCTGGGGTACAGACCACTCGGCCAGCCGGTCGTCAAATTATGTTCACCTACGCGGCTGACACACCATTTTACTTCACTTTTGGACATATTTACTGAGATTTTATTGTTTTTTTACGAGTACATCACCGTGACGCAGTCAATGACAAAGTAAATCATGGCGCGGAGTCCGATTTAAGCCCCGCCCACTTTCAACCAAATTAGAAAGTTTCGCACCAAAAACGCACCAAAAACGTAACGAGGTCATTCATCGATAGATTTTACTCCTCACATTTTTCTCATACCGGGCCCCTTATATATGCAAATCGATTCTTAAGGAGTAAACTCCAAAAAGATTTAGTTCTCATTTTCGCCCCGCGCTCATGGCGCCATTAGCAAAAGTGCGCTATTTTCATATTAGAATCGTCAAAGATTTTAGTGACTTCATGACTTATATAATAGTACATTATGATATAAGTGCGGTAAGTTAAAAATTACAGCCGAGGTGATATTGCTAGCCCGAGCCCGAGCTGTAGGCGAGGGCTACAAGAAAGCAGAGGCTGTAATTATCAAAGCGCACGAATGTCATACGACGTTTTATAACATATTTGCGAGGAAATAAAAAAAATTCGGACTTTCGAAACTTTTTTTGAACGAATAAATCTGTAATCACTCAAAGTCAAAGCAGTTATAAAAAATTAAACAATTTGTAAAATTTATTGATTTTTTAGCATTGAATAGTAGCACAACAATGAGCTTGACTTATATTTTTGAGAAAGGTCCATGAAATAGGCTAAAACACACTCTCTGAAAATAAATTTGCATCATAGCTTATTTTTAACCGACTTCAAAAACGAGGAGGTTCTCAATTCGGCCGGTATGTTTTTTTTTTTTTTTTTTTTTTTCTATGTATGTACACCGATTACGCCGAGATTACTGATCCGATTTACGTGATTCTTTTTTTGTTCGATGCGAAATAGCTGCCATTTGGTCCCATAAAAATTTTTTCAAAAACAGTTTGGTACTTTGGTTTTAAATTTAAAAAAACTGAAATTATGAAATCATCTACATAAGCGAAATTGCGAATTTTTGCTTTTCCAATGACTTTTTAGTGAAACGATACGATAGTAGGAAACAATATAAGTTGACGGTCACCCATCTAGCTTCGACCGTAGAAAGTTATCACTAAAAATTGTGAAAAAAAAATTTTAAACAAAAATTAAAACCGACTTCAAAAAACTGAAAAGGATAAAATAATTAAATTTAAGTAGGTATTCATCCCCTAGAAACATATTTTTGGAGTTGGTGCTAAGTGGTTTCCAAAAACAATAGAAAGTAAAGCACCGACTCCAAAAATATGGTTCTAGGGGATGAATACCTACTTAAATTTAATTATTTTATCCTTTTCAGTTTTTTGAAGTCGGTTTTAATTTTTGTTTTTCAAATTTTGATACGCTTGTAAGTATGTATCGGTTGATTTTTCGGGCAAGAGGCTTAGAGTAGCCTTTTTCGCTACCTCTGAGACTTCTGGCGGTATCGAATAATAAATTTATCTATATACTTGACGCCATTTTCAAATAAAAATAATGTAACGAAAAGAAAAAGCGCGCGGAATAATTTTTACTTGTTTACAAATTAGCGATGCGCGCGCATCAGCGCTTTTTTTAGGCACAGGCACAAAAACAGCCAGTATTACTAATAAAGTAAATTAATATGTTTGTGTTTTTGTTACAGATAAATGGTTGTAATTTATTGATAAAATTAATCAAATTAAAGAATTAAGTTAATTTTATTCATAAAATGTTGACCACTTTCTGCCATAGAAACTCTTTGCTAAAATTTTTAAAAGTACCGTTCGTTTTTAGACGGAGCCACAGATTAATAACAGTGCATCTTGATAAACCGTGCGTTTTACATTACATTACCGCACAAGTGCGTAATGAGATACATTACGATATTGAAATTGGTGAAATAAGATACCCTTTGCGAGCAAATGTGTTATAAACAAAATTATAATATCTTTTGTACTCTTAATTTTTGATTTTAACATTATTGTAAATGTTTGAATATTGTTATTATATTTTAATTACTATCTTTTGTACTCTTTTCTCGTAAATTAGTTGAAATACGTTTGAGGCTACTTACTTAAAAAACATTACCGTACTAGTTACCTACCTATCTATACCTATTATAATACTAGTGCGATAAGTTGTTTTTTACGAACTAGTAGACAAATGTAACCATATTCACGAGTTTGTAAATATTAATTTCACCATATATGTCATACAACGTTTTTCAACACATTTGCGAGAAAACAATACCAGTGGTATTAATATTCGTAAACTTGTAACAAACTTTGACGTTTCTAATGTAATAAAAATGGCGAACATTAGCTAATGGATGTCGCGAGCTTGTGGTGAAAATTAGAACTAAATCTTTCTCTGTATTAAAGTGAGCCAAACGTATTGAGCGGAGTAGCTTCTAGGAAGGCTTGATTATGAAGCCAATTTATCCTTAGACTTTAGCAGCTATAATAATAATAATAATATTTATACACTCACACCTATTATCTAGCCCAAAGTAAGCATCATTAAGAGCTTGTGTTATGCATACTAGATAACGGAGAAATATTGATAGTAATATGTATATAAATATTAGAAATATACTAAATAAACATATAAACATCCATGACTCGTAAACAAATGTTCGTACTCATCATACAAACATTTGTTCCTACCGGGACTCGAACCCGGGACCTCTTGACCGAGTAGCCTGGGGTACAGACCACTCGGCCAAGCGGTCGTCAAAGCTAAAGCTATAGCGAATAGAATTTCTGTTATGCTTGCTTGTTTCTTGTATAAGGACATTCCAACAAAGAGATGGGAATAATTATAAACAATCAAGCTGATTTTTTCCTTATACCTTGAAATAGCGATTTAAATTAACGATATATTTTTATATATCAAATACAAAAAACTGGCCCAATTTACAATCGGCAACTAAGAAATACAATCATGAGGTAGTTTGCGCATAACGACGGGCTCTGATGTGTGTGCGCGGCGCAGGTACGACCCGGCCACGGACACGTGGGAGCCGTGCCCGGACATGGCGGCGCGACGCTCCGGGGCCGGCGTCGGAGCCGTGGGCGGCGCGCTCTACGCCGTCGGCGGACACGACGGACCCGCCGTGCGGCGCTCCGTGGAGCGGCTGAGGCTGACCGGTGAGTGGGCGGGGCGCGCTCTACGCCGTCGGCGGACACGACGGACCCGCCGTGCGGCGCTCCGTGGAGCGGCTGAGGCTGACCGGTGAGTGGGCGGGCGCGCTCTACGCCGTGGGCGGACACGGGGGGCCCGCCGTGCGGCGCTCCGTGGAGCGGCTGAGGCTGACCGGTGAGTGGGCGGGCGCGCTCTACGCCGTGGGCGGACACGGGGGGCCCGCCGTGCGGCGCTCCGTGGAGCGGCTGAGGCTGACCGGTGAGTGGGCGGGCGCGCTCTACGCCGTGGGCGGACACGGGGGGCCCGCCGTGCGGCGCTCCGTGGAGCGGCTGAGGCTGACCGGTGAGTGGGCGGGCGCGCTCTACGCCGTGGGCGGACACGGGGGGCCCGCCGTGCGGCGCTCCGTGGAGCGGCTGAGGCTGACCGGTGAGTGGGCGGGCGCGCTCTACGCCGTGGGCGGACACGGGGGGCCCGCCGTGCGGCGCTCCGTGGAGCGGCTGAGGCTGACCGGTGAGTGGGCGGGCGCGCTCTACGCCGTGGGCGGACACGGGGGGCCCGCCGTGCGGCGCTCCGTGGAGCGGCTGAGGCTGACCGGTGAGTGGGCGGGCGCGCTCTACGCCGTGGGCGGACACGGGGGGCCCGCCGTGCGGCGCTCCGTGGAGCGGCTGAGGCTGACCGGTGAGTGGGCGGGCGCGCTCTACGCCGTGGGCGGACACGGGGGGCCCGCCGTGCGGCGCTCCGTGGAGCGGCTGAGGCTGACCGGTGAGTGGGCGGGGCGCGCTCTACGCCGTGGGCGGACACGGGGGGCCCGCCGTGCGGCGCTCCGTGGAGCGGCTGAGGCTGACCGGTGAGTGGGCGGGCGCGCTCTACGCCGTGGGCGGACACGGGGCCCGCCCGCACTTATCTAAAGTGTGAAAGTGGTGTTTCTGAAAAAAGCAATACTAGTACCAAAGTTAAATGGAGACTTTTAGCTACAGTTAAAATTAGTGTAGCCTACTTTGAAAAATAAAAATACGGTTTACGATTGCTACAACAACCCGTGCTGTGTGCACAGGCCCGGGCGCGGGCGGCGCGCGCTGGGAGCCGGCGCCGCCGATGCACACGCAGCGCCGCAACGCCGCCGTGGTCGCGCACCGCGGACGACTGTACGTGGTGGGCGGCGACGACGGCACCACCAACCTGGACACCGTCGAGGTACCTTATATTACTACACGCAGCGCCCAACGCCGCCTTGGACGGCGACGACGACCACATATATAAAAAAACCTAAGGGTTGAAATATCAGCCCTAAGAACCTAACTTTATTGAGTGTTGTAGTCACTGTTTGATAAAAAAACTTTATGACGATAATGATGAAAAATGTAACGTTGTGTATCTGGGGCAGGTGTTCGACCCGGCGACGGAGACGTGGACGGTGCTGCCCGAGCGCATGTCTGTGGGGCGCTCGTACGCGGGCGTGGCCGTGGTGGACTGGCCCGCCTGATGCCGCGCCCCCCGGGCCCCGCCGCCGCCCCCCGCCGCGCCCCCCGGGCCCCCCGGGCCCCCCGCGCCCCACACCTACGCCAACGTGGGCGTGTACGCGCGCGCGCTCTACGCCTGCCGCCTTGACCAGGTAATGTATTTGATGGACTGGCGCGCCAGATGCCTCTCCCGTTATAAAACTTCTTTATGATTTTAGTTAGCAAATAAGTGAACAATAAAGTTTCCATAGTAACGATTGATTATGGCTTCTAGCAGAGTTGAACCCTTCTGATTTCAAATTTTCAATAAGATCTGCCTGTCATAAGATCCCTTCAGGAACTGTATGGGTTCCGAGTATCAAGTCATCCATGTAAAAGCATTCTTCCAGGGATTTGTTTGCATTAGTGATAGAATATTTTGACTTTTCATTATCGGCCAGCGGGTGACCCTGGGCAGTTGGTTTTCTTGGATTATTTAATGTGGATCGTCTCACCAATTATTTTTTTTGCATTTTTAATCGCATTCTTGGACTGTAATTTGACGAAACATGTTGTCAATATTCGCGATGAAACCATATCGGTACTCCCGCAGGCGGAGGGCGCGGAGGGCGTGTGGTGGCGCGCGGCGGGCTGCGGCCGCTCCAGTCAGACGCTGGAGTTCAACCGGCGCGGTCTGCCGCCGCCGCTGCTGCCGCTCCAAGGTCTGACACTCGCTATATTATGTCCTAGCATATAACACGGTAACACAGGTGACGATAGTATTATTTCTATACTTTTTATTGTAGTTTAGATATACATAGTGAGTTACATACATGAACTTGGAATCATGCCTTAAATTAAAAACAACAACATACAAACCTGACTTACTCAAACTTTCCAAGGAGATGCAAGCACGTTGTCCGCATTAATAAATATTTATTAAGTATGAAATTTAGTTTAATTTAGTGTAATAAAAGTTTACTGAACAAGCAGATTTGGCTGCCAATTTTTTTTAAATTGTAATGTTCTTATTTGGCTCTTTGGCTAATAAGTTTGCCGACCACTGGACTAGGCTAAATAATGTAGGTATTTTATGTTATGTGTAAGCGTAATGTGTGTGGTGGCAGGCACGATGCCGCGCGCGTCGCGGGCGGGCGCGGGGGCGGGGGCGGGGGCGGGGCGGGGCGCGGGGCGGGGCGCGCTGTCGGCGTCGTGCGGCGCCATCCACTGCTCGCGCCGCGTGCTGCCCGCGGGGCTCCTCGCGGGCCCCCCCGGGGGCCCCTCCGCGGGACAGGTATACTACGTCACTTTACTTTCTTACTTAAATAAAATCATTTTTCAAATAAGGTTTTACCACCATTTCACGAGTAATGGCGAGTCCGGCGGCGATCAAGAATTATTACAGTGACTGCAAAGTTATCCTCAAGCAGTTATTGTGTTATAAAATTGTTGTAGTTTTATTGAAACAATTTTATTGTCTGTGTTGATGTACAGTGTGGAAAATTATTTGAATAAATCTTAATATAATGTGCGAGACGTTGATTGTAGTTAACTACATCATCGAAGTAGTATCAAAGAGACTCCATTATATTTTTGGTTCTAAACTTTCCCAAGATGTATTCAATTATACAGCCACATTTGAGATAAAACCACTATACTGGATTTAAATCGTATTAAATTATATGTTACATTAATATTATGCACACGATGTTACCCTGAGTAGTGTGCTCGCAATAATATAAGACAATACTGTTATACAACCCCCGTTAGGGTTAGGAACATAAAAATAAATGATAATTGATTGATATAACTATATTTATCCCAAAACTTAACTATGATTATAAAATGATAAGTGAATGCACCCGATTGTGCACTAATTAGCTAAATACTCTTGCCGTCGCGCCGAGGCGAGCGGCACGTGTGTGATATCGAAACGGTGTTCGGTAACATGCGATGCACCGAACAACCCCATTTTAATGTTTATAACTGCAGAAATAAAATAAAACCAAACACAACTGTGTAAGCTTGACCCTTTGCCGTTCCTTTTATAAGGAAATCTAAAGACTACTATAGATTAGGCTTCACGCAGCAGACAATATGAATGTAAGGTTGTTTACCGCAGAGCACGAGCCACGAATACTGCTCCGACGAGGAGCTGGACGCGCGCACCGAGGACGCCGATCGAGACGACGACGACGTCGCCGACGACCCGCCGCGCCCCTACCGCCGCCACGACGACGACGACGACGATGACGACGACGACGACGACTGCTAGGTCCCGAGCGCCGTCACACTGACGCGTGTGCGTCAGTAACAGAAACGCTTCAAAGTGTAGTGCTCAAACATTCCGATGTGCATTAGTGACGTCGCCGGGTAGCTTCCCGCGGCCCGGATGCACAGATAGTGACCCGGATGCGCAGTAAGTGAACTGGTTGCGCAGTAAGTGACCTGGTTGCGCAGTAAGTGACCTAGTTGCGCAGTAAGTGACCTATTTGCGCAGTAAGTGACCCGGATGCGCAGTATGTGACCCGGATGTGTAGTATGTGATACGGCTGCGCAGTGAGTGACTCGGTGTCGTAGCAAGTAATCCGGATGCGCAGTAAGTGACCCGTAGCATTAGCTAGGCTCGCCTCATTCCTCTAATCTCTCATTATGTGATCGTAGCGCCTATCTCTGTACCTATAGTTATTTTTCTATTGTTAATATTTGTGTCTAGTTCGAATTCTATTATTATTAAAATGTTGATAATCGTACGAGTCATTGTAGCCAAATGAATAAATAGTTAATTAATATTTCTTAACTTATCGTTTCATTTACAGACAACTTTCTGATACTACGCCCCGGTCCTACTAGGTATTGCCATTGGAGACTTAAAGTACCAACAACAAAGGGTATTATACTTTATTTTACTAGGTGCTAGGCCCGTATGTACATCGTCTAGGTAGAGGCCACCGCCTTTCTTACTTCAGCCGTGAAACAGTTCCCAGTGTTTCGGATTGAAGGGGAAGGTAGCCAGTGTGATTATTGGGCATGGACGGCAGAATGACAACGCACCTGCAATATCAAGTGATTTTTCCTTGTTATTGCAGGTGTCTATAGGCGGAGGGCGGCAACCGCTTACCACAAAGTGGGCCGTTAGCTTGTTTGTCATCTTGTTGTTTAAAATAAAAAAGTTAGCACCAAATTCAGTAAAAAAATACACTTCTGAGAAGAACTGTAGTCTACTCTCTTTACTCAAATCTGTAAGATATTTTTTATACCTACATTATTACATAAAATTGCACTCAAAACTATGCAATAACAAATTGTACTGACTACGTGGCGGCAAGGATGATACAAGTATATGCTGGCAGGTAAGATCTCTCTTCATTTACAATATTACCTGCTACAAGATCAAAAATAAATGAGTTCTATTAACTACATTCAATACCTTCAAAAATTTTTCATTATTTAAGACTAGCAAGTTTGGTATTATATTTTTATATTGTATGCTGCTAAAATATTTGAAGTGAGGTTATGAAAAAAGTTTTATAAGAAGTCCTTTAAAATAAAATATTGCAAAAAGTTCACTGAGAAATCGACCTTATATTATCATTTTCATAAAGACGGTTAGGTTCGTTTCGTCACCGACAGCATTGTGATAGTGATAATACTTGACGACCGCTTGGCCGAGTGGTCTGTACCCCAGGCTACTCGGTCAAAAGGTCCCGGGTTCGAATCCCGGTAGGAACAAATGTTTGTATGATGAGTACGAACATTTGTTTACGAGTCATGGATGTTTATATGTTTATTTAGTATATTTCTAATATTTATATACTTATTATTATCATTATTTCTCCGTTATCTAGTATCCATAACACAAGCTCTTAATGATGCTTACTTTGGGCTAGATAATAGGTGTGAGTGTATAAAAAAAAAATAAAAAAAAAATACATAATATTTATTCTTTTATTCTATTCTAATATTTATATCTTGTTTACAGCTTTTGTTTCAAGATCGTATAAGCCTCTCAAAGAATGCTCTACTACTGCTTCATAACGTTTTAATTTGCGACCGTAATTTTTATTGTTTACAATAAATAAATATCGATGACGTCATATCACAAATCTATTAGGCTAGATTAAAAATTTGACTTTATTTTAAATTTTATTTTGTGTTTCGGCCGAGGGCTTTTTATGAACTAAAATCATCAATATTCGGATGGTGTGATCATCCATCATCACCATGCCTATATGTATGTAGACGTCCCACTGCTGGACAGAGGTCTTCCTACGTGGAAGAAACATACGAGGAGTACCTATTTTATTATATTTTTGTAATTTTCGTACACACAGTAATATTGTGGAGTGTTGTTGGAGTGTTTTCTTGTTAGAAGACACTGACGACACCCAAATCACAATATTACTTTGCGTCATCTCAATCGGAAGGATGATGTTAAAAAAGGGAATACCATTGCATAGTCCATATTATATTATAGTATATCTCTTTATATTAGAGAATCCAATTTTTAAGCATAACGTGTGGACGCGCTAATTACAACGACGAATGTTGGCAGACAATTCACACGTTCGCGTTGTGCAACCAACATTAGCACAACCATACCACTTTGTGATATTGTAATAAGACTGACTTTGGCTTAATGACGCTCTCAAAGTACAAACACCAGGCGGGGCTTAACTAAATAGCGATGAAAGGACTTTTGTCGGCTCAGTAGGTCAGTGTGACGTCAGTGTCATCTCTTCGTCTGTCTTTTACAAAACTGTTGCAGTTATGACACTGCTACCCGGGGCTACCCTCGGATGGGTTCTTTCAACATTCAAGAGTCTGCTCAGTTACTTTTTACAACAGGTGATGGCAAACAATCGTGCGGCCTGCCTGATGGAGTACCGTAGCCTATATATTACTTACTCACCTGTTGCCTTCTCTATAAAGTCACAAAAGAACCGTTATATGGACAGCATAGGAGCTTCTCCGCTGATCTCTGGCGGGCGACCTTACTCACCGCTGATACGTATTATTGACTGTGAACTTCTCGGTCGGGCGTTCTAAATCTTATATATGTTACCGCCAAAGCCCGAAGTATGGTAAATTATCGTAGAATTTACCATACTTCGGGCTTTAGCGGTAACATATATAAAATTCTCATGTCACAACTTTACTCACCATACTCCCCCGAAACGGCTTGACCGATTTTCATGAAATTTTATATGTATATTCAGTAGGTCTGAGATTCGGCTACTATCTTTTTTTTTTGGACATTTTTTTTGCGGGGTCAGCTAGTGTTATTGTTATTCCTTAAATCGACTTTAGTTTAGGGTTCGCTGCGTGGCTTAAATCTGTGTAGTGGTTGAGAGTTGAGACCACCTGCCTCGGATGTAGAGGTCCGGGGAAATGACAGCAGCAACAAACAGCAATGTGTGCGGCGACGACAGCCGGCCAGGGACGCGTGATCACTATAAACTGTGTTTTGTGAATGAACTTGGTCGTTATGTACCTGCCTCGTGGTGGTACTTAATATTTTCTATTATCTTATTTAACGCTACCGACAAGATAATCATAGGCGAATGTTCCTATGTCCTAGTTCCAGTTAAGTTTGTGGTGATTCGGCTCAAGTACAACGATATCGAGGAGCTCGGTGGCGTAGTGAAAACAAAGCAACTTTCGCCATGGTTGGTCCCGGGATGGGTCAATCAAATTTATAATCTCGAGCTCCTCCGTGCTTCGGAAGGCACGTTAAGCCGTTGGTCCCGGTTGTTCCTGCAACCGCTTTAACCCATCAACCCGCATCGGGCCAGCGTGGTGGTGTTATGGCCCAAACTCCTCATGTGTTCCTTCCATGTAGGAAGGCCTGTGCCCAGCAGTGGGACGTATATAGGCTGGTGATGATGATGACAACGATATATTATTATCTCGTTCTCGGCATAAGAGAATTCACCTATGAGTTATCTCGTAGGTCGTCAATGAGTTAACTGTAAATTATATTAGATTTCGCAAATATTGATATTTCATTAAAAAAAATATTGTTATTTATTTATTTCTGAATATTTTAGCTTTTAATCTGTCAAACGCCGTTATACCTAAATCAATTGTGTCTGGAATCTAATGCTTGACGGGTTAAAATCTCGTCTAAATAACATTATACTATCCGATAAATGATTCAGTTTGAGTGAAAGTACCTAAATATTAGTAAAAAAGAATCTTTAGTAACAAGCCCGCAGTGATCTAAGTAGTTAATGATATTGCATTGTATACTTAGTTTATTGAAAATTTTCTGTAATTCATTTAATTTTAATGTTGAAATTGCAATTATTCCTATTTATATATATTATTATAAACTTTAATGTGGACATTACTAAAATAATTGTAACATGTAATTTACAAGACAATTTTGACAATTTTAAAATCTTGACATTAACCTGAGTGTATGCCTATATAGTTGTTTAATCTAATCACTCCAATGCCTTTATAGTTGTTTAATCTAATCACTCCATTTTTTATCCATCCTTTATTAAATTTTTCATTTAATTTTAATGTTAAGATTGCAATTATTCCTATTTATTGTTTCATTTAATGTGACTATAAATTTTAATGTTTATCTAAGTATATTGATTGTAACATTTGTATGCCGATAAGGTTGATCACAGCTTGCACTGTATTATTTATGTTACTACTTGACATCTTCATTTACCGTGTGTACCCAAATAAATTATTATGAATTATGCAAAACGATGAGGGCGTAATTATAAATTTAACATGTAAAATTATTTAATTAATCTTAAATGTTTCGGTGGTTATAGAATGATAGTTGTAATGTAAAGCAATGAAGAAGCACGTGCGACATTGGGTCCGGTGCGCAATAGTGTCCCGCTGGCCCGGCATCGGCGCGGCAAGCGGCATAGTGTAGTGTACCGCCCGCCGACCGCGACCGCGCCAGTAGCCGCGCGACCGCAGCGCCGTCAGCACGTAGCACGCCGCGTTGTGACCACGCCGCCCTCGGAGTGTCCGGACGCGGACGCGGCACCGTGACGAGAGCGTGCCGGCCCACTGCCGGGATTACACCAGTTACTTCTAGTTCTGGACCCGCTTCACCCCGCGCTCGAGACACCCTGACTTACCGATAGGCAAGTATCACCCTCGTTACCTACTTCCAAAAGAACGACACCATAAACTCGCCATAACTAGAAACAGCGATGGAATCGTGTCGCGAATGTAGCGGAAATGAAATTGTCGCCGGTTCTATTCTCGTAATATTTTAAAGATATGTGTTAGTTACTTGTATTGCATACCAAAACACGCGACGTGATGTCATTACATTACTTACATCATACATATGTACAGAAGTATGTTTTTATTTACCTACGACAGTCTTATTAATATTAACTATATTTTTGAAAATCACGTGTCGCCCGTAGTAGTGTAGGTTCACTATCTCTCGTACCATTCGTCGATTATTTATGAAAATAAGTGTTATTTCTATTTCGGATTATTTGGACGTTTCCTACCTTCATTCGTCAATTGACTATACTTATTGAGCTGTGCTCTCATTAATTTTTTTGCAACTGCTACAACCCAAAATTCGCTAGATCTGTAATTTTTGTTTTATAATAACAAGCATTTACACAATTGTTACTGGCTGAAGGCAAATACTTAACTACTCATAAATATGCGTGATTCAATGACAATAATGAGTTGTAATGAGACAATGCACGCTGTATTTAAGGCGCTCTTTTCCCGTTTTGAACATTTTCGATTGATTGTACCACCACGAATATAAAACATTCAATTCTGAAATTCTTATATAATATAGTTGACCGTATTATCTATTAGTTGTAAAGACAGAAACATGATTGGTAATACTTCACTCGATAGAAAAAAAATTCAAAGATTGCTCTGCTCAACATTTTAAAAGTCATTTAAGTCAGATAATACATTACTAAATGACGTAAAAAATATACAAATTGATGTAACTTTTCATCATCTATAAAATGATAATAACGGATTTTTTTACGTCATACATTTTTATTACGATGTAGGCAAAAAACCTACAAAATTCAATTTACGGGGAGTAATCATGACGCTCCGCTGTTACTTCAGTACCCGTCGAGAGCTTCCCGAGTAAGGTCACGTCGCTTTATGCTCCGCAGATCCCGCGCGATAGTTTGTATTTGAATAGGTGTAAATATAAAATAGGTTAGGTTTTTTTTAAGTTTGATTAGGTTTATTTTAGTTTGTTTAGGTTTGTTTTAGTTAATTTAAAATAAGTTTTAGTTGGTAAATAATAAGGTTCTAATTAAAATGGGAAACAAAAATAATAAATCAAATTTTAATAAATTAACCCATAGAAAAATGTTATATAATGAATTAGAAATTTATTGTTATCCAATTAACGAAATTTATAAATAATATATAGGTATTATACATTTTATAAGTTTCATCTTATATATAAAATTCTCGACTCACAGTTTTAGTTACCATACTCCTCCGAAACGGCTTGACCGATGATCATGAAATTTTATATGTATATTCATTCAGTAGGTCTGAGAATCGGCTATTATCTAATTTTTTTTGACATTTTGTTTTTTATGGCAAGACAACGTTTGCCTGGTCAGCTTGTGATTATCTAAATATTTCGTAGGACGCTTTTTGTACCACAGTGTAATTGCACAGAACAGTATAACTTCAAAACCGGTTCTGAAATTATTCTGAAATTTTTATTGTTTTTGGAGTTTACTCCTTAAGAATCGATTTGCATATATAAGGGGCCCGGTATGAGAAAAATGTGAGGAGTAAAATCTATCGATGAATGACCTCGTTACGTTTTTGGTGCGAAACTTTCTAATTTGGTTGAAAGTGGGCGGAGCTTAAATCGGACTCCGCGCCATGATTTAGTTTGTCATTGACTGCGTCACGGTGATGTACTCGTAAAAAAACAATAAAATCACAGTAAATATGGCCAAAAGTGAAGTAAAATGGTGTGTCAGCCGCGTAGGTGAACATAATAAGAACACTGGAATCAAATTTTACATGTAAATCTCTCCTAAACCTTTATAATCGAGTCAAATATAAACAATAATATTGGCCGCCATGTTGGCCCAATATTTGTGGACAATTTGAACAAATAATCATGGATGGATGAGTGGATGATGTTAAGCAGTCATTTGTGTGTGACAGTATTTATTTATTTTCAACTCAACTTTTAACTCTGCAAACTTTTATGACGACTTATTGTTATTGTGTATGTTTAATAGTTAATTTACCTACTAATAAGCAATTATGGCTTTATACAGCGTTGCCTTATATGATTTTTGTAAGAATGATAAATAAACCTCCACTTTATGGATATTTTGCCACAGTTCCTTACAATACGATGCCACTTTCAACACATTTCTCAATAAATTTAAGCATTATTATTTTAACATGTGTATGTTTATTAATTACTTTAATAATTTACTTATTTACAAAATGATCTGGAAATAGTATAGGTATCTATTTTAAACTGTTAAGGATAAGTCGTAGTAAATAAAGTTGTAAACTGCGAGATAGTTTCGTGAGGTTATTGAAATAAAACAACATCATTATTTCAATAGAGAAGATAGTTGGACCACACCAGCTTGGGATCTTATCATGAGAATTACAAAGTCTCAAGCCCGTACTCTTCCCGACCTTCGGACACTGTAAGTTCCATGGCGTGAATCGGAACACTCAAAATATAACTATAAAAAATATGACGGTATTTAATATTAAACTTATCAAAGACAACTGACATCTTTACTTCAGTCTTCCCGTGACCTTGATCGCTATAAAGTAATCGAAACATTGGGTATAAAAAATCATAATGTGACATCTAATTAAACGCAAGTTAAATCCGGTAAAGTGGTTTTATTTCAAGAAATAAAACCACTTGATGACAATTTAATTTTTTTCTTATGTCCTTCATCATCACCAGCCTATATACGTCCCACTGCTGGGCACAGGCCTTCCTACATGGAAGAAACACATGAGGAGTTTGGGCCATAACACCACCACGCTGGCCCAATGCGGGTTGGTGGGCTAAAGCGGTTGTAGTAACAACCGGGACCAACGACTTAACGTGCCTTCCGAAGCACGGAGGAGCTCGAGATTATAAATTTTGGTTGACCCATCCCAGGGTCGACCATGGCGAAAGTTGCTTTGTTTTCGTATTCGAAACCAGAGCGCTCAAACCAATACGCCACCGAGCTCCTCCTTATGTCCTTAATACAAATAAATAATATCATGACAGATATTTAGATTTTTTTTATTTAAATGAATGAAGCGAACCCATTTCATTTCTGATTTCTGATCTCAACTCTAAAATTGAATAAGTTTACCGATTTACAACGTTACTATATTTATTAAAAATGACGATATATAATTATTAAAGTCGTTAAAAAAATTGCATGGTTACATCCTGCATATATGACCCGTCCGGCGCGTGTAAATCAGAAGACCGAGAGGGCGCTATATAATTTCGATATTAGCCGATTTTATCCGACGTGCTCTTCTAGCCGCCGAGGGTACCCATTTTGCGACGAGTTTTGTATGAAGTTATGCTTCTAGGCTCTCTACGTTCGCCGGTTATTGGGTTTGTTTATTTCTATCAGTGTCGACATACTTATATTGCTGTTTTTATTATAAATATCAATAATTAATATTGTTATTGTGAAGTTTTAATCTTTATCATTGTGTTCCGCTAAAGTGAACTGAAAGTATTTTCAAATAACTATGGCAGAAAGAGTAGATGATATTGCCGGAACATCTAAATGTATATGAAATGAATAAATATATATTTATATATGTATATTATTTTCATTAATTTGTTAATTTACCCTTTCATACAGTATCAATCTTTTTAAGTTAAATAAACTATTTTTGCGTCTGGTTAGACTATCGAACTTAAGGAATAAACTCCAGTTGTGCGTCGGAGCTGACACACACAATTTTTTTTTCGTTTATATAAGTTTAGTTCTAATTTAATCATATATGTTTTATAAACGCTGGCCTATATTTTTGTGCTTTTATGCGCCAGAAAATAAATTCGAGTGTTGTGGTCTCAGGGGTTGGAAATAGCTTTGCACCAACCTATCAAAGTGAAAAGTAAGTATATGTATGTATAAAACACATTGGACCTAATTCTAGAGGAACAATCTTAAGTTTAAATTTAAGTACAATCTATCTCTTTCTTACAATATGTAATAAGAAAGAGATAGCAATATTTTGTTTAGAGCTGTCATCTAAATTCAGACAGATTTCATACGAACCATAGACAATTATTTTAGACGGCATGTATGGAGGTGCCTTCTAAATACTGCATTTTATCACGTTCAATAAGGTCGAAAATTGAATGCATGTTTCTAAATGTCAAATTTTAAGTCGGCGATACTTTTCGTATTCAAATTGAGAGAAAGAGGTAGACTGAACTTAACAATCATAGCATCTTAGAATTAGGGCCATTATTTCTTTAGATCGTTATTTAAAATTAAATATTTGTTTTAAAATTTGCATTCATATGCAGGTTAATAATAATATTATATTTCTTATACCAATTATTTAGATCCAAATAAGTATCATCAGTCCGTGATGACGTCATTGAGATTTTATTCGGTTACAAAAGTTACCAAGGACTGTCGGTCAGGGACCAAGAAAAAAAAGAATTTTTATACAGGGTGGTGCCGTCAATATGACAATAAATTAAAACATAGGCTATATTAGTTCATTGAAATCGTTGACCACTTTCAAAAACATCTTATTCGTTTGATAATTTCAAGACATTTCTATGAAACAATGCAGTCAATGTTATATTATTTCATATAAATGTCATAAAATTATCAAACGAATACGATGTTTCTGAAAGTGGCAAACCGTTTCTAAGAACTAATATAGCCCATGTTTTAATTTATTGTCGTATTAATGGCACCACCCTGTATACAACTTTAAACAACGTGTTAGGGGGTCGCTCTCGAAAACGAAGACAGGTGGCAGTGCTGGTCACCCTTAACACGATTTGTTAGAAAATACCATTTGAAATCGTGAAAAAAAACAGCTGTTGCATACAAACAGGTTGTAGACCCCGGAAATACAAGAGGAATGGAAATAAGAAAAATAAAATTACAAGGAGACAAAGAAAATGCACCTGTAACATTGTCTGAAAACACATCATCAACTGCTGTAGAGAGTTCTTCTTCTATATCGCAGATAATAATAGATCCTGATAACTATTAAAAAAACCTATCCTAACTTTTATAACTTTTTGCGGCTGGAATATGAAGGGGTATTTGGGACTCCCAGGCCCTTACGGCCGCCACCGCCCGTTCCCGTGGTCAGGCCGTAAGGTGCAAGTACTACCCCTACTCATATAAAATACATATTTTTTTGTCAAGTTGAACGGTTTCATTATGTAGCTATTGTAGCGAACGCTAGGAAATATAATTAGGTCCTAGGTCATCACAATACACACCGCGGTCTTCATCAATCCAGGGCATTGATCAGACTCAAAAATAAAATCGTAAGACGTAGCGCGACTTGAGAAAATATATAAATAGCATTTATGATAATACTAGTATCATACCGCGGCTCCAACTTGGTTATCGTTTCAAAAAAGTATCCTACATCCCTTTTACGGTCTCAAACTATCTCCTTACCAAATTTCATCTGAATCGGTTACCTAAGTGGTTTAGGCGTTAATGCGTAAGATAACATACAAACAAACTCATTTTCACTATTTCAATATTACAGTTAGGATGAGCGGTTGACTGTTGATACAAATTTTTACAGCTGACCATCTGGTGGACCGTATGATCATGAAAAAAGTTAGTACCTATCTAAATAATCTATAAAGTAATAGCATAATGTTACTGTATGCAATTTTACTATGGCACATCGTACCGCTTGTACCGGGCGGCCGCGGCCGGCGCGGTGTCATCTCGCGCGCGTCGGATTTGCTTACGTTACGCTACTTATTGGCGGGGGCTGAGGAAGCATTTTTACCTACGACTGCTCGGAATACCTCGCCTTAAGTGGCACTTGCCATTTATATTACCTACTGTTAGTGCTTCGGCATGCGCCTTCACTTCAACACGTTTATAGCAAACATATTTCTTATGTCCACTCTGTGACATGATCCAAAAACAAAGTGTTACAGATTTCTTAATCTAAGTTCTTAGTAAAATGTCAAAACAAAAGTGTACAAGTCTAAAGGCATTAGTGTGTGTGGCCCAATATGTAACACAATCACATGTGACGGTCATGAGCCGTGCCGTAGAGGTCCATCGGTCAACTCACATTACGTACAGCACAGCTTACAGCTAATGATATGGTTGAAACTTTTTGATACTAAGTACCATTTTAGCTGATGAACATTCCCCACCAAAACAGCATGGATGATTAACATCTCAGAAATGTTCTCAGCGTACCGAGTCACTTTCACGTTTTTTAATTAATTTTTACTGCTTTAGGTATATTCATTTCACTTCTGACGTTATTAAATTGTCTATGTATATCAGCTTTAAATGCAATGCACCGTTCTCTTGAAATTGAGTATGCATAGGTTTAGCATGATAAATAAACGCATTACCAAGTTAAAGTGAGACAGCATATGGCTTTTCGAATCGGATCAACAGTTGACAATAATCGACAGATGAGAATAAGGGGAGCAGATGTCATTAGTGAATGCTCTTCTGGCTCAATTCCAAAAAATAAAAAAAAACATGGAAAATCAGTTTCGGCCAAATCTAAGACTATGCGCACCTAGCAGCGAATAAAGCATCAGAAATGCTAGTTCTTAGAAGAAAGAACTAGCACTTCATGCGATATTCTAATTACAATGGAGCTCACTTTGTAAGAAAACACAAAAACTTTGTACCATCTGATCGCGCTCCAGAACACAGCCAGCTAGTCCGTTAGCAGATATCATTAAATCCCTCTATGAAACATTACCGATGCGCGATGTGGATCCAGGGAATCTTAGAAATGTACGCGCACAGTGCAGCGGATAATTAGCTCATTGCATTTAAATTAGTGATTCAATATTCTACCTAATACGAGGGTCAAACTGAAAGTTCTTAGAAAAATCAAAAAGATAAAAAAACTAAAGTTATTAATTTAATTAAATCTTTTCAAAATAATGTCCATTCGCGTCAATACTCAATACATCAATCGGATGCAGCGATCTGCATACAATGGAACCACTGAGAAAAGCAATTTGCCCACTCGTCCTAGGGGGTCTCTTCGACGGCCTTTTGAAATGCAGACCTTGCTTCCTCGGCGTCCATAAAACGTTTTCCTCCAAGTTTTTCTTTTATTTTCGAGAATAAAAATCGCAGGGCGCGAGGTCTGGACTATACGGCGGATGACCCAGTAATTCTATACGTCTGACGTCGCCAAATAAGTATCGATCATTCGCCTGGCGGTGTGCGACGAAGCGTTGTCGTGGTGAAAGAGGATCCTATTGCGAGGTCGTTTCTCCCGAACTTTTTTCAAGACAAGTGACAAACATTGTTAGTGTACCGCTCTGCAGTAACTGTTTTTCGATCCTCCAAACCAATTGTCGCGTAATGACCACTCCTTCCGAAGAACGAGGCCACCATCTTTTTTCCCACTCTTGGTCCTCTCTTCGTCTTTAGTTGGCAACTCCTTGGAAGGAAACACCTACTGAATAGACTATCTTTTAGTTTGGGATCATAACAGAAAATCCAGCTTTTGTCACCCGTAACTATGTCGAACACAGCATTTGAGTCACCTCCGTTAAATCTTTGAACCATTTCACGGCACCAATCAACACGACGGACTTTTTTTCATATAATGAGGTATCCACCGGGCAAAAAGCTTACTGACCGCTGCTAACTGTTTATGGAGGATTTTGTGCACTCGACTCATACCAATGCCTAAGCTTCTCCGAATTTGCTGATAGGTTACTCTTGTCAGTGTCGTATAATACGCCGCA
This sequence comes from Nymphula nitidulata, assembly GCA_947347705.1. NCBI lineage: Eukaryota > Metazoa > Arthropoda > Insecta > Lepidoptera > Crambidae > Nymphula > Nymphula nitidulata. The sequence continues at coordinate 20,152,009 of OX374633.1, forward strand.
CAATACTAATGTTATCTTCAGTCGTCCCAGTAGAAGGCCGTTCTTTACGCAGATCATCGGTAAGATTCGACTCATTAAACCAGTTGTATACAGTGGCACAAGATGGGGCTTCATCGTGAAAGGCTAATCGATATCTTTCATAACTTTCTTGTTGACTTGGAAATAATGAAAAACGACATCGAAAGTAAAAAAAAAATCATTGCACGAAAAATTTCCCGCGTTAAATTCATTCTGACGTCACTCCGACAATTTTCAATATGCCGCTAAATCGTAAAACAAATGACAAATTAATGTAATTAATACTCAATAATATTGGCAAAAAATACCTTTTTTTTATTGTATTGTTTACAAGTAGGTAGGTAACCAGTTTCAAAAACTTTCAGTGTTACCCTAGTACTAAAATGGTAATCTTAGCATTTTAGTATTACGTGATACTAGATGCCTACCTGTATCCATAGGTAGTGCTAATATCAGGTAAGTAAGCCTTCATTATGAGGCATTTTTTGACAAAAAATGTAAGTGGTAGTGCGGTATACCAACAGCGCATTAACAACCACAAAATAATTCGTTAAGGGGGCTTGATGACCTCACTGCGCACAACAGGAGAACGTCTAAGAAGAGATCTTGTTATTTAGAACCCTCGCTTAACGTCTTAAATGGGGCAAAATGGGCGGTGATTTATCATATCAATCCGAGGCAGTTCGATGGGTTGAATGGTGTATTATGCTTCGCGTTGTAGTTTACAATGAGGTAACAATATTAATGCTATCGGTGCGTGTTGTCATTAAAATGCAGTGAAATTGTCAATAATTATGTAAATTGATGAGCGTGGTCTGCGGGCAGGTGGCGCGATGTTGGAGCGGCGGCGAGCGCGCGCGCCATGAGGAAGTTTGTGCGCACGCGTGGCCCCCCGCCCCCGCCCCCGCCCCCGCCGCCCGCGCCGCCCGCCCCCGAAGCCAAGGGCGGCCCCGGATACCTCAATGGACACGCCAGTAAGTACTAAACCTTTTCTCCCATCGCTCGAGCGCCCTGGAGACTAATCGTCAGCGGGACACCGACCCCGGACGTGATTCCTGTGGCTTAGAAATCTAGAGGCAAATTGGCCCTCAAGGCTTGAGGACTGACCAAGGTTCTCGCGTCCTTAAAACCCCGGTCACGCTGTAAAGGCCATCTGTGGCCAATAGCAATAGTCCGTCCAAAAAAAACCTTTTATTAAATGAATCCCGGCCCAAACCAAATAATTCTTACATATTATTGTAAAACTACTCTTTGTCCCGTGATGATATAACTGATGTTATTAGTTTATAAAAAAATTAAACTGATAATTTTAAGTAGCCCCCGGCTTCATTAATCATCTATCTAACACCGTCTCATTGAGACTATTCATAAGAGGCTAAACACGCTAAGTGACTTATAAACAGACTTTTGGTATAGGATCATCTCAAGGTTAGTATGTCATGGGAATCTCACCGAAGTGACAGTACACCAAATTTAAAATCAATCGGATCTGTGAAAGTTAATAGAACCCTTTCGTCATGTAGAAAATGAGCTGATAGTCATCAAACGCCTAAACTGATCTTCATAAATTATAGCTAAAAATCATTCTAGTCACCTCAGCTTTCAAACAAAAAAATCGAATCTAAATCGGTCCATTCGCTTAGGAGCTATGATACCACATACACGGACAGACACGTCAAACTTAAAACACCCTTCTTTTTTCGTCGGGGGCTAAAAACAGTGCTGTGTGTTGTGTAGTGTATTTAAGTTTTTTCCTTTTTTAGATAATTTGAATGTCCCTGTATATCGATTAATTATTCGCTACTTTTAGTTGAAATCGCAGCGCAAATCAAAGGCTCCTCATGCACGGTGTGACTAGCACGAGAAAAGTTTTATCTACATCAATTTGTCATATTTCTGCAGCAAAATGTGGGCCAATCCTGCACCGAACTTGACATGCTGCAGGGGTTGCCCATTGATCCCTGCTTGTGATATATCCTCTCGGCAGGACTACCTATGTCAAAAACAAGACTCACCTTACTTTGTGTAATATGGTTTTACTCCTCTCGGTGAGCGGTCCACGGACTTATCGTGGAACAGATTCTGTGATTTGATTGCGACACATACGCTTTCTATATCACTTCTTTTGTGGGTAAGGAAAAAGTGAAATGTCAGGTACTTCAGTATAATGGTCCATTCATTAGCATGCAGGCGCTCGGCATTGTTCCACGTCCGCGTTCTCAGCGCGCCGCGCGCCGGGCGCCGAGCTAGAGCATCGTTATTTGGACACATTTGACTCGTATCTCGCGAACTCGCTCTCTTTATTAAAACATTTTTTATACAAAGCACAGCAAATAACTCAACACCACCTGATGTGAAGCGGTAAGAAGAGTCCATATGCGAAGACAGCTAGTGCAGCTTGAAACACACTGTTCTAGCCGCCTCCACCTTGCCCAACCATAAGGTGCCTTTTCACGCCTCTTTTGAAGGAACCTATGTCATAGGAAGAAGGAAACACATGTGCTGGTAAACAATTCCATGTTTTAGAAGTCTGACAAAAAAAACGAGTTTCTAAACTTCTTTGTGCGTGATGGCTTTAGTGATAGCTTTATATGCCAGTATAAATAGCGTATGGAATTACTTTAGGAGCGGCTTATTTCAAATGCCAAACTATGAAGCCTGCATTTTTTTGTTTTGTAATTGGAATTAGAACAGAAGATAGCGTAAATCAAAGTGGCTAGTATCAGAATCAGTGTATTCATTGGTAAACTACAAATAGTGCTGGGCTAACGGGCGTGTTGTCCTGGTTCCCACGCCTCGAGGTGAGGACTCAGTGAGAGCGGGCGGGCTCTGGTGAGAGCGTGCGGTTTAATTGTTACTGCAACCGCTTTAATCCAGCGACAGCGGATGACTCCAGTGAGAGCTAGCGAGAGACGCGGGCCAGTGCCGTACCTGCCCGCGCCTCTACTGCCCACGAAACTGAAAGTTACCAACACTATAATTAATAACAAATAAAATAACGCTCTAACGACAATTCGAGCCATCGGTCGCTTGCGGCCATGCTCGTCTTCACAATTTTAACATTTATTGCTTACTATATACATTCATCGTAGGACAGGCGTTTCTATTTTGGCCTGGGGACTTGTTACGCTGTAGGTTTATGTCGAGTCGCAAATAAACAGGGTGCGTCTATGGACGCTTGCGACATCAGGGGTCAGGTCGCTCCGCAAATAGATATACAATTGTCCATGAATTGTTGTATTTATCCACAGTACTTGGTAAAGAAACGTTTACCGGTCGAGTGGCTCCAAAATTTGGGCGCAAAAATCTGTAATGCTCTGCAGATTTTCACACACTAATTATTTAGCAGGTTTAACAGCGCCTATAATTACATTAATTTCAAAAATTGTCTTAAACACTGGAAAGTGAAATTTGGAAGTGAGGATAACGAATAACGCGGCATGAAATGAAATAATTTGCTCTGCACGATTCCGTGTCGACGATCGAGGGTACGAGCGTGCGCCGGCGTCGGCAGCGGCTCGTCCGTCGCCTCGTGTGTAGCGCCAGCACAGTGTGAGGGCCACGTGGCCTCGTGTCCGACCACGACGACCCTTTGTTGATTAGAGAACGTCAACACACGGCGCACGCGCATGCCGCCGCGTCGCGGGTACCGTACACCGGTAACTGAAATAGCTAATTCAAAACAGTAAAATGGCCCTTTCTGAGATCTGTGACTTAAAACTGGATTACTTTTATGGATGTTTTGACTATGTCTAATACTATAGTTAATATTTATAATTTTATTTTTATTATGTCTACCTTCATGGACTAAGTATTGGTTTCCCATTATTTTTGACACTACTGTGGTGCAGCTCAATTGAATACCAACGGCCCGTTGCGGTAGTGGCGAGTGATAAAAGATACTTAATAAAGAACCTAATATTGTTTGCCCTGTTATAATACCCAAATTGAGAGTGTGGTAGTTCAGTGGGTGCCGTAGGCGAATCACTGCTTTGAGGCCGATCATCGCTCATTAGCTTCTAAACCGTCCAGCCTTACAGTAAAGTTCATCTTATACTTATTAATGTTGCATTCCCCTGTATCGTGCCAGCCGACAATGACCGCGCACGCTAGCGTTACTTCACCGCACGTAATCATGCGCTTATATTATGTAATTAAGTCTCATTATCGTCTGTAATGATTAGTCGCTTGTTAATGGATGCGCGGCGAGCGGACATCTGCTTGGGCGGGACGGATCATACGTAGTCTAATGCCCTGAGTACTACGCTAATTTATGCTTCAGGACTTGAGGAGCTCGTGGCGCAGTGCCATGTGCTATCATGTCAAGATCATAAAAGCAAAGGAATGTTGCTGCGGACAGAATTTTGATACCTACATACAAAAGTGTTCTCGAACTCCTCTGTGCTGCGGGCTGTGGCCATGGCTGGCACTTTAGCTGCTCATCCAGGCATTAGTTGAAAATCACTCTGACGCCATGTCAAGTCTTTCTATAGGAAGTAGAAAGATTATATAACTATAATTGAATAGAGGCAGTTCTTTTCGCCTAAGCAAAGCGCTCAAACGGTGATACAAAATTGGGATGTTGCCTAAGTTTAAATATGGAGCTTTTTTACACCAATTCAGAAAATATACGCTACTGTTACCCATAAAAACAATTAAAACTTAAAAGATACGGAATACTGTGAAAGTTGTACTCTTTAGAAAATTCATAAACATGGTCAATTATTTTCCAAAATTTATCAAAAATGTTAATGATGTTAGATTTCTAACAACAATTAAAACAACTATACTATTATTATGACAACTATGAATAAACACATACATATCACATAGTTATTAATAATTTTGTCAGTATGCCCATACATTTCTCAGTAATATCGGAATATGTGACGTCACCTGTTCCGTAGATTTTCTATGGAGCGTTTTTGGACGATGCGCGGCAACACATCAATCATACTACTATATTTGTGAAACTATTGATCTTATAAATACTAATTGTTTTGCAATATTTCTTTATGAGTTGTTATAAACTTCTTTTTTTATGAAATAAAAAAAAATGTGTGCCAAGTACTATAATATTAAGTATCTGTTTTATAGTTCTAAAGCGCATAAGGCACACTAGATAAACCGTCGATTATATTAATGAATATTGTTCTACCGTTAGCGCATGTTAGGTCGCGACCGTTACCAGCCCAGACCCCCGTCGCATTCGTAACGTTGTTTAATAACCCAATTTCAACACGCGTTGCTGAAACATTTGGACAACTGTGTAAAGTGTAAACTTACAGCAGGTATACCTACACGCAAACACATCAGCCATTTCATTCCGCGTTAAAACAAATAGGGGGACCTAAAACGTGTAATTGAAGTAAATGTTCCACAAAAACGGTGTCAAGATCGTGCAGCAAGTGGAGCAGCAGAGGGCGGGTCACGGCTGCGGCAACCAGCGTACCTTTGTTGTGCGCGGCTAAGTCGGCGGTGCGCTTATCTCCGCCGCGATCACCGGGAGTCTCGCCGCCCGGCCGCCGCGCCACTAACGGTGCGTTACGTTGGCCTCCTTCGGACGCACGCCGTAACATCCTATCATTTTTTTGCTTTAAGATGAACACATATCCTACAGAGGTTTTGTCGAAATACCGGAGAGTTACTTACTGTTTGTGTTACTAGCATTTTACTATTTATTACAAGCAAAACGCGAAGTATAGGTAAATAGGGGAAAATATGTAAACATGTCTTGAATCTAAAAGAATAGACACAGAACTGAAGGCACGACAACATATTGACAGTTTTATGAAACAGTATGTATCTAACTATTGTCTGACATCCACATAGGAACTAACACAAGTGTGTGAATAATCATAGTTATCAGTCTGATCGGGGAGCAGTATTACCTACGCAACATTTAAAGATTCATAAAAGCCATCCATAATTTATATTTGGTCGTAAGAAAGCACGAAGGAGACCCCTAATTATGTCCGGCACGTAGCGTCCGCGCGCGCTCAGCTCGTGTCAAGGATGGCTCGCTCACGCCCCGTACGTAACCCGTGACTGAATAATAAATATTAATTCGACACTCGGGCATCGGGCATAAACATCAATCTATAAAATAATCTGTAAAAAAATGCTGTCACTTTGGGCATCGAACGGTTCTATTCGAATCACTAATAAGTTTTATTTAAAATGGAAAACATATTCCTCCCTGTCAGCCACAGAGCCTCAAGCCCCACAGATTCCAGACACAATTCATTTGAAATGGTCACAAAGTGCTAGAATCAAAAATTTGAAAACCATTTGACATACTTATAGCTTATTAAAGAAAGATTACAATTAGATAGACTTATCTTACATTAAACAGGTCTGCTTCCATTGCTTATTTTATGTTGACTTTGGAGAATTAACAAAAACTATTGTCGTCTAAGATCGTTGATGAAGTTCGATTTATATAAAATGCTATTGATGTCAGCTATATTCAGCTTGTGTATTCTAGAGTAGTCTAGGGTCATCCCAAGATAACAATAAACGTCGTCTTGGAACAAAAAACTAATAAATTGAAAGATGTTTCTCAAGCTGGCGCCAATGCCTTGCTGCCTTGGGGGAATTAAATGTGACAAACACGCAAACATTTTTGCACAGCATAAAATATCTGTTCTGTGCAGAAGGCGCCGGGGCCAGGGAGATTTATGATTCCTATTTTTCAATTACGTCAGTTACAATTGGGTCTACTGTGTAACGCATTGTTTAAATGTATGTATATTTTCATATATGTTTTAGAATGGTGTGTGTGTTCTGAGGAATTATTTGACATGATGCCCACGGCCTCTTTCTACCATCGCACCGCTCGCCATCGGCAGGGAATTCATCCTCACACGTTGGAACTAAAATGGTCTCGTACTGTGCGGTTTCAGAGAAACTTTCTCCCGCGTACGCTCAGGTTGTGGAATGACCTCCCTGCAGAGGTTTTCTCGAACGAGTACAGCATGGGGTTCTTCAAAAAGGGTTTGAAAAAGTTTTTACAGGGTCGGCAACGCGCAAGTGATACCCCTGGTGTTGCAAGCGTCCATAGGCTACGGTAACCGCTTACCATCAGGTGGGCCGTATGCTTGATTGCCACCTTAGTGGTATAAAAAAAAAAAAAAAAAAAAAATGGTTTCACTTGTTGGTGTGTCCCTAATGAGTACATTGTGTGTTGTGTTGTGTTGTGTCGGCGCGGGCGCGGGCGCGGGCGGTCGCTGTGTCCGCCCACCGCCGACGCCGCCGACGCCGACGACGCCGACGACGCGAGCGTTGACGAGCTCGCTCCAGTACAAAGCGAGCCATTTGTCTAAGTCCAGGCTGACTGATTACCTAGCGCAATCATACCAATCAACAACACCTCTGACAATTATTTTAACACCAGACAGGTTACATAAATATCACATAATAACATTTGCGATTACAAGCTGATTCTAATGACGGCATTCATATATTTATTTTCATGAAGTTTTTCATTACATCCTCCAAGAAGCGGTAACTTTGCAATTAGTGCTTAGTAAAATAATATTATATAGTATAATATTGTATTATATTATATTTCCTCGCTTCATCCGAACAAGAATCGAGTCATACTCGGATCCTTTCAATGATCTGAGGAGTCATATAATAATTAATGATCAAACTTCACTTCAGAAGTTCGTTTGATCACTTATTATATTGTCATTTATTATCTATATTATTACAAAAACGTGTTTCACCCATGTAGGAAGGCCTGTGCCCAGCAGGGGGACGTACATAGGCTGGTGATGATGATGATGATCATACATATATCTTATATTGTCTAACTTTCTGTACCGTCCTTACATTAATAATTTCATACAATATTTTATATCATAACATTAATGTGATTGATTACTGATAACGTCACATAATTATTACAAAGGCTGGTATTTGTTAGAATAATTTCATGATATTAAGTCAATTTATAAAATAAATAAGTATCAGTAATATGTATGTGTCTGACAAAGATTTACTTTTGTTCATTTGCATATGTCATCGCCATCTGGTTAAATTCGCCGCTTAATTGGATGCCTAGCCCGTTGATTAAACGCCGGCAATTGAATGCCTAGCTAGCCTGATAGTTAATTGAAGTAGACTCACTTAACGTTTCACGACGATCCGTTCAATACGCCATTGAGTCGTGTGCTTGCTCCCTTGTTAATATAATGAATATTGCTAGTAATGTTTGTGCGTGTGTTCGTCAGACGGCGCGCCGCGGCGGGACGAGCAGCACTCCACGCTCTCCAGGTAACTGATTATTACTATTATGTTTATTTAATACTGCAAACTCGTATCGATTATATTGGATTACTTATGCTATGCTGCTACCTACACTCATTGTCTTGTCCTGAGTCTGTTTCTTTTAAGACGTAGTGTTTATCGCATCTGGCCGGACCCCAGAAGACGCAGGTTCGATTCAAGCCTGGAGCATACAATTTTTTCATGTTTTTCTTTATTTGTATTACTTATATTTTCTATCCTTAATAAATGCCACCTTTCTATTTTTATATTTTTTACAATGTGTCTTTTTTTGTTTACGAAGAAAGTAAGTCTAAATTTGAAAAAGTTAGTTTATTTATTCCAACCATTATAATAAAAATCTCGACTGTCACCATTAGCATGTAAAGCCTGTATGTCTAATGGTGACAGTCAAGGGGCCAGACACGATGGTTGTTTAACTGTCACCACTATGCTCCCGGGAGTGTCACGCGGCTTGACGAACTACTCTACCGTATTGCAGTGTGAATCCAAGCATAGATTAAGGGTTCGGCGAAGCGTTGAGTGTGTGGTTGATTGCAGCCGGTACTGGAGCGCGGGCTCGTCGGGGGGCGCGGGTGCGGGCGCGGCCGGTGCGGCGCCGGCGCTGTGGGAGGACGCCGAGCTCCCGCCCGAGCGCGCGCTGCCCGCCCGCCGCCGCGCGCCCGTGCTCTGGCTGCGACCACACGTGAGTCCCCACACACCACGCACCACACACCACACACCACACACCACACACGCCGCCCGTGCTGTGGCTGCGACCACACGTGAGTCCCCACACACCACGCACCACGCACCACACACCACACACCACACACGCCGCCCGTGCTGTGGCTGCGACCACACGTGAGTCCCCACACACCACGCACCACGCACCACACACCACACACCACACACGCCGCCCGTGCTGTGGCTGCGACCACACGTGAGTCCCCACACACCACGCACCACGCACCACACACCACACACCACACACGCCGCCCGTGCTGTGGCTGCGACCACACGTGAGTCCCCACACACCACGCACCACGCACCACACACCACACACCACACACGCCGCCCGTGCTGTGGCTGCGACCACACGTGAGTCCCCACACACCACGCACCACGCACCACACACCACACACCACACACGCCGCCCGTGCTGTGGCTGCGACCACACGTGAGTCCCCACACACCACGCACCACGCACCACACACCACACACCACACACGCCGCCCGTGCTGTGGCTGCGACCACACGTGAGTCCCCACACACCACGCACCACGCACCACACACCACGCACCACACACCACACACTACACACGCCGCCCGTGCTGTGGCTGCACCCGCACATCAGTACTGTGGCGGACTCGATACTCTTTCGCCACTGGCACATAAAATTTGTTGCTAGTTCAAATTAGGAACGCGATTCGAGGGGGGACGTCAAACAATAGGATTTGACAAATTTCTTCCACGACCGCCGCGCCAACTGTATCTGAGTGATATTCCCTGAATAGAGAAAGCATCAAAGTCCTTGTTCGTTTTATTTGAGGATATTGGAGCTACGCTCTAAGACGATTCCGGCTGTCGTCACAGTACCCACGCACACCACACACCAGCGCCAGTACCATCATAAACTCCCTGCAGACTAAGTACACAAAACTTTGTCTCTCTCTTCGTCCAAGAGAAAGGATAAAACACAATTCGTCTCCTAATAAGTGTACATACGTGGTGGAGTTTTTGTCCACGAACCGAGCTAGGCCTGCAGAGCCGCCGCCGTCAAAGACGTAGCTAGATTGGCCAAGAGGCCGCTGTCCGCCTCCCCAATCTCAGTTTCTGCACCCGCCCGTCGTGTCGAGAGCTCCGACGAGGTCTCCAGTCGCCGGCGAGTGCTTACGCTTACACTGTTTACACATTTGCGCGTGTTATCTGTGTGCGACTTTGAAATAGGGCAGTGAAACCGCTGCGACTGTATGAAGACTATGAGTGTCCTAGCTGTGCCGCCGCCCTAGACACGCGGCCCCAAAGACCCATACACTCTCACTGACGCCACAATACGGTCACCACAGCCGCTCATTCCCATAGATTTAAATTTTCGACGGAAAATACAAGCTCGGCTGTAACATCGCTACACACAGGAGTCAATCACATAACACTGCTTTATAACGTTTAGTTCCTGCGGTGAGTATAGTTGCCGTTATGTTACAACGGGGGGCTTCCTCTCCTATGCTGCTGCTTAACATTACCTCTCTTGATTCTTATTGTAAGCAACGCGTGAGTAGTACTAGTACCCAAGATGCTTCCAGCGTGATGTAGGTTACGGTGACCACTTACTGTAATGGGCCTGCCACACACTCGATGAGTGGCGTGGGAAGTAGCGAAGAAAGGAGGCAGAGACGTAGTATGGCCACGTTACTCGTCATGCTCCTCGTCCTGCCCATCGCTCCCTATTTTGTCGGTTTTTTGTGCGCGAGTCAAAGAACCAGCAATACGAGCGCGAGTGCCCGGTCACAAAATCGCGCATTCGCAGTCTGCATCGAGCGTTCACGCAAGACTTACCTACGTACCTATGTGAAATTTTGGAAAATTATGTCGTCGTCGTCGAATGGTCTAACGAATAAACCTTAAAATTTATTGACTTGTTATCCGCGGAGCGAGTTATTTGGCATCCAAATCACAAAAATCACAAGTTGTATATTTATTTGTGTGACATTGAAATAATTTGCTATACTAAAAATGCATAGTGCACACGCTGCCACAGTTTCTTCGTACATTTGTAGCAGAATATAAATGGCAAGTGAGGAGCGACGCGATTAATTACGCGAGTAGAGCAATGTGTGGACAGAGAGGGCAGCATCGCGGCAGCGCGATGAGCAGCGCGAGGAGCAGCGCGAGGAGCATAGTGTGGCAGGCCCATAAAACATGCCATGCGCTTGTTTACCACCCTGTATCGAAACCCGGTAGATGGCAGTGTTGGTCATTCTAAACACTTGTGGGGAAAAAATTAAAATCTTGAAATAAGTCAGCTGTATGTATCATACAAACAGGTCGTGTAGGTGTTTTAATTTAATTTAAAACAGCCGCCTTTTGCCAGGATTTCTATGTTTTTTATAATTGTCTTTGGGATCACCACCACTGCCACCTGCCTTCGTTCTCGAAAGCGTTCCTCTTACCTACACCCGGTATAAAAAAGTCAAAGGGTAACACGTGGGATATTAGGTGCGAGCGCTGCATGAATATTATATCACGAAGTCGTGATGTAGTGCCGCGTCTCCTGGCTGGGAACAAACGCTATACTTGAAATTTTAATGTTATTGCATCAGTTTTACATATTTCTCAAAATTACTTGTGTCAGTATTACGTGACCGCCATCAAGTGCACGCACGCCGTTCTATTGTAACATCTTGCTTGCTGGAAATAAAAGAATTAAAATAAAATAAAATCCCCAACTTACGACTTTTGGATTTACTACAATGGGTTATTTATTGTTTACTATACGTGGTGGCACATTTTGATCGGTCAGTATGGGAAAGTCTGAAACTATAAGACATACGAAAATCTCTTCCTAGGAACCAGTCATCGATTTTAATAATAAGAAAAACAAACAGTAAAAAAAACGTGAACTTAGCTCGGGAATCGAACCCGGACGTTTTTGCTATTCGGTCAGCCTAACCAAGACGTTCCATTTTCAAATGAGGTTTATCACGTCTTTGTATCTACATACTTATTCTAAGTGGGCTTTTCAATTGATTATGAGGGTAAGTATGATTAATAGAAGTAAGCAATTACAATCGTAGATAGATAGTATTATCGCAGATAACAATATGTAAAGCAGTGTATGTAACAAGTTGCGACACCAGCAAAGAGCTACAAACAACCATAGAGACAATTTTACGCACCTTAACTAGTATCTGAGAAGTAGTGTTAGTTTTATTTTTCAAAACGTCCGGTTTCAATTCCCGAGCTGAGTACACGGATGAATGCAGTTTTTCTTGTTACTAAAATCGATGACATGGTTCTTAGGAAGAGATTTTCGTATGTCTAATAGTTTGAGACTTTCCCATACTGACCGATCTAAATGTGCCACCCTGTATATAATAATAAATAAGATACGTTTTGATACACATTGTGTGAGCGCCATTTAAATGTTTTCCTGGCGTGCGTTGAGTGTGTAGTTGTCGCCGCGGCGAGCTTATCGCGCAGGGAAATCTTCCCCAACCTCCGCGCTCACAGTAATTTACCGACTTGCTGCATGCTGGGAAGAATTTGATATAAAGTTTTGATTGAAAATATTTTTTTCTTATTTTTGTCTATTAATAAGAAAAGATACATAAAAGAACAAAAACGATTGCTCGGTGAGATGTTACTTATTAACGATACACATTATCCCTACTCCTTGATTTGGCCGCCACACTATTTACTGATTATTATATTTGTTTTTTTTTAAGATTCGTACACTTACACCTATAACCTAGCCCAAAGTAAACATAATTACGACCTTGTATTATGGATATTGATAATAATACGTATATAAATATTAGAAATATACTAAATAAACATATAAACATCCATGACTCATGAACAAATGCTCGTACTCATAATACAAACATTTACTCCTACCGGGATACGAACCCTGGACCCCTGATCGTTTAGCCTGTATTGAAAGAAGTACAAATCAACAATAAATTGTGCTAAATTCTACGTGTGCGCAGACAGATTTGTCCCGAGGACTAAGGCTGAATTGATGCAGCAGCCCTTAGATAGTAAATATATTAAATGACGCCCGCCTATTGAAGGTTGTGGCGCCTTTAAATAAGCTTTATACAAAAAAGCAAAACCTTAAAATGAACTAAGTATCAATATTTAGGTACTGTCTGTGCAAATCTTTCAAATAATGAAAGTAAATCATGCCCTTCTTTCAGCAATATATATAACTGATTGTAACGCCGCGTGGGTCAAAAACCTTCGCCAGTAAGTTTAGCGTTGTCGTGCATCACGCTCCAGCTCCACGCCACATGCTACACCCGCCACAGACAGATATTCAACAGAGCGTTAGAGTTATTACGGCGACAATCGTCGAAGCAGACTAAAAATGAATGAAAGATACTTAGAAAGGGTCTGGACTACATTTTTTTGATTTATTCAATACTCAGCATAGGATCGGCCGCCGTCCATCGTTATTGTCCGTCAATCAGCGGCACTTAGCGCGATGAATGCGACCAACGGGATCCCCCCCCCCCCCCCCCCATCTACACCTAAGCCGCCCGCTCGGTAGTTACCGCGCTGCGCTCTTTAATTAATGATATCGCTAATTTGCAGCCACAACTTCCGTTTGCGGCGATTTTGATATGCTCCTCTTGTCTTGATATCTTTGTTGACATACGAATGTTGTTAAATCGCTTCAACCTTAAATACATCTGAATGAGACGGCTGACGGCGCTCTTAATCAGATTTTTATTTTCCCGAGTAGGTAATGGAGGTGCCATTACTAATGCTTTGTGGAAGTCCTTTAACTAGGTTGATGGGTGTCAAGGCTGGAGTCTCAAATTATTCTTAAATTGTAGGTAAATACATTATTTATATGTAAAAAAAGTCTAAAAATCTTTATATGTAAGTACCCAATAATTTCACTCGTTGTCATAGGTAACAGCTACGATATAACCTTTAGCTTATGCTACACAGCCATGTGAGTTATGGAAACTATATAGGCATCCACGTCGCGTGCCTTCAGTCCCATGCAGTTCGATCCAGCAGTAGGCCGCCCCTATCCCGCCGCCCACCATGCAAAAGACATCAACGCGCTAACATTTGGACAAAGGTTACTCAACCTGATATACCAAAATATTATTTTTTGGCTACTTACCTACTTATAAAAGACATTTGAGAACTATATCTCTTTCTCACAAATTAGAGCATAATCAATCAACTACGAGATAAATGGACACAAGAAAAAATAGCTTAGATATCGTTTAATTATTTACTAGGATGATTTATTGATCAGGATTATTTGAAAAGAAATAAAGTTTTTTTTGTAGAACAATTTCGCCGATCATTCACTAGACCGCAGGAAAAGATATTTAATCGTTGCAAGCATGCCTCGAATGAAACGTTAATAGCTGCAAATAAATTACTCAATACAGATTTATTTAAAGTTCCTAGTTCATAAGTGTCGGTTGTCGAATTGAGCATTAAACTTTTTTTAAATAGCCAAGCTAGGTAGTTACTGTATTCTAATGGTTGGGTGCAGTTTACATAAGAGTTAATGCACCGGAAAGTATAAACCCGGCTGTAACCGTGGCGACACGCGAAACTTAAAAGTAAAACAATACTAGCAGCACGTGTTTGTTTGGAGCAGCTAATGTGTCGCAGGAATGCGCCTGCGCACTATATAGGTACGACGACGACCGAACAATGACGGCGAACGGTGGCACGTCTCGCCAGCTTGATTCCATCGCTGACTCAAACAGGGCAACAGGAATAATCAAATCAGTCCCTAACTTTTTGGGACCCTCTGATATAACAATAGATAATCCACAATGTATATTACATTATAAAACAATAGAACACAAAAGATAATACAATGCATGGAATGTGATCATCTAACTAAGATAAAAGTTCACCGAGTTTTAGAAAAAAAGCTTCAAATGCTGTTCAGGCTTTATCTGCTTTAAAGCAGACGCGGTAGTAGGTAGTAGGTGCTGAAAGTTAAAATTCGCAAAATCAGTCTGACGTCACAAAAACTACTTTTTTTTATATATACAACTAGATGACAAACAAGCTGACGGCCCACCTGATAGTAAGCGGTTACCGTCGCCTATAGACACCTGCAATAACAAGGAAAAATCACTTGATATTGCAGGTGCCATCCTGAGGCCTAAGATGAAATGCCGTCTATGCCCAGTAATTACACTCGCTACCTTTCCCTACTTCAATCTAATTTTCGATTAAAATTGACTAATTATACTTAGGTCACATTTCTTTGTTGTTGTTTTTATTTATCACTGCACTGGCAGAAACGACAGCGAACCGGTAAAAATAATCTTAATTTTTCTCTGTCTTTATCGATTCGAAATAAGCGATGTAAGTATAAAATATGGATATTCCTAAATATATTTATTAATGAAGTATCTACCACTGTGACTTTTAGGACTGTTATTAGGGATAACAATAACTAGTAAATAGTTATGAGGACGCTCGTGTCGGTAGCGTGTCTTGTCTGCGAAATTAGTATAGTATAATAAACTTTCTAAACAATACCTAGTCTACATCCGCAGTGCTATCAGCTCGCGCCTGCGCCCGCGCCGGCCGCCGACCACTAGATCCTGCTAATGGCTACGCACTTTCTGATCAAATATTGTCGCTAATGGAGAGTGCACTCTGCACGCGACACTTAAACACAACATTTTCCTCCTTTGTGGTTATATTTGTTTGCTTTCAAACGATACTTTACTTGCGAACATGTTGTTTAGTTTGCTATGTTAGGTACCACCGCGAATATAAGTGTAGTAAGTTACTACCCGAGTTATACCTAATAGGGCTAATATCTACAAAAACTTCGAACGGTGCTACACTAATAACAAATAAAAGTAAACCGTTTAGATTTTAAAGTTAAACCAAAAAAAAATACTAAAAAGCCGCATGGAAAAATACAGCTGAATTAGCTAAGGGTAAGCCTAAAGTTTTATGTATATACTAAACATAGGTACCTACACATTATAGGTACTTTATTAGAATCATTAACATCGTAATAAACAATATTTAACTGTCGAATGCATATATACCTACAATTATTTTGTACTTTGACCTCGACCTACATTATAGAGAACGTTGACACAGCGGTCCATCGGTAATTGCATATTTGTAATTAATTTTATTTACGTGTTCGAATAGAAGTCGCCTGAAAAACATTGCAGTTTCCTTTCAATTCCCTCGCACACCGTACATCGGGACCTCGAGACGCTCGCGCCAGGCGCACCTATATTTATAAAATCCAAGGAATTGAATTAAATTAAATCATGTAAAAATGCTGAAGGACTTAGTTTGTCGTAAATGTGCGCGTGAACGGACGTACTCGTAAGACGTAACATGTCTGGTTATACCTAATCATCATTATCTGTAAAAGAGAGAAACTCTACAACCAATAAAGCTTAAGGTAAACAAGCACTTTCTAGCAAAAAGTGTATTACCGCAGGTCACGTGGCCACTTAACATCCGGCGGGCTGTGGTCAAAGCTTGCCTAACTGACGATTAACTAACGTGCGGGGTTTAATGCTTTAGAGAAACTAGCGTCCTGTGGACACCTTGATGGCTCCGACATGACCGGCAGCCACGGCGACCGACTGCTCCGACCATCCGCACCTTACTCGTGAAGTTAAACCGCTCAATGTATACCTATAAGCACCTCAATAGCAAGCTCTCTACATATTATATTGATAGGGGAGAGTTTTTAAAGTTTTTTCTTAAACAACTAGATGACCAACAAGCTGACGGCACATCTGGTGGTAAGTGGTAACCACCGCCTATATAACAAAGAAAAAAACACTTGGTATTGCAGGTGCGTTATCATCCCACCTGATGGTGGGCCGTCAGCTTGTTTGTCATCAAGTTGTATAAAAAAAAATACATGTAATCCACCCTCCCCCAAGTAGTCGGCAGCTCAGTGGTTAGAGCCATCACTCGTTTTTTGTCGTACTTCCAAATTGTACTTGGAATTCTTTGCCAGCACATGTGCTCCCTCGTTCCTATAACATGGGTTCCTTCAAAAGAGACGTGAAAATGCACCTTATGGGTCGGCAAGGTGGAGGCGGCTAGAACATTGTGTTTCAAACTGTACTAGCTGTTATCGTATGTGGACTCTTCTTACCGCTTCTCATCAGGTGAAACCTTTCACAATCTGGGCAATCTAGACTAGATTCTACATTTAAGTTGGCTAGAAAAATCATCCGAGATATTTTTCTTAATATCTTCCAAACATTTTAAAAACGTTGGCCTCCTATTAATCAAATTATAATGTGCTTATGTAAGCAACATAATTAGTGGTTAGTGTGTGACCGTTCCCATCATGCGACCGCAACCAGTACATAATAATATTTTTTTCTAATCGCTTTGTCGTTATAACTTTTAAAACATACTTAGTTTGCTCCATTAAAATGGCCTCAAAGTAGAATGTTTAAATTGTGTAATATTCGTAAGTCAAAGTCAAAGTCAAAAGGTTTATTTGCATGAACACAACGGTTAAAAGATCTTAAGCTTATGTTACAGTACGTGTATTCAGTCTGCGTGCAGACGTGCAAAATTTTTTATCAAGTCACTCACTACTCACATAAATTGATTTAAAAATATAATAAAGGATTCTAATTCATTTACAATTTCTTAAAATTCAAATATTCCTTAACACTGTAAAAACATTTGTCTAATAGCCAATTTGTCAATTTCGTTTTAAATAAAGTTCCTTGTAAACATTTGATTTCATTTGGTAACTTATTATACAGAACTATGCTCATGTTGTATGAATTTTGCTTATACAGATACTTCTGGCAAGTAGGCTGATATAGTAGGTTTAGGTATTGCGATCTAGTATGCCTCAAAGTGTTGTGGTTTCTCTTTTTGTAATAGCCTAAATTATTCTTTAAAAATAAACAAATTTCCTTTATATAAATGCATGGCAACGGAAGTATTTTAAATTTTTTAAACAATGGTACGCAACTGTCTAAAAACCAAGCATTACATAAAGCTCGAATACATCTTTTCTGCATTTTGAATGCTTTATCTACATCCACAGAGTTGCCCCAGAGCACCACCCCGTAATTAAGTATTGAAGATACATATCCATGGTACGCTGTAAGAGCAGCCTCTGTAGATACTGTTTGCCGCAATCTTCGCAGTGCAAAGGAAAAACGTTCTAGCTTTGTGCACATTGTATTAATGTGCTCCTTCCAGTTTAGGTGCGTGTCCATATTGATTCCTAAGAATTTATAGTGTTCAACTTCGTCAATTTTTGTGTTATTGAATTCTATTTTCAATGGTACTTTCGGAGTACTATAAGAGGAAAATTTTATGTATTTGGTTTTTGACAAATTTATTTTTAATTTATTTAGGTTTAGCCAGTTTATAACATCTGTTAATGCTTTGTATACGGTTTCCTCCACAACATTCTTATCAGTACATTTTATAATTAGGGTAGTGTCGTCTGCAAAAAGTATGCATTTATGTGAGGTCGCATATGGAAGGTCATTAATATAAATCAGGAAAAGCAATGGACCAAGAATACTTCCTTGAGGAACACCTGTGGTTTTTGCTAAAAATTGTGATCTATGTTTAATTTTTGCTAATTTATTATTGTTTTTGACTATTTTAGCTATTTCGGTGCATTGCATTCGATTCCTCAGGTAGCTGTCCAGCCAGTCATGAGCTTTTCCCCTGATACCGTACAACTCCAATTTCCTTAACAGAATTGAATGGTCAACATAGTCGAATGCACTAGTCATATCTAGAAATAATGAAACCACATGACAATTATTATTTATACTCTCTGATAAAGTTTTAACAAGATCAAAGCAAGCCAGTGTGGTTGAACTACCCTTCCGAAAACCGTATTGCTGTGGAAGAAGAATATTAAATTGTACTAGAAAACTATTTATTCTTTTTAGCATAGCTTTCTCTAGCACCTTTGAAAGAACGGGTAAAATAGTTATCGGCCGGTAATTACTAGGATTCGACTTGTCGCCTTTCTTGAATAATGGTCGAACTATGGAAAACTTCAGATTCTCTGGGAATACCCCTTCGACAAAAGACAAATTAATGATATGAGTTAAAGGCTTGCTTATAAATTTAGCAGAAGCTTTAAGCACCCTGGTTACTATGTCGTCAATACCACTTGACTTACTATTATTCAAAGACATAATTATATTATAAGTTTCACCCTCGTCAATGGGATTTATATAAATTGAGTTTACATTTCTCACTATATTATTGCACTTAAAATCGTGGATTGGTTTTTGTTTGTCAATTAAATCTATAAAAAACTTGTTAAAGAAATTAGAAATGTGAAGAGCGTTAGTGTAAGTTGAGTTATCAAATTTAATTATATCAATATCACTATCAAATATATTTCTGTTTGTTGAATTTGAAATTGTGTTCCATGTAGCTTTAACTTTATTCTTACAATTGTGTATATATTTGTTGTTACTTATTTTTTGAGATCTAAAGATACAATCCTTCAAAAGTTTACTGTAACGTTTAAAATTTGCTCTATGTATAGTTTTATTCGTTTTTGAGAATTTATATGTTAAATATAGATGTCTTTTTTTTATGCTACACTTTTTCAATCCCTTTGTAAGCCATTTTAATTTACCTGGTCGATTGTTCATTTTAACCTTAATTATAGGGAAACACATTTCATACAACAGACAGACAATTTCATAGAAAGAATCAAAGGCAACTATCATTTTATTCGCGTTTAAGACTTCTGTAAAAGTGAGCGCCGAAATGCATTCGCAAAATTTTCCAATATTGTCTATACTGTAGTCTCGCTTATGCTCAAACCAAGTATTATAACCTTTCCTTTTACTACATTTAAATGATATAGATTGAGCCGTTTCGTGGTCTGAAAGTCCAAGGTTATGAATTAACGGATTGACTTGTTTGATGTTGCTTACTATTTGATCTAAACACGAAGTTTTCCTAGTTGGAGACGTTATGTGAATTTGGAAATCATAACCCTTTAGAATACTTATAAGATCTTCAGCATAGTTAGTACGCTTAAGGATATCTATGTTCCAGTCTCCGCTAATAACAACTTTTTTCCGCTTATATTTATCACACAAAAAACTTAACAACTTTTCGAATTTATACAAAAATACTCCTATACAGACTTTCCTTTTATCTGGTATCCTGTATATATTGCAAACTATCAAATTCAGGCCAGTGACTTCAATTCCGCAACACTCAAAGGAATTCTTAGTCGCCAAATCTTTCGCTACAGCTAAAGGCTTAACATCCCAATTTTGTTTTACAAGGATACAGGAACCACCTCTTTGTTTGTCATGGCGACAGTAGGCTGCTGCCCATTTATATTCTTTTAATTTTATATTGGCTTCCAAACCTTGTTTAACAAACGTTTCGCTAAAACATAATATATCCACCTCTCTACCTTTCTCTTGTAATTCTTTTAATGTCAACTCTAAAACATCAAGCTTATTATAAAGTCCGGCTATATTTTGGTGTAGAATAGTTATCTTATTAAAATTAGTAATAATAGGTTTGAATTCAGAACTAAATTTTACAGTGGGATTAGATTTTACAGTGGGATTACAAGATGGTTTCTCATGGGGAACGAAAAAACTTGCTTACATTAGAATTAACATGATAGTAACGTATTAAGTATGAGTAGTTTAGATCCAGGTGTTCCGCAGGAGTTGTCCGCGCGGCCGTCGTTCCGCGGGCAGCAGTGCGTCGGCGCCGACGACGACGACGACTGGTGCGAGACCGACGACGAGATCGCCGCCAGGTGAGCCACCGCCTCGTACCTCCCAACTGAGAAGCTATGGACAAGAAGTTATATATTTATGAACGTACAGGCCCCTTGTGACACTTGCTGCCAAAACCTACCACTTTAAATTTTTAACCGACTTCAAAAACGAGGAGGTTCTCAATTCGGTTGGTATGTTTTATATGCAATTTAAAGTCACAATGGGCCTAATTCTGGGAACACACTTTAGTTCTAAATTTAAGTACAGCATATCTCTTTCTCGCAATAAGTAATAGGAAAAAGATAGCGAGAATCTGTTTAGAGATGTCACTTAAATTTAGATAGATTTCTAAGAAACCATAGACAATTTTAGACGGCATGTACGGAGGTGCCTCCTAAACACGCATTTTATCACGTTCAATAAGGTCGAAAATTGAACGCACGTTTCTAAATGTAAAATTATATGACAGCCATCCTTATCGTATTCCTTTTGATAGAAAGAAATGCACTGAACTTAAATTTAGACTTAGCATGTGTTTACCAGAATTAGGGCCAATAGCAGTCATTAAACGCGGTGAGAGGTGGTACAATAACTAGTTACCCTTTTATAACATTCGTGATTAAATCTTAAATAAAATTTTCAAACAAAATAACGTAATGATTTTATATGTTAGAGTTTTCTTGAGTTTTAGGCCCAATTAAAAATAATTGCGTCACCACTTAATGAATTGACGCGTCCAGTAGAGGAACAATTGAAGCTCTCTTCAATAGTGGCGTAGGGTTGTCCTTCGAGCCGGATGTAGCAGGCGGTGTGTGCAGGTGGAGCGTGGCGGAGACGGGCGCGGGGGCGGGGGCGGGCGCGGGGGCGGCGGCGGAGGCGCTGGCGGGCGCGGCGGCGGCGCTGGCGCTCACGCCGCGGCTGCTCTCGCGCGCCGTGCCCTACCACTCCTTCACCATCGGATACACCGGCGCCTTCACGTAATTACACCCTGCTTTCGCACAACTTTATATTTATTTGTACACACACGATACTTAAAAGGAGATAATTTACGATAATTCTAGTACAGAGAGTACAGAGACACTGTTTATTTCCAAATAAATTTGTGCTAGCAGACCTGTGAAAAGGATATTGATTTAATTAATGGAGACAATATTGTGGAGAGATATTTATACAGACTAAAACTAAAATAAAATAAATAACCAATACTAAAATAAATAATATCAAAAATTCAATAGATACATATATACAGGATGGTGCCGTCAATACGACAGTAAATTGAAACGTGGGCTATATTAGTTAACAGAAATGGTTTGCCACTTTCAAAAACATCGTATTAATTTGATAATTTCATGACAAAATAATATAACATTAGGAAGCCCTACACCCAGCAGTTGACTGATTATGATAATGAAATAAGAATGAGTTTGTCCGCTCGTGCCCTGACCCTGTCATAATAACAGTTCTTCTGCGAATGTCGTTGAAGATAAATGCTAAGACATGGGCCTATTGGCCTTGCACTGATTATATTTTAATTGTGCAAGACATTAAAACATTTTTTTATTTTCTTCTTTCTTTGTTGTGCCGAATGAGTCTACCGCTCTCCGAGGCTTTACTCTTTGATTCATCGGCGCCGATGGATGTAGTCGTGTCACGCGCAGAGCCGCGCACGGTTAGATCCTACTCTTTCTAATCTGTGATTAGATCAATTAACTACTTATAATGTAAATTATGGAAATTTAAACACCAAACTTAGATCATCATCATTGAAACAATCAATGAATATTGGATATGAACCATAGAACATGAAAATATCCGTCGTTTATTGTATGTCGTCGTTAGGAGTCGTTTGGAAATAAAATACCTACACTTAGTGTGTAACTAATGTAATTATGTTTAGGTGTTTATTAACGAACGCTCTTGACGTGTACAAATTATCTCAGAAATTATAATTTATGAACAATTTAAATGAAGATTTACACAATTTTTACGTTATTTATGCCAGTATAACCGCCCATAATGGGCGGGAACATAAAGTGGCAAACTGAATGTTCTCAGAAAATCAAAAACTAAGCAAACTAGCAAGCTACAATTTGCTGACGTGACGTAGACAATTTTTAATTAGCTGCAAAATCGCAAAACAAATGACAAATGAATGTAATACATACTTACTAATATTAGCAAAGAGATCCATTTTAAAAAATTTTACTTATTTTTTATTGTATTTTTTACAAGTAACCGTTCTAAAAAGGGTCGCTCTCGTAGCATTATGCGCACGCGCCAAACAATCGCAACATTCGCACGGACTTGACTCGCTGTTCACCCCGACATTCGTATCGTGAGATATAATTACACACTACACACTATTGATATCGAAGTGAAGCCACGCCGTTAATACAGTTATTGTCAATACATCTGTAATTAACGGATTCTGTTTTTTTACATTATATTCACCAAGTATTATTGAATGAGTTACATTTGTGGTGTACTAGTTATACCTAATTTTAATAATCTATAGTGTTTCTATTTTCTCTTGTTATTCTTCGTATTCCGAAAGCACCATATAATTTTCCGTACCTACCTTGTAATTAAGTAAGTATTAGATTTAATATATATAAATTACTGGGGCTGTGGAATATGCCACGACGCACGATGCACTCCGACCTTCGGTATCTTTTGTGCCTCAATGAAACTGTGATTCAAATGTTGTGCGCATGCAGGTTCTATTTGTGGGCTTGTGTGTGTGTGTGGGGCGCGTGGTGGGCGGGCGGCCACTGTTGTGGGTGTACTGAGGCGGGCTATGTGTCAGGTTGTGTGTGTGGGGCGCGTGGTGGGCGGGCGGCCACTGTTGTGGGTGTACTGAGGCGGGCTATGTGTCAGGTTGTGTGTGTGGGGCGCGTGGTGGGCGGGCGGCCACTGTTGTGGGTGTACTGAGGCGGGCTATGTGTCAGGTTGTGTGTGTGGGGCGCGTGGTGGGCGGGCGGCCACTGTTGTGGGTGTACTGAGGCGGGCTATGTGTCAGGTTGTGTGTGTGGGGCGCGTGGTGGGCGGGCGGCCACTGTTGTGGGTGTACTGAGGCGGGCTATGTGTCAGGTTGTGTGTGTGGGGCGCGTGGTGGGCGGGCGGCCACTGTTGTGGGTGTACTGAGGCGGGCTATGTGCCAGGTTGTGTGTGTGGGGCGCGTGGTGGGCGGGCGGCCACTGTTGTGGGTGTACTGAGGCGGGCTATGTGTCAGGTTGTGTGTGTGGGGCGCGTGGTGGGCGGGCGGCCACTGTTGTGGGTGTACTGAGGCGGGCTATGTGTCAGGTTGTGTGTGTGGGGCGCGTGGTGGGCGGGCGGCCACTGTTGTGGGTGTACTGAGGCGGGCTATGTGTCAGGTTGTGTGTGTGGGGCGCGTGGTGGGCGGGCGGCCACTGTTGTGGGTGTACTGAGGCGGGCTATGTGTCAGGTTCCAGCTGTGGGTGTGGGGCTCGTGGCGCGCGGTGCGGGTGGACGACCGGTTGCCCACTCGCGGCGGGCGGCCACTGTTCGCTCGCAGTCGGCTGCCGGACGACTACACGCTACCGCTGCTCGAGAAAGCCTACGCCAAGTGAGTCCACGTTTTATTACACGCTACGCT
Source organism: Nymphula nitidulata (assembly GCA_947347705.1). Lineage (NCBI taxonomy): Eukaryota > Metazoa > Arthropoda > Insecta > Lepidoptera > Crambidae > Nymphula > Nymphula nitidulata. The sequence continues at coordinate 20,176,384 of OX374633.1, forward strand.
ACGTGTTAGCTATACGCTTGCTGGGGGCTATAGGTATACCATTATTCTTGTACTTGAACTTATTAATATATTTTACATTTAGTGTTGATTTAATGTAACGACTGAAGCCTTTGGGTTACTTTTTATAGTCCATCTCACACAATATGAGGACTCATGTTATTTAAGATACCACTACAAATAATTTATAATAATTTGAACTGTCACAGGACTGTGACTGTCTGTTCCTTTTTTTGAACTTGGCTGGACACGCTGCAGCGGCCGCCAACTATCGATGTATCTAGATACGTTGGCGGCATGTGTTGTTTGATTGTGTTTGCGCTGCAGGCTGTACGGGTCGTACGCGGCGGCGGCGGCGGCGCTGGGGGCGGCGGCGGGGGCGGGGGCGGGGGCGGGGGCGGGCGCGGGGGAGGGGGCGGGCGTGGCGCGCGCGCTGCAGGAGCTGAGCGGCGGCATCGTGCAGAGCTTCAGTCTGCGGCGGCAGCCGCGCGCGCTGGTCGCGCAGGTGCTGGCCGCCGCCGTGCCGCGCGCCACGCTGCTGGTGCTGACGGCCGCCGCGCCCGCCACCACGGCCGCCGTGTCGGGGCTGGCGCGCGTGCGCGGGCCCGCCGGGGGGCTCCTGGTCCGCGTGCGTGGTGCCCCGCGCGGCCGGGACGCGCTGGCCGGCTGGCCGCTGCTCGACCACGACCGCCGCCTGCTCGACGACCTGCGCCCCGGCGAGTGCTGGTCAGTCACCAGTCAGCCTAGCTGTGTTGACGCTCGATCACCGTGCCATTCATAATATAACTTAAAATTATATTTCCTTGAGAATATAGTCTGCTGTCACTGGCATTTCCCTACTATCAAAGTGATTGGGGACTCAAGTTTATTTTCAAAATAATTTAGCATTAAGACTCTTGAGTTGTTTTCTGTCAAATCTGAAATAAAGAAACATGATTTGGAAGTGGCCCTTAAGCTCACGCACACTAAAAGTGTAGTTGTATCTGCGCATAGTAGCGCCGGGCACCAATGGTCCGTGACGCGTATCTCCCGGCGGCCGCGCCCTGGTTCCCACGACCCGCATCCGATCCTACACTAGACTCACTGACTGCCTATTATTCCCCCCCCCCCACTCTTCACATACACACACGAGGTTGTAGCGTATTTCTGATTGACGTTACATTGTTTTTTTTTTTTTTTTTTTCTTTTTTTTTTTACAGGACTTTTATCCTAACGGATATGTCAGTCCTATTGAGAACTTACTAAAATTACATAAACTATCATTGCTGGTCGGAAGACAGTCGCGGCAAACATATAAAACGATACACCACTTTGGCTTCCTCCGACACTGGTTGAGCCAAAATGCTGTGAAATATACCTATATCATATGCATTCTGTTGTAATGTAGTGAGCATCGCGCGTCTCTCTTCCTGATGCCGGACACATTCCATTAACAAGTGTTGGATATCTTCTAAAACGCCACACAGTTCACAATTAGGGGATTCTATTTTCTTCATCAGAAATCCAATCTTGTTACATGGATAGTGTCCAGAACGAAGTCTATTCATAGTTACTACATAATGCTTATCTAGTTTAAAATTGTAGAACCATGGTATTCGAAGAGGCTGACCTTGTATAATTTTATACCAAATACCTTTTTCTCTAGAGCGTTCATCGAAATATTCTTTCCAATTAAAATAGCAAATGTTATTATATTTATTGATTATTTCTGAATAAAATGGTTTCACTATAATCTCTTCGCCTTCTGTTATTGCCAATTTTGCTAAATGGTCAGCCACTTCGTTACCAATGATACCAACATGTGAAGGGACCCATTGCAAACGAATACATACGTCATTATTAGCATTAAGTTCATGAATCTTGTCGAGTATTTTATATGCAACCGATACACCTCTGTGTCCAGAGGCGCATCGGATTACATGTTGAAGAGCACTTTTGCTGTCTGTAATAATAACAAATTGCCTAAAACCCGCGTCAATTGTGTACAACAAGGCTTCATAAATAGCAATTAATTCCAAAGACATTATGGATACATCAGATATAGTTTTAAAACATTTCTTGACTCCTCTGCTCGGGCAGAAGTATGCTGATCCGCGTCCAACTGCAGACTTTGATCCATCTGTATATATTTTAGTCCAACCATAATATTTCTTGTTGATTTCTGTTTGTATATCTAGTTTCAATGAATTGATTTCATAATTTCTTTTGGCTCCCTTCACACTCTCCAAGTCTAATTGAACAAGTTCGATTAAATTAATACGCGTCATCCATACACTTAAAGTAAACATATCCAATGGATCGGATGCATAAACAGTTACATTGTTTTCCTTTTAAGTATTTGCTGAGTTTTTTTATAAAGCTAATACACCTACTAGCTTCACTGGCGGCTTTGTTATACGTATTTTTCTTGGCTTGACATTTTTTGAAATATATTTCGAATGTTGCAAATAAAAGTATTTAGTATAAATGCCTTCCTTGATTTGATACTCGTGGCACCGCACTGACTCCTTTATAAATGGTCGCGGCAGGGTGTCTCTGGAGGAGGTGTCGCGGAGGTTCGCGAGCCTGCAGCTGGTGCACGTGGGGCCCGACGACTGGCTGCTGGAGCCAGCGCTGCGGACGAGGAGACCCTGGCGGGCCGTGCTGGCCCGACGCCGCTGGCTGCCCGGACACAACGCCGGGGGCCCGCCCGCCTCAGGTACCCCGCCCGCTGCCCCCACACAACGCCGGGGGCCCGCCCGCCGCAGGTACCCCCGCCCGCTGCCCCCACACAACGCCGGGGGCCCGCCCGCCGCAGGTACCCCCGCCCGCTGCCCCCACACAACGCCGGGGGCCCGCCCGCCGCAGGTACCCCCGCCCGCTGCCCCCACACAACGCCGGGGGCCCGCCCGCCGCAGGTACCCCCGCCCGCTGCCCTCACACAACGCCGGGGGCCCGCCCGCCGCAGGTACCCCCGCCCGCTGCCCCCACACAACGCCGGGGGCCCGCCCGCCGCAGGTACCCCCGCCCGCTGCCCCCACACAACGCCGGGGGCCCGCCCGCCGCAGGTACCCCCGCCCGCTGCCCTCACACAACGCCGGGGGCCCGCCCGCCGCAGGTACCCCCGCCCGCTGCCCCCACACAACGCCGGGGGCCCGCCCGCCGCAGGTACCCCCGCCCGCTGCCCCCACACAACGCTGAGGACCTGCATAGTTCGCAAGAGGCTCGCGGGCTGAAATGATGTTATTTTTCCTAGTGATTCTACCAACGTACTTAGTATGCAATTAATTATCTACTGTAGTTAAAATCGCATCTTACAAATAATATTGCGTAGATAACACAAGGCACATCATTTCAGACGGGAGTATCGTGTGGGTGCAACGTCTGAAATAATGACTTTTTAATTATGTCCTCTGTAATCTTAATATGCAATATGCTACTGTCAGTCAGGATTTAAATTGAATGATTCTGTTTCTAATGTTTGATACAAAATAAACTACTTTACACAATGAGCATAATTGTTGCCAATTTCAAATTTAAGTAAAATCCCGTCATGTTGTCATCATCGTCATTTTTACTAGGTGGTAGACCCGTACGTAGGGTCGCCTGGGTAGGTACCACCGCTTTTCTGATTTCAGCCGTGAAACAGTTCGCTGTTTCGGATTGAAGGGAAAGGTCGCCAGTGTAATAGTACTAGGCATGGACGGCATTTCATTTCAGGCCTCAGGATGACAACGTACCTGCAATATCAAGTACTTTACCTTGTTATTGCAGGTGTCTATAGGCGGCGGTAACCGATTACCATCAGGTGGGCCGTCAGCTTGTTTGTCATTTAGTTGTATAAAAAAACACCAGTTTATATACATGTAACAGCCGGGCTGAGACGTTCCTCCATAGGAGAGACGCACGTGTTATGATGTTGTACCAAATGTGTCGGAGTGCGGCCGTAACTCGTGGTTGTGTGTTGTGCGCAGAGACGAGCAGCGTCAACCCTCAGTTCGTGGTGACGGTGTGCGCGGCGGCGGGCGCTCGCTGCCACGCGGTCGTGTCGGTGACGCAGCAGTACCGGCCCGGGCCCGGGCCCGCCGGCGGGCCGCTGCTGGCGGTCGGGTTCGCCGTGTACGAGCTGCCCGCCGGCGCCGCGCCGCCGCGACGACCGCTCGCGGACCTGCGCACGCTGGTCAGTCACACTCCCCGCGTCAGCTTACATCTATCTACAATACATTACATTTGACGGCAACGAGCGTGTCGCCGGCGCGCGTGGTTCGCGCGGTCCGCGAGCCGCACCGCGTCGCGCGCGTGTGTCGCATGCATACCGCACTCCATGCACTCCTAGGCCATCACCCCGACATTGATGTGGTCTTTGATAAATGGAGTAATGTCTCGTCAACCAGCTTATCTTTCTGTGAGAGTTGTAGTAGTTTTAGGAAATATAGCAAAGTTTGTAAGTTTGATTTAATTATGTAATTGAGTATAGGTATAATAATAATAATAATAATAAATATTTATTCATTAACAGGACAAAAAATAATACAATCAAGTTTCTTACAATAATTAAAATACAATGAAAACTTAGTTGCCTAAACTAAGTTAAAAACCTGTATCTTAGGCGAGTTCAGCACTTATTTACATATTTCTAATAGGTCCTATTACAATAAAATAATTACTCTTTAAGAGTATAACACTCTAATACTGATAACCTAAAAAGAACAATTGAAAAAATAAAATAGTATTAAAATTCAAATACCTACTGTTATAATATTATTAGACTTATCTTGGACTTAACAAAATTAATGATTATACCTATATACGTCTAACAAGTAACTCCTCCGTCTGTTCGTAGGTGAGATTTTGCAAGTACTCATATAATACTTTTTTACAGCTATAATAATTTAACTTATAAATATTAAGAATTCTATTTACTCTGTTATAAAGGAAAGGACCCAAAAAATTAAAAAATCTGTTTGTAAATATAAATTTGGAGTCAGAATTCAAGGTGCAGACTATATCTCTTCGTCTTTTATTATTCAAATCGTTATCAATTGGAAGCATCTTGTGCATTTTTAGTAGTGTGTGCAGTAGGAATATCTGACGGACAGTTAATACGCAACAGGATTCATTTAGCAGGCTTGTGGGATAGAGGAAAGGTCTGAAATGGGCTACTTTTAAAACAGCTCTCTGAGCCCGTTCGTGAGGAAGGATGAAAATGGGCAGCTAAGAAGGGATCTTGACAAATGCAATAAAACAATAGATTTCTATAAAAAAATTGAAGGTGGTACAGGATATTTTTCACCAATCCCTGAAAGAAGGAGGAAAAGACCGAGTACCGATGTTAGCAATGAAAACACACCAATAAAAACAGGTTTCACTCAGCCGAGAGATTCACAGGAATGTAAACTTAATTTAAAAAAAATAGAAGAATTACAGGAAGAAATAAAAAACTTGTCAACATTTTTGGAAGAAGAAAAAGCTAAGAATAGAATTAAAATTTCAGCAAGAATGATAAGAAAGAAATTTAGAAACATTGAGAATCGAAAGAATAGAGAAGCAACTAGCAGGAAACTCAGAAGAGTGAATAAAAGAAGTAAGGATTTAGTGAAAAGAATTAATAAGTTTAAAAAGATAAATGAGCAACTACAATTTAAAATTAACGAATTACAAAGTGTCGCAGTCCTGAGAAACGAAAGTGTAACTGGAAAAGAAGAAAACTCTAAATGTTGCCGAAAGCAAAATGCATGTATACCAAAAGTAGAAGGAAACAAAATAAATGAAATCATTATACTGTCAGATGAGATGGGGCAAGGCCTGGGTGTAAAAATAAGCAATAATATTTCAAAACCACGTAAAATTTTGAACTACTGCAAACTAAATGCAAATATAGAAAACATTTTTATGGACGTTGGTAAAAAAATTACACAATTAGCTAAAGATGATACATTAGTGTTACTTCAGAGCAAATACAATAAAAGCTACAAGATTGATGATTACTATTTGAATCGCATTACAGAAATTATAGCAAGACCGCAAAGGGCATTCAATATTATTATATCAGGCTTAAAATATAATGGATGGAACGATGCTGACATTTATGACATTAATACTAAAATACTACAGTTAGCAAAAACAAATGAAAATATAAAATACATAGACCCTAATACAATATGTAAAGGAGATTTTAAATTAACACAAAAATATATAGAATCAGAAATTAATCTATGTTTTAACCAGAATTTCCAGGGAACATCAGTGTTAAAGTTCATAAATCGAAATGAAACATGCAATAAATTAAATTTTCCCTTGGCACTAGATCACAGAAGCAAAAGATAACTATTCTACACATAAATGTCCAGAGTATTCATAATAAATATGCAGAACTTGAACAGTTGGTAGATGAAACCAATTGTCACATCTTGTGTCTGACAGAAACATGGTCAAAAAATCATAACGAAAAAGGAATGAAAATAAATGATTTTGAGATGGCAACGTGCTACAATAGGCAGATATATAATCATGGAGGAACTGCTATTTTCACTAGAGTTGGCATAGAATGTAAAATAAGGAAAGATTTGAATAGGTTGTCTTATGAAATGAATTGTGAAGTATCAGCAATAGAATTAAAATCTCATAAAATAGTTATTGTTTGCATGTATAGACCTGATAGAGATATATATTTATTTTTAGATATAATAGCCAAAATGTTACATTTGATTACTCGTGAAAACAAGAGAATTGTTATAGCTGGTGATTTTAATTTGAACGTGTTGAAGTCAGATTATAAAGTCAGGAAGTTTTTAAATGTTTTAGCTAATTTTAATTGTCATCATGTTATTAACGAACCTACACGGACGCAAAGAGGAAGCGCCACCTGTATTGATAATTTTTTAGTAAATTTTAGTGATGTAAACGGACATGTATTAAAATGCAAATTGTCAGATCATAATGTAATCAAATTAGATCTTTTTTTGAATCAATTATTGGAAAAGAAAACTACTGCCACTGAAAGACGTATTTTTTCGAGAACTAATATAAATTATTTTATATTTTTGATATCGCAAAATATTGTAAGTCTAAGTAACGAGATCATAACTGCTAGTGATTGTAACGCAAAGATGGGTATATTGGTTGAAGCCATTGTGTATTACTACAATATAGCTTTTCCAAAAACTAAAAGGAATGTTACTAATAGAGTAACAAAAAGGGTGACAAAGGGTATAAACATTTCTAAAACTAACCTAGAAAATATGGAGTTCTTGCAAGACATTCAATTTTCAGAACAGAGGCAAACTTTCATAAAATCGTATAAGAAAATTTATAGAAAAGTCCTGAAGAAAGCTAAAAAATTTTAGTACGCATATAGGATTGCAAATTCAAATAACAAAGTAAGAGAGACGTGGAAAATAATCAACGAACAGGTAAATTCGAAGAAAGCGATTAAGGGAAAAGTTAACATCATAAAATTAAAAGATTCGTCAAATACAACCATAAAAGACCCTATAATACTAGCTAATCTGTTTAATGATTTCTTCCTAAATATAGCTAAACAGATGACATGCCAAAGTAATATAGATGTAAATAAATGTTATCATTTCTTAAAAGCTAATGTTATCAAACCAACTACAAACATAACATTCGATTCAGTAAGTGAAACTCAATTGAAACAAATTATAAGAAATATTAAAGGCAAAAATTCAGTTGACGCGTTTGATATGAATACAAAAATAATGAAAAAACTAATACTTTCAAATGATTTGTTATTCAATATACTTCATTATGTTATAAATTCATGTTTAATGGAAGGTGTGTTTCCAAATATTTTAAAAATAGGACGTGTTATTCCACTATACAAAAAGGGTGAATGTTCTGATGTTAATAATTATCGGCCAATCTGTATTTTACCGACTATATCAAAAATTCTAGAAAGTATTGTTAAACGGAAAATTGTAGATTTTTTTGAAACTAATGACTTGTTTTCTACAGCACAGTATGGCTTTAGAAAAAATAAATCAACTGAGATGGCAATACGGAACGTCATATATTATATATTGGGGGCGTTGGATGAAGCGCAGAAGTGTGCAAGTATATTCTGTGATTTATCCAAAGCATTCGACTGTTTACGACATGATATATTACTAAAAAAATTGGAATATTACGATTTTAGTGGAAGAGAACTTAAGATGTTGAGCAGCTATTTAAGTGATCGAAATCAGACTGTAGAGGTAAATGGAATCAATTCTGACATTGGAAGCAGTAATATAGGTGTGCCACAGGGATCAGTATTGGGACCAGTTTTGTTCCTAGTGTATATAAACGATCTCACTTATAGTTTGCCAAAATGGGCTTTTGTAAATTTGTTTGCGGACGATACCTCAGTGGGAATTAAAGATAACAGTCAAAAAAATCTTAACAACAAAATAGAAGAAGTCATGCAAACACTAACAGAGTGGTTTGAAGCTAATGGGATAATACTAAATGCAGATAAGAGTGTTATTATGAAGTACAAAACTGCAAAAAAAACAGATAATATAGATACTATAGTTAAAGAACACATGTTTCTGGGATATACTGTTGATCATACTTTGAGTCATTTACCTCATGTAACGAGGTTATGTAAAAGATTAGCTAGTGCAAACTACGCTCTGTTAAAATTGAAGCCACTTGTGAGTAAAAACATATTGGTATCGGTATACTATGCTTATGTGCATTCAATTATTTCGTATGGTGTTACTGTGTGGGGAAATTGTACAGATATAAAAAAGGTTCTGGTTGCACAAAAAAGAGCCATACGAATTATATCAGGAATACAAAAAAGGGAATCAGCAAAAAACTATTTTGTGACTAATAAAATTATGACAGTAATATCATTATACATATATCAAAGCATACTTGAAATACATATAAATAAGGAAAAGTACACTAAAAATGTAAATAAATACAATTTAAGAAACAAAAATAAACTAGCATTACCTATAGTTCGACTAAAAAAAGTGCAAAAACAGGGTGAATTTAATAAAGTAAAGATGTATAATAAATTACCAACGACGATTGCAACATTAAACTTACATGATTTAAAAAGTAGGCTAAAGTTATTCTTTGAAAAAAATGCTTTTTATAGTATACAGGAGTATATGACCATGGCTCTGACCGAATCCTCGTTTTCGTGTGTATAGAATAGTGAATATGTATTTATATTTAAATTTATTTCCGTAACAAAAAAAGAACGAACAAAATATTGTATCCTATAAAACTTTATTATGTGTAGCTAATCAATCATGCATATTATTATAATATTTGTAAATGTGACTTGCCTAATGTAACGTACTCTGTTATAAGGTAAATAAATATCTGAATCTGAATCTGAATCTGGATGTTGGTTCTTAGTGCTCCACCCCATGAAGTGATGCAGTACTGGATTACGGACTGACATAGCGCCAAATAAATTTCTTTGAACCCGTATGCCCGTGTAATTATATAAAAATAAATAAATAAATTTCAATACAAGTGGGAAAAGTATGTGAAGTCTTCATGGGTCCCGGTTTGTCAATCTAAGCCGAAGGCACAGGTCAATAATAGGGACGAGTGAAAATGAAAATTCCGCACGTGTATCGAACGACGATTTTTTTACATATTTGTAAAAAAAAACAACGAAAGAAAACCACTGAAAAACAGTTTAATCTTTGGACAAGTAATCATTGACATTACAGTTTCAAACAATTGTTGAGAGTGACATGAAATGTTTTGTAGGGCATATTCAACGTTTGAAGATTATTGCTTATCTACTACTTCACACGGTGGTGACCGTCACACAATCTTATGCATTTAAATGTTAGATGCAAAAAACAAAAAGCTCTTGTGTGAAACAAGAATAACTTTCCGCGCGCTAAAAACACATGCAGTAGTCTACTTTTTAACCAAATGTATTAAGTAAATATTTAAACTAGCAAATGTTTCTAATGCAATCTGTTTGTTCTGATTTTCTGGTCATTAAGCGTTTGAATCTGATTTTTTTTGCGTTATTATGAAACGTCAGTCGTAAATAAAATAACACAAACAACAGATTAGCGCCTCAACACTCGGTTTTCTTTTGTTTTTTTTTTTCATTTTTAATTTTTTACGTATATTTTAATAGCTTGCCAGCTTTACGAAAGAGGTTGTTTAACTAAAACCTCAATACAATATTCAACATACCCTGCGTAGTGTTGATAATATTTACAGGTTCAGTGCTCGCTGCCGGGTGGTGGTGGTGTGTGTGTAGTGTAGCCGTGTTCCAGTGTTACAGTGTTACAGTGGTAGTACAGTGGTGTTGGTTGTGTGCAGCGCGCGCTGGACGTGTCGCACGAGAGCCGCGCGCGCGAGGTGGCGACGCTGTTCACGCTGCCCCCGGGACACTACCTGCTAGTGCCGCACTCCCGGCCCGCCGCCGCCGCCGCCTTCCTGCTGCGGCTCTACAGCGACGACCACGCCGCCGTCTGGTCAGTACTACCTGCTGGGCCCGCCGCCGCCGCCGCCTTCCTGCTGCGGCTCTACAGCGACGACCACGCCGCCGTCTGGTCAGTACTACCTGCTGGGGCCGCCGCCGCCGCCGCCGCCTTCCTGCTGCGGGTCCTCACTTATCGGATATTTTTTTCATTGATTTGGCTTTTGAAATAATACTTTATTCATTAGGAAACCATAATATCTTAATAATTACACAAGAAAAAACAGCAATGCGGTAAGTAATAACAAATCCGTATTAAAATGCTTATTTTTCGCGGGATCATCTTCTTAAAATAGCAATCCCTTAAACAAACCAAAGGTCAACGTAATCATGCCGAGATAAATCGAAGTCGCAGTCTGTTGTAGGAATAACATAGGCCAGTCGAGCGGTCTCGAGACCATGCTTAAGATCCAAGAAGAAACGCGTGGAAAATCGACAAAAAGCGAATTGCCACTAGGTAAATGGTTTACGTAGTTTCACTGACGCGTGGAGTACACGATATCTTCCTCTCATTGGTGAGTAGGCGGGGCCTAAGGTACGTCGCTTGCTGAGAACTTTGTGCTCAAAGCATTTAGTATGTAAAATGGACGACCACGAAGTTCCACGACTGCACTTGGGTGACATAGGTATCCCGCTTCAATACCGACTATATTATTATGTTCTTAGTAATAAGGTTCACTTTAAATTGCTGATGGTAGAAGTTACAATGAACCATGGTTTCTATTCAATTCCCTATTTTGAACTGTAAATACTACTCACAATCTTAAGCTTATTGTAATCACACACACACATGCGTAAATCAATGTTACAGTACCTTCTATATAAACGGTTATGGAACTGAACAATAGCTTTACTCTTTTGTCGCAAATGTGTTGAAGAACGTATGACATAAGTACGCGCAGAAGTTGGTATTTACAAAACCCAACTTACTGCACCAGTAGGTACCTACCTATCCTAAGAAGTGGCTTCAATTTATTTATTTATTGTTTTGTTGGAGTTTTGACGTCGGTTTTATTTTTTATTACAATCATATTTTTGTATTAAACAGTTTGTTGCATTGTTGTTGCTTGCAGGGAGATCAACGAGGATAACGTGATTATCCGTGATATATCAATAGATTACATGGAGGATGCGCAGTTGCTGCCGGTAAGATGTTTGGATATTTACTACCTTGGTTTTAATGTAAGTTTCTTGTTTGTTTTATAATATAGTTAATGTTATGTATGTTATTGTTACTAGCCGGAGGTGCGAGCGACTATTACCAAAGTGCTGTCCAAGTGGGACGGCGATGAGGTATGTGACAATCTTGCTACTCGGATATTAGAATTGGTGTAGGGGGTTATGTACACTTTACACGTAATCATTCGTGTATTTTTTTTATCTAAAACAAATACCTTGAACATTATGTCCGTCGTGTACAGTCACGATTTTTAAAAAAATATTACTACAATAGAGTCTAATTATACATTTTTTGAAGCTATGCTATTTATTGTATGTAGAATTTGGGGAGATTTCTCATGGGATCACTCTGAGTTGGCAAATTTTTTTTACTAGCCTACACACTGGTTTACCAGTTGGGTCAGGTCGTAGTGTAGGCTACACTACAGCCTACACTACGACCTGACCCAACTGGTAAACCAGCCCACCAGGATTCCAGACATTGTCGGTCACGCGCCCTCATTGTTGGACCTTCTGCTGACGACTCGCCCGGATGGATATCGGCTAGAGGTTCGTGCTCCTTTGGGAACATCGGATCACTGCCTGGTATCCGCTGGGGCGTCGCCACCGGTACCTATGGTTGCCAAACGCCGCATCTGGCACTATGCGTCGGCAGATTGGGACGTTATGCGGGATTACTTCGCATCTGTCCCTTGGAGGCAGCGCTGTTTCAGTGAGCTGGACCCGAACGCTAGCGCTACTGCTGTTGCTGATGAGATCATGTTAGGGATGGAGTACTATATCCCTCACTCCGATCTCATCAGTAGGGGTAGGCGTAACCTCTGGTTCAACCGCGATTGTGCCTTAGCTGTTGAAAACAGACAGTCGGCATACCGCGCTTGGATCAGGGGCCGAGCTTGCGGGGATCCCAACATTGACTCACTGAAATCAGCCTATAACAACGCCACCAAGTCCTGCAAAAGGGCCTTCATCAGAGCGGATGCACAGCGCGTTGCACGAGTTGGCCAAGAACTTCTTACGCATCCTACGGGAAGCCATAGCTACTGGCGTCTGGCCAAAGCCGTGCAATCCAACTTCTGTCAACCCTCGCTGCCCCCGTTGAGATGTTCTGACGGCTCGCTAGCTCACAAGCCACAAGAGAAAGCCGATCTCTTGGTAAAACTCTTTGCTGCTCACTCCCGAATCGATGACTGCAACTTACAGCCACCAACACTCTCCCACTGTGGCCACACAATGCCCGATATTCGTATTAGGCAATGTGATGTACGTGCGGAGCTTCAGTCAATCGACGTCCAGAAAGCTAGTGGACCTGATGGCATTCCAGCGATAGTACTGAAAAACTGCGCAGCGGAGTTGTCTCCTGTCTTAACGCGGCTATACCGTCTTTCTCTCTCTTCTGGGTGTGTGCCGGAATCTTGGAGAGAGGCCAATGTGCAACCGGTCCCCAAAAAGGGAGACCGATCAGACCCAGCTAACTACCGCCCGATAGCTGTCACCTCAGTTCTTTGCAAGGTCATGGAACGGATCTTAAACCACCAGCTGATCCGATACCTAGAAGATCACTCATTAATTAATGATCGACAGTACGGGTTTCGGCCGAAACGGTCAACGGGTGATCTTCTAGCGTACTTAATGCATGTCTGGGGTGAAGCTATTGACAAACGTGGTGAGTCACTGGCAGTTAGCCTTGACATTGCCAAAGCGTTCGATCGGGTCTGGCACAGGGCTCTTCTCTCCAAGCTCCCGGCATACGGTCTGCCCGCTCAGCTCTGTAACTGATCCAGTTTCCTGCATGAGCGAAGAATCCGTGTCCTCGCAGATGGATGCGCTTCGCGGTTCATGTCAGTGAATGCTGGTGTACCACAAGGCTCTGTTCTATCCCCCACACTCTTTCTTCTTCATTTCAATGACTTGATTCCGTTAGGAAACATTCATTGCTATGCAGATGACAGTACAGTGCATGGGGGATATTACGGTCGCCCAGGGGCTGGGCGCGCTGAAACCGAGAGGGAGAGAGAGAATCTTGCCATTGAGCTCGACAGGGTGTTGAACCTCGTATCTGAATGGGGATCTAACAATCTTGTTGAGTTCAATGCTAAGAAAACACAGGTGTGCGCGTTTACTGCCAAAATGTCGCCGTACCTTCCCCTTCCGTCTTTTCAGGGCACGACTCTTTCGGCACAGGGCTCCCTAAACTTGCTAGGCATGGATATATGTTGCGATCTGAATTCCAGGAACTACATCGAAACCGTGATAAAAACAGCCTCTCGGAAGCTCGGTGTCCTGAACAAGGTGCGTCGATTTTTCACGCCTGACCAATTATGCCTGCTGTATAAAACTCAGGTCCGGTCTTGCGTGGAATATTGCTCGCACTTGTGGGATGGCTCCGCCAAGTACCTACTCGATGCCCTGGACAGATTGCAGCGTCGTGCTGTCCGTATCGTTGGCGATGTAGAGGTCACCAACAACCTTGAGCCTCTGCAATTGCGTCGAGACATTGCGTCGCTTAGCGCCTTCTATCGGCTATATCACGGAGAGTGTTCTGAAGAGCTATTTGACCTTATCCCACCGTCCCCATTCCTACTCAAGAGCACGCGTGCCGGTCTTCGGAGTCATCAATTCACTGTCTCCACCTCAACATCACGTACAAAGAAATTTAGTAGATCGTTTCTTTGTCGTACTTCCAGAACTTGGAATTCTTTGCCAGCACATGTGTTCCCTCCTTCCTATAACATGGGTTCCTTCAAAAGAGGCGTGAAAAAGCACCTTTCGGGCCGGCAAGGTGGAGGCGGCTAGAGCAGTGTCTGAACTGCACTAGCTGTCGCATATGGACTCTTCTTACCGCTTCACATCAGGTGGTGTTGAGTCATTTGTCGTGCTTTGTATAAAAAAAAAAAAAAACACGTCCCACTGCTGGGCACAGTCCTTTCTACAATTCGGTGTAGGTGGTTCTCTGAGAAAAATTACCTAACAGACAGTTAGTACTCAAACCATAATGTCCGCTGAACAAAAATAACCGCATGTAAGAAATGCCAGGGACTAAATCGTCCACAATTAAAAATGACCTCATAGTAAGCAAGTTGTCACTATCGAAAATTGTCATGAAACAAAACGTCCTTATCGTAATATAGGTGCTTGTTTTATACATACCTATATGTTTTATATTATGTACTTATCTAACAGTCTGGGTCCTAGTAGATTTTTAGGATATCTGTAAGTTTATATTATGTCTTATAACGTTAGTAAATATCGCAAAGTAACATCACTTTGGAGTAAATAAATAAAATAATATTTTTACTTCAATTTAGTATTGTAAATTGTGGTTTTTAGCCACTCATTTAGATAAATTTAAATTACTCTTACTTATGTTAAGGGTATTTTTTACATTGCGGACGTTTAGCTAACATGATTGTGGTCGTTTTGTGAAACGGACATTTTGCTCTTTCAAAGTGAAGATGTTTTGCTTCCACGCAGTTTTATGATGTCATTTTTTAATGATGACATTTTGTTCTGAAAACTAACTGATCTGAATTGATCAGAACTTTGCTATTGTTAATTTTTTCCACTTTTGATCTATCCTGTGTTTTTATTTACGATATCTGTTGTGGGCCGACCTCTTAAACGCTTCGGTATCGACTTCGTTATCGCTTATGACTTCACGTAGTCATTTACCACACGTCAATTAAGTTTCGAAGCTTTCTTACTCTCCTCTTCCTCCGAGAGAAGCTAAGAGGGGGTGGAAGATGTAGCGAGCTTGCCTAGGGGCCTATTTAATCTAGCTTCGAAGACTTAAGGTCATAATTGTGGTGTGGAGCGCCGAAGCCGGCAGAGCGTTCTACTCCCGTCACCGTGCCGTCATAAACGATAACGGTGTCGATACCGTGTGTGTGTGTGTGTGTGCGGGCAGGTGGACGCGGCGGGGCTGGCGCGGCTGCTGCGCTTGGCGTGGGCGGGCGGCGGCGGCGGCGGCGGTGTGCTGGCGGCGCGGCCGCGGCCGGAGCTGGCGCGCGCGCTACTGGCGCTGCTGGACCCCGAGCTACGCGGGCGCGCGCCGCCGCGCCGCGTGCCCGCGCTGCTGGCGCGCCTGGCCGCCTGGACCGCCGCCTACCGCGCGCACGCCGCGCCCGCACACACGTGCTGCCTGCGCCCGCCGCGCGCGCCCGCGCACCGCCTGCGCCCGCTGCTCCACGCCGCCGGCCTCACCGCCTCCAACAAGGTACGCCGCCCCGCCCCGCCCGCCCCCACCGCCGCCTACCGCGCACCGCCTGCGCCCGCTGCTCCACGCCGCCGGCCTCACCGCCTCCAACAAGGTACGCCGCCCCGCCCCGCCCGCCCCCACCGCCGCCTACCGCGCACCGCGCGCACGCCGCTAAACAAATAAGGCGAAGCGGATTTTGTAGCGGTCAACCGCGCGGTAAGGTGGTTAACGCGTTTTTGTCCGCGCGGATAGATTTAATGTGGCTTTGACCAATTCGATCACAGACACAGACATTAACTATTTTACAAGGTGTCCTATCAATTTTTTGTTTCAAATTGTTTATTTTTTTTTCGATTTCAATTTAATCATAGTAAGTACTAAAAAATACTCCAAACTATATTAATCTAGAATCAGCGAAATTCATACATTATTTTTGCTGATTTATGCTTAACAATGTCAGTACCTCGAATTGTGCCTTTGTGTTACCTGAATTAAAAATGAGATATTCTTAATTTTTGATTTTAACATTATTCTAAATGTTTGAAAAATTACTTAGTAATTAAAATAGAATAAAACTAGAAAAATTTCACGTCCTGAGGCAGGAATCGAACCTGCGACCTTTCGCTATCCGGGCGACTGCTCTGACCACTGAGCCACCCAGGACTTGGGATATCCCTGTGAAATTCTTCTAGTCTATCTTGTATTTGCGTTTATGAGCTAACGTCCACCCTACAATGTCGAAATATTCTACTATTCCATTCTATAATCCATCCATCCATCTTCTCCATTCTATTCTTTTATTTCTATTTTATTTCTTTCTATTTCTTGTTTTGAAAGCACTGCCCCAACTTAACCGATTCGTCGGTATTTGTAAAAATACTCGTTTCGGATGTTGAAATAGAATATTTCGACATTGTAGGGTGGACGTTAGCTCATAAACGCAAATACAAGATAGACTAGAAGAATTTCACAGGGATATCCCAAGTCCTGGGTGGCTCAGTGGTCAGAGCAGTCGCCCGGATAGCGAAAGGTCGCAGGTTCGATTCCTGCCTCAGGACGTGAAATTTTTCTAGTTTTATTCTATTTTAATTACTAAAAATGAGATATTTGATAAATTAAACAATATAAATTTTATCTGTAATTTTTATTCACTCACTTCTTGATTATTTTTTATTATAAATTTGATTAACACATTGTCACTGGCGATACCCAATAAGAGAAACTTCGGAATAAAACAAAATATAACAATTTAATAGCACAAAAGTATGCTGCCTACACTTTACTCAATATACTGAAATTAGTAGCATATAAAATCAACAAATTAGTGAACTGATAAACGATTTATAACCAAAACTAAAATTCTAATTTGGGGGTCTATAGTAGAATGACCCAAGAACATCCTGCATCCACGATAAATCTCGCGGTTCCTCTGTGCATAGCGCCGCGGTGGCGGCGTGAGCACCGCCCGACCGCGCGGTCGGGCGGTGCTCGTGTGTAGAGCAGCAACGGATTTCATAGAAGCCAATGTGGCATGAGATCCGCTCCACCGCCAACCGCGGCGGTGCACGGTGCCGTGTGTGAATCGCCTGACATATGACCATTTTATTTCAGTAATCAGTCCTTTATTTGTGAAATACAGGTTTCATTGTCAAACAGTTGGTATGTTACTTAAATATGCATCACCATATTTCAAACCTTAAAGAGGCATACAAACATTATATTTTTTTTGTTGCATATCTATTTAGCATATTAATTATATTTTAATATTACCTATATAATTAATCATAACATAACCTATATCTAAACCATTCACATAAATTAAAGATTTAAAATTTTTAAACTAAATACATCACACTTCAGCAATAGTAATGTATCAAATAAACACAAAATATAATTATTTACAATAATGATTTTTTTTTTAAATATTTAGTTAATTGTCAATGTCAGCAACCATTAAAACCTAAAAACTAAATTAATTCAATGTAATAACTATGTCCATATTAATTTCAAGTAAAAATAAAATACCATTACATTATACCTAAATATTATGTCAATAATTGATAAATAAATATGAAATCCTAATGCAATTCTATAAGTTATAAATAAGAGTATAATGTCAAACATTGAAATTAAAATCAGTATCAAGATCAAAAGTTAATTCTAGTCATAGCATGTTTTTTAAATAGATTATCGTTGTCTTCCGAGAATTCTAGTACTGAATAATACGCTTTATCTAAAAGTATTCTAGTTGTACATTTTTTAAACATATTTAAGCTCTTGAATGGTGTCATACCAAAGACGCTATTATTTAATAAACTAGTTTTACGAAAAGGAGCACAAATTCTATTAGCATGTCTTTGTCCTTTTGACGTGTGTTGCTGTAAAAATGTTGTGTACAGGTGTAGATTGCATTTTACAAATACTGCGATTTCATATATGTAGGTATAAACAGGGTAATGTTAGAATTTTTAGTTCTTTGAAAACTTCCTTACAACTATCAGTCTGTTTCAGTCCTATATTTACGACTTGTAGGTAAAAGACCCATCTTATCTTATCTTATAACGGGGCAGTGATCACGCCACGATGCACTTCGACCCTTCGGGACCTTTTGTGCTTCCCCTGCTTTTAATCACAAATCTTCCCGTGTCCCTAATATAGCTACCATAAGTTTTACTATACTACTGGAGTGAAAGAGCCTATAGTCTTCTGGCTTTGGATATGCCACTTCTAGCAGACCCACTCTGATCCTAGCCAAGGCATCACATTGACATAAAAGATGTTCCATTGATTCTTGTCAATCACTACATGCCCGACAAACTTGTGTTGAAGAGAGTTGCATTTTGTAAAGAATGTGGTTGGTGGCAAAGTGCCGTGTGAGCACTCCAGTCAAGAAAAGAGCCTGAGTTCTACCGTTTTTAAAGATGTATTTACTCCATTCCCACTAAAGGACCCATAAGATCTATCGAAATCATTTGGAAGGAGGGTGAGCAATGATAAGTTTCTATTTAACCAATCATAAACCCTGGCCAAACCACTGTGAGCACTTTCTAAGGCCCTCTCCCATGTAACACCCTTAAAATAAAGAGCAGCATCGCCAGCGAAAGCCAGAATCTAGCCACCCTGAAGCTGCAGCTAGCACAGGTCATAATGTTCACCTGAAACAGGGTCGGCCATAATCGTTGTGCACTCCGTAAGTTACTGCCTGTGAACTATGCCATCGGTCAATGTTTACCTTGTGTGTCCTATGTATACCTGTTTGTATACCTGTTGTGCGTCGGCAGGTGCTGGAGGGCGTGGTGTTGCGGTGGGCGGAGCGCGGCGAGCTCGGCCCCGACGGCTACCTCGCCGCCCTGGCGCGCCTGCACTTAGCGCATGGTACACACACACACACACACACACACACACACACACACACACACACACACATACATATTTATTATTAGATTTAACTCATATTCACCACTTTGCGTTACAATTGCGTATTAACTATCGAACGAAAGAAAAATACATTATCATAAAAAAACACTATTTTCATTTATGATTTTCTGTTTTACTTTCGACACGGACAAAGTAGCGAACGCTGTGCAGTGTTTTGTCTTTGCAACAAAAGACACAAATAAAAAAAAAATCAAACTAAAATTAAAAACTTACTTAATTTTTTCAATTATTTGAAGTCGGTATTAATTTGGGTATAATTTTTTTTTACATTTTTTAGTGATAACTTTCTAAGGTCAAAGCTAGAAGGGTGACCGTCAGCTTATATTGTTTTCTGCTGTCATAGAAAAGCAAAAATCCGCAATTTCGCATACGTTGACGAACTTACTCGTTCCAGTTTTTTTTTATTAAAAACCAAACTACCCAACTGATTTTTAAAATAATATGGGACCAAATGGCAACTATTCCGTATCGAACAAAAAAAGGATCACGTAAATCGGATCAGAAATTTCTCGCGTGGGTACAGAGGTACTAGACATGCGCGAAACAGTGCTTCAAAAAGTAATGCTATATCACACCACTTTTACGAAAACGTAATATTACACTGAGACATCACATCACTCGAAACATCACGCGAACAGATGAGATGCTGCGTATCGTGCGATGCGAACGCAGCATATTACACTGAGATATCACATCACTCGAAACATCACCCGAACAGATGAGATGCTGCGTATCGTGCGATGCGAACGCAGCATATTACACTGAGATATCACATCACTCGAAACATCACCCGAACAGATGAGATGCTGCGTATCGTGCGATGCGAACGCAGCATATTACACTGAGATATCACATCACTCGAAACATCACCCGAACAGATGAGATGCTGCGTATCGTGCGATGCGAACGCAGCATATTACACTGAGATATCACATCACTCGAAACATCACCCGAACAGATGAGATGCTGCGTATCGTGCGATGCGAACGCAGCATATTACACTGAGATATCACATCACTCGAAACATCACCCGAACAGATGAGATGCTGCGTATCGTGCGATGCGAACGCAGCATATTACACTGAGATATCACATCACTCGAAACATCACCCGAACAGATGAGATGCTGCGTATCGTGCGATGCGAACGCAGCATATTACACTGAGATATCACATCACTCGAAACATCACCCGAACAGATGAGATGCTGCGTATCGTGCGATGCGAACGCAGCATATTACACTGAGATATCACATCACTCGAAACATCACCCGAACAGATGAGATGCTGCGTATCGTGCGATGCGAACGCAGCATATTACACTGAGATATCACATCACTCGAAACATCACCCGAACAGATGAGATGCTGCGTATCGTGCGATGCGAACGCAGCATATTACACTGAGATATCACATCACTCGAAACATCACCCGAACAGATGAGATGCTGCGTATCGTGCGATGCGAACGCAGCATATTACACTGAGATATCACATCACTCGAAACATCACCCGAACAGATGAGATGCTGCGTATCGTGCGATGCGAACGCAGCATATTACACTGAGATATCACATCACTCGAAACATCACCCGAACAGATGAGATGCTGCGTATCGTGCGATGCGAACGCAGCATATTACACTGAGATATCACATCACTCGAAACATCACCCGAACAGATGAGATGCTGCGTATCGTGCGATGCGAACGCAGCATATTACACTGAGATATCACATCACTCGAAACATCACCCGAACAGATGAGATGCTGCGTATCGTGCGATGCGAACGCAGCATATTACACTGAGATATCACATCACTCGAAACATCACCCGAACAGATGAGATGCTGCGTATCGTGCGATGCGAACGCAGCATATTACACTGAGATATCACATCACTCGAAACATCACCCGAACAGATGAGATGCTGCGTATCGTGCGATGCGAACGCAGCATATTACACTGAGATATCACATCACTCGAAACATCACCCGAACAGATGAGATGCTGCGTATCGTGCGATGCGAACGCAGCATATTACACTGAGATATCACATCACTCGAAACATCACCCGAACAGATGAGATGCTGCGTATCGTGCGATGCGAACGCAGCATATTACACTGAGATATCACATCACTCGAAACATCACCCGAACAGATGTGCATGCAACGCGCGCTAGATGAAACATCACATCACAGCTTCGGTCGGTCGTCGGTCCCTTTCGCTCGCGCTCGGAGCTAGTGTAATGTTATTTCGCGTGATGTTTAAAGTGATACTTGATTTCTCGGAGTGATGCGTAATGTAACATGACGCGTTTGAGTGATATCACATTAGTGATATAACGCGCATTACTTACACATGTCGAATAGGTACATAGAAAAGAAACATACCAACCGAATTGAGAACTACCTCGTGTTTGAAGTCGGTTAAAAATAGACGTATCTAACATCAGTATGTTGGACTGTTTCAGAGCGGTACCGGACCCTCGAGTCCAAGATGAAGTCCAATCCTCTCTCTCTGGAAGAGGTATGTTACCTTATTTGAAGTTTTTTCCTTACAAATAGGCTAATATTTGACTACAATATACCACTTCGTGCTATGTTAACATGTAGCCGACGATAAGGCGTCCTTACCTAGAAGTTACCTGTTCAGTCGAGACTTAACTATAGGAACCCAAATCGTAATGTTCGGAAAACACACCGACACAGAAAAAGGATTTGACTCCTTAATTAGCTGTCCATTATTATGAATGATTTAGCGAAACGTTTTTTGCGGATTCCTTTGTATGCTGACTTCGAAGGGAAGGTACCTATGCTATAAAATAACCGACAGAAACGAACAGCGCCTACCCTTAATTTGTGTCGGCTTAAGACATATTTATTTTCAGAGTAAGATCCAATAGCAAATAACATTTTCGAAATATGGATAAATAAAATGGATGTTTGTTCTAGATGATCCTGATGACGATCTACTCGTGAGGGTCCGCCGTCACGGTCACCGTCGCTGTCACGGTCACCGTCACCGTCGCCGCGGACGTTATGTCATTACGTTGTGTGCGTTAACCAAAGATTCCCTTCAATCCAAAAACACTGAAGTGTACAGTACAAAACTTATAATTATTAATTTATTTACAATTAATGAACTTACAATAAGTACTTATTTATTGATCTAAATAATGAAATGTGATATGTTTTATGGAATATTTAATTATTGTCAAATTATACTTACAACTGTTTTGAAACTACCTACTTATCGTTTTTATGTTAATTTATGATCTATTTTGTTGATTCTGTTAAATATTTATAATTAAGTGTAATAAACGGATCTTATGTCGGTGCTAATAAGTGTAAGTGATATAAGCTACAGTTATATGTTGCTATTGTATGTTCACGACTGAACCAAATGTATCAAGTACCAAGAGAATATTATTATGTAAGTGTAAAAATATTAAAATTTAATATTCTAAATTCTGTAATTTATTTCCTTTTATTACACGACAACCGCCTACATCCGCTCGAAGCACCTTAATGTTTTCTATATTACAGAGAAGGCAAGGGGAAGTAATGCCCATACAGCCATGTCTTAAGTATTTTCTCTTCAATTCTTAAAATAAATATTGCATTCAAAATCTTGTTGCATCACATTTTAATGCATCTTGGGATAGTTTGGCGCAAAATATATGATGTCAGTCTTCGTAGCACCTTGAGCACTATTCACGCGTTGGCTGCTTACTAGGAGACGAGTCCCTTTGTAGTAGGAGTCACATCTGTAGTTCAACAAAGTAGTGTTTTAGCTGCGATCATCAGTAACGGCAGAGTACAAGTAATATCGTAGAGGTGCTTCGCCAGACACCCGCTCAATATTCCTCTTGTTCGCAAGATTCCGACTCTCAGACGTCTAACTTTGATAACATCCATCCGTGCAAGTCTTTGCATGAATCAAACAATTTTTTTACTGTATTTATTAGCACTAGGTAATCCAAAAGTAAAATTAAAAAGAAACTCATTGTGGTGTTAATGGCTCATCATAATCACCACCAGCCTATTTAAGTCCCACTGCTGGGCTAAGGCCTTCCTACATGAGAGAAACACATTAGGAGCTGGGGCCATTAACACCACTACGCTGGCCCAATGCGGGTTGGTGGGTTAAAGTGGTTGCAGTAACGACCGGGACCAAGAGCTTTACGTGCCTTCTGATTCCGAAGCACGGAGGAGCTCGAGATTATAAATTTGATTGATAATCTCGAGCTCATCCCGGGATCGACCATGCCCAAAGATACTTTGTCTTCGTAATCGAAACCAGAGCGCTCAAACCACTGCACCACCGGAGCTCCTATTTTAAAGACTATTAACGAGAATTTTATTTTTTTAAAGAATATGACCAGATTTCTCAATAGTTCTCACAAAATCGTCCACTGTCTCTCGGTTCAGAGTGAAGATTGGCCTGCTGCCACGTCTTTTCTGAAGCTTCAATTTTCAGTAATTTGAATACTTTTGTTTTTTTTTCTGCAGATGTGTGGTATCACTGCCATCTCCAGGTGGTGCTGCATCATCGTGTCGTGCGATGTCACTTGTTGCATCAACTCAATTTTTGGGATTAGCCTGCACACAGTGTGCGAAAATGGGATTTTAATATTACGCGGCGCAGAATTTTTTCTTTTATGGTATTTTACTAGCCAGGATGCAGACCTTTGGACCAGCGCAGCTCTAACAAATCTAAACTACTTATATTCGAAAATTCTTCCATCTGCCTAGCTTTAATTTATACTCAAAACTTTTCAATTATTTACGAACATCCATATTAATATTATATATGTGAAAGTTGTTTGTCTGTCTTACCTCTTACCTCTTCACGCTTAAACCGCTGAACCGTTTTAGATGAAATTTAGTATAGAGATAAATTACCTGCGCTTTCTGTGCCTATGGTAATAAAACTACCTAACTAATAAACTTACTAATCAATCATAAAGAAACCTTTAAAGACTTATTCCTACTCGTAGCGATAAATGGAAAAACCAACTACAACTATCGCTCCCAGAGCTGTTGGAATCTGTTTTCATTCATTGTTAAAAAAATAATAATGATGGCACAGAATACTAAGCCACACCTGCCGGCTCTTTTAATATTTCCGAAACTCCCGTAAAATTGTATGGTTAATATCACTATGCCAGCCTCCCATACAAAGAGGTTCAAACCCGATTATGAGAGTCCTACGTCTCGCGGCAAGCGCTAGATTACGACCATAGAGTACTTTTATATAATAGGAAAATTTCTAGATTCTGTGTGTCAGCAGAACAGAATCTAGTTCTGTTGTGTGTGTCTAGGTAGAACAGAATCCAGTTCTGTTCTGTGTGTCTAGGTAGATCAGAATCCATTTCTGTACTGTGTCTAGGTAGAGCAGAATCCAGTTCTGTCTTGTGTGTCTAGGTAGAACAGAATCCAGTTCTTTTCTGTGTGTCTAGGTAGAGCAGAATCTAGTTCTGTTCTGTGTGTCTGGTAGAACAGAATCCAGTTCTGTTCTGTGTGTGTAAGTAAAACAGAATCCAGTTCTGTTCTGTGTGTCTAGGTAGAAGAGAATCCAGTTCTGTTCTGTGTGTCTAGGTAGAAGAGAATCCAGTTCTGTTCTGTGTGTCTAGGTAGAAGAGAATCCAGTTCTGTTCTGTGTGTCTAGGTAGAAGAGAATCCAGTTCTGTTCTGTGTGTCTAGGTAGAAGAGAATCCAGTTCTGTTCTGTGTGTCTAGGTAGAAGAGAATCCAGTTCTGTTCTGTGTGTCTAGGTAGAAGAGAATCCAGTTCTGTTCTGTGTGTCTAGGTAGAACAGAATCTAGTTCTGTTCTGTATGTCTAGGTAGAACAGAGTCCAGCTCTGTTCTGTGTGTCTAGGTATAACAGAATCCAGTTCAGTTCTGTGTGTCTAGGTAGAACGAACCCAGTCTGATCAGATGAACAGTGAATTTAATTCGATCGCACAACTATAGGCTAACCGACAAAATAACCGGCGCCGGGTAGTAACCGGCAGGTGTGTGGTGTGATGTGAGTTAGTAAAAGGAAGTAAAAAAAATGGAGTAAGTACGTAAGCTTCGCTTCATTCTGGCCGCCTACCACGTTCTGGTTTGCGATGGTGGCTGGTTGCATTCTTCTGACCGTGCATTCTTGCCGATCCGAATCGGTAGGTGTGTGACAATTGGTACATTTTGTATTGCATTTGTAGCCTTCTGGTTCTATGATGAAGATACTTCCCCATTGTTCTGGTTTCAATTTTTTTCTGTTCTGTTCTAGGTAGAACAGAACACAATCGATAGGCGTACCTATCCCTTACAGCCCATATTTAACTTCTATGATTGGAAAGTGTTTGAGCTGAAAATTGGTTTAGTTTTGTAAAACAAGTGTTTGTGTTGATAAACAATAGAAATAAACATTGTAATAAATTTTTCTCTAGCGTAATAGTATGACACCCGTGTTTCAATGACATAGCTACAGAATTTAAAACAAAAACGTCGGATATGGCTGTATGCTTTCGAGTCTCCTTTGCATTCCTTTAAAAAAAACTGAAAGTTGTCAAATGTCAATGTCAAAATATTGAATTTACTTGGTCGCCAGCTCATAAAGGTGTTGTGGGCAATGAAAACGCAGACTATCTTGCTAAATTAGTAAATAATACTCAGTCCGCTAGTATAAGAAATGTACCTATTTCATGGCAAGATATAATTCCGACTCTAAGAAAGCTGGTTGATGATGAGTGGTATCAGGATTGGCAGCAATCAATTCAAAGTAAAGGGGCATGGTACGCTGGAATTACTAAGAGCTTTGGAAAAAAACCCTGGTTCGGAAAATCTAATATATTTTTGAGAAGAAAATTTTATACACAGATTTGTAGACTGAGATTTGGTCATTGCAGGTTTAATGTTCATTTAAGCAGAATAAAAATTATACCATCTCCAATCTGCACGCAATGTTCCCATAATGTATTGCAAACACTGGAGCACATATTTTTTGAATGTCCAACTTTTAATATTCAGAGACTTTTATTTATTGATGAACTGCAACAAAATAATACGAATATCCCGCCATCTCTGCAAGAGTTATTATCAAACCCTGATAATTTTCAAGCTATCTTCAAGTTTATTAACTCTACTTTTGGCAGTCTATAAAATAAATTTTACCTATGCTTAATCAATACAAGATCTGGCTTAATAGCCTTCAACGCTTTATTATTTGAAGATAATTATATGACCTAAGATTTGGCTGTATGGTTCTGTACCATTGCCTTTCCCTGTGGGGATAAACAGAACTACTACTACTACTGTCAATGTCAAATTGTCATCACACAATTTGACATCTTTAGTGTCTGTGTAAAATTGTAAATTAGTTTTATTTTGTCGTCGGAAGTGAATATCCGTTTCTGGAGTCGTAATGAATTAAATATTATACACTGCGTAAAAGTTAAATCTAACATGAAAAGTATAATCATTGTGTTTGTGCAATGTGCACTTTTTATAAATTTTATAATGCCGTCTTCGGTATCACGTATAAATCATAGTGAAGTGAAACTATTTGAAACGCCGGTTTCGTACGACGTGGAAACCACAGTGCTCCTCAACGATATCTCCATGAAGGATAAGGAGGTCGGATATAAAGTCAAGGCTAAGCTGAATGTCGAGCCCGTGTGGGCTGAGCCAGGCTCGGAGTTCTTGCTCAAGTTCCATGTAAGCTATAAAAGTTTTAAGGGTAGTTCTTACTTTTTTTATATCCAAAATGTGAGAACAATCTTTACAGATTTTTTTTGCATCATCATAATAATACAGTTAAAATAAGATTTTAATTTTAAGTTAATTTTTAATGCTTTATTAAATTTCAGTTTTTATTATTTTATTTAATTTCATGGCTTTCATGTTCATAAAAACTGTCGGGTAAAATTTGTAAAACAGTTGAAAGGCTAGTGAGAGTGTCATGATTCACAGCACTTCTAGTATTTACTAATGTAATAAAAAATGGGTGTGTTCTGTTGTTGGGCAGTTGCTGGAGCCGCGCCTCTACCTGCGAGGCAAGCACCCCAATGCAAACTACAAGGTGCACAAGTCGGTGTGGGATGACCACTCCGACACCACTTTCTATGCTCACTGGAAAAGTGGAGTCATTCTAAATTCATACTTAGACCTTACGGAGATTCCAGATATTGTTAACTACAAAAAATCACTCATTAGTTTATTTCAGGTATGTGAATTTTATGTAATATATTTAACAGCATCAAAACTCGCCTTTGAGAAGGTCTCAATTGTATTTTAATTTATAAATTACCAGTACCAATAAGTCAAAAGAAAAAGATTTTTTGTAGTCCACAAAGTATTAATAATATTTACACACAAACACCTATTATGTTATTATTCTGTGATTTTAGGATTGGAAAAATGATTGTCCAGTATCAAATAGATGGTCAATGAACCCAGGTAACTGGTGATGTTTCTGTCAGTAGCTGACTTTGTATAGTTGTGTTATGCTGTTTTGACATGCTTCATCCGTCATGCTCTACGTAGTAGTTTGTCATAGACTGCTTTACTACAAAGGCCTACCTAAAGTTAAACCTGGTTTAAACCTGATACTGTCTCTATCTCCTTGACAGTTGACTGCTACAACCAAGACCTCTTAGCTCATTACATTAAAAATTTATAGCGGGCACAAAAAAATCTAACTTTTTTATAAATATTAGTTAGTTATTAGCAGGAATTGCTACTATTGCAAAAATATCCTATATATTGTTCATCCAAAATAAAAGATAATAATATTTATACTGTGTGAGATATTGAGAATTAGTAAATAAAAATGTTTAGCAAAAAATGGTAGTTAGGTGCTGGTACTTAACTGTCGCTTTTTTAACATAAATGCTACAGCCCCAGCTTAAGCCAGGTCTAACCTTAAATTACTGTAACATGAATTTTGTAGTATGGCAGAGAGAGTTTAATTTGTTTGGTTTTAGTTTGGCAGTGGTAATTTCATTTTGTTTGTTTTTGTTCGTTGATTTCATGCTCCCAATACATGTTAGTGTATCGCTGGCTCTTTCATTACAGAGCGTAATCTGTAAAATTTTGATTTGATTCAGTTCAACGAATTGATATTTTACAGTTCCAAATAATTGATGGGGAATTCAACGAGACCGACATCACTGGGTCGTGTAATGTATTCTATGAGTCAATATCAGAGCAGGAGTTTAGGAAAATAAAAGTAAGTACAAGTTGTTTTTAATAAATACTTGAAGAGACTGCTATGGGGGAAAATGTCTGACTTCTTAAGAGCGTTTACGTCACACAGTTTTTAATATAAACTCCCCAATGAGAAAATATTTGAAACCGAGACACCAATCGTAATGCAACTTTCCATGTGTTAGCGAGGCGGGCTAGTCTAAAAAGTGATCAGAGAAGTTTTTGAAAACTATAAATTAATTATAAATTAATCATGAGTATTTTTCGGTTCGTATGAATACTTTAAAATTGCTCCTACTCAACTATAATATTGCTTTTCGAAAAAACTTCTTTTAACTATTCAGAAGAGCCTGACTCGCTTATTCATGTAAAGTCTTACCTATTAGAATCGGTTTGTTCATTTCCAATATTTTCGACTTAAATCTTTGTATGAAAAGTCGTGCGCCGTAATCGCACTTCATGGTGATTATCAAGACAGAAGACAACAGAGAGTTGGTGTTGCAGAAATACTGCGTGGACGACGAGCAGGTTTGGGAGGGGGAGTCGCGGCGCGCGGTGCGCTACACGCTGTCGGCGGGCGCGCTGCACGCCGCCTACGCCGACGAGCTGCGCGCGCTCGCCGACGGCGACCTCGGGCTCAAGGCGCGCGCCTGGCACCGACTACAGCGGTCGACCGCCGCCACCACCCCCACCACCCCCACAACCACCCCCACCACCCCCGCGCCGTCTCTAGCCGCCGCCCGCGCCGCGCTGCCCGCCCGCCTCGAGCCCGCCACGCTGCTGCCAGTCGACTCTGATCTACCCGACACAGATGATGATGAAGCTCTGGTAAGCGTCGCTAGGTCTGCCGTCAAACGTTGTTACTGAAAAATGGCGATATCTCGTGAACGTTGCTTCGGCCGAGACGGACAGAGATGTGGATATGACTTCTCAGTGCGAATAATAGTATCATCTTTAGATTTTGCATAGCGACAAAATTGTTTCCAGCCTTGTTTAGTTTTTGTATAAGTGGACTCTGACATATTTAAAAACCAGAACAACCCGGACAGAACAGTACCTAGTACGAAATTAGGATTCAATATTCGCGAGGAAGGCTCTTACCTAAACTAGTTTCGTGACAATACAGATGTTTATAAGGAAACCCTATTTTTCGTTTACCTCATGAATATGATTTTTTGGTTTCAAAGCAAGGTCAAAATCGAAGCAAACCTCATGGCAGCTTCGGGTTTCCTTTTTCACTATTCGTCTCGTCACCGAAGTTTCGAACATAATCTTTCATGGTAACGTAAGAACTGTTATAATTACCAAATACCAACCCTAACAGTTTTTTGGTGGTAATCTTTCATGAGTCTACCACGAGCATGCTAAAATAACTTTAAGATTGTGGTAAATTGAAAATGATTTGTCTGTTTAATAAATTATACTATCGTAAGATTACTTAAGTACAACAAGTAAAACTATAATTTCGAGTGGTGCGCGGTATCGGGCGGCTGATAACGAACGACCCATGACCCGGCGACCGAGCGCTCTCGCCGTAGGTAATACGTGTACCATATGCGGTTGGTATGTGTCATAGTGTCATCGAATCGTCTCGACCTTTGCCTTAATTATGATAACAATAGAATGCTATTACATATATGTATTTATTTAATCTTTGTTGCACTAAAAATAAAATAAAAAGTAAAAAATTTAAGTAGCCCCCCGGCCTCATTAATCATCTATCTAACACCATGTCATTGAGACTATTCTTATGAACCCAAACACGCTATATCTGCTGTAAGTTTCTGAAGAATTAGGCATCCTGCAGACTTTTTGATGGTATAGGATCAGCATAAGATTAATATGTCATGGAAATGTCACCGAAGTGACAGTACACCAAATTTCAAAGCAATCTGATGTATGAAAGTTAGTAAAACTCTTTTATCGTGTAGAAAATGAGCTGATAGTCATCAAACGCCTGAACTGATCTTCATAAATTATAGCTTAGAACAATTCTAATCAGCGGTCTGCCCGCTCAGCTCTGTAACTGGATCGCCGGCTTCCTGCATGAGCGAAGAATCCGTGTCCTCGCAGATGGATGCGCTTCGCGGTTCATGTCAGTGAATGCTGGTGTACCACAAGGCTCTGTTCTATCCCCCACACTCTTCCTTCTTCATATCAATGACATGATTCCGTTAGGAAACATTCATTGCTATGCAGATGACAGTACAGTGCATGGGGGATATTACGGTCGCCCAGGGGCTGGGCGCGCTGAAACCGAGAGGGAGAGAGAGAATCTTGCCATTGAGCTCGACAGGGTGTTGAACCTCGTATCTGAATGGGGATCTAACAATCTTGTTGAGTTCAATGCTAAGAAAACACAGGTGTGCGCGTTTACTGCCAAAATGTCGCCGTACCTTCCCCTTCCGTCTTTTCAGGGCACGACTCTTTCGGCACAGGGCTCCCTAAACTTGCTAGGCATGGATATATGTTGCGATCTGAATTCCAGGAACTACATCGAAACCGTGATAAAAACAGCCTCTCGGAAGCTCGGTGTCCTGAACAAGGTGCGTCGATTTTTCACGCCTGACCAATTATGCCTGCTGTATAAAACTCAGGTCCGGTCTTGCGTGGAATATTGCTCGCACTTGTGGGATGGCTCCGCCAAGTACCTACTCGATGCCCTGGACAGATTGCAGCGTCGTGCTGTCCGTATCGTTGGCGATGTAGAGGTCACCAACAACCTTGAGCCTCTGCAATTGCGTCGAGACATTGCGTCGCTTAGCGCCTTCTATCGGCTATATCACGGAGAGTGTTCTGAAGAGCTATTTGACCTTATCCCACCTTCCCCATTCCTGCTCAGGAGCACGCGTGCCGGTCTTCGGAGTCATCAATTCACTGTCTCCACCTCAACATCACGTACAAAGAAATTTAGTAGCTCTTTTCTTCGTCGAACTTCCAGAACTTGGAATTCTTTGCCAGCACATGTGTTCCCTCCTTCCTATAACATGGGTTCCTTCAAAAGAGGCGTGAAAAAGCACCTTTCGGGCCGGCAAGGTGGAGGCAGCTAGAGCAGTGTCTGAACTGCACTAGCTGTCTTCGCATATGGACTCTTCTTACCGCTTCACATCAGGTGGTGTTGAGTCATTTGTCGTGCTTTGTATAAAAAAAAAAAATCACGTCAGCTTTCAAACAAAACAAAACATATCAAAATACGGTCCATTCGTTTAGGAGCTACGATGCCACAGACAGACACACCGACCGATACACAGACAGACGCGCCAAACTTATAACAGCCCTCTTTTTTCGTCGGGGGTTAACAACAACAATAGACGGACTTGAGTAATTCTGTAACTGACAACTGGTAAGAGGTGTGATTGATAAAATTCAATAGTGGTGCTAAAGTGACGTGACTCCTCCAGTCACGAGATTTTAAATAGACAAATAAATAGTCAACATCATGTCGGATATGCTTAAAGCCTGTTAAGATCACGCCGGACACAAATTAACTCGCTCAGGAATTTTAAACAACACAACTTTGATGTAATTTTTGTTGTTGTCATGTGCTCGCGTGTTACCACTTCTCGTTCGCTTAGCTCATTTAGTGCTAAACTTTCAGTATAAATAAATTATGTTGACATACAGATGGACACGACGAAAACGGGTCCCTTTTCACCAAACGTATAATATAACTTTAAAATGGGGTCGATTGTTGCTCACAAGCTTTATAGAGATCAGTTTGTGTTTATTAAAACTGCGCAATCACAGGCAACAAGATAAAATCTATGAGTCTCAGTCAATCATTTCTATTATAAGTATTGTGTCAGTGAAGTTCCAAATATGAAATATTTTACTGTGTATTATTACCTAAGTACCTAAGTATCTAGTATAAAGTTGCGCGATAAAACGCCAACATTGCAATTACAATAAATGCTGTGACCATTGTAACATTGACATGCTATCTTTTATTTGTTGTACTTACATTAAGGTATTTAAAATGTGGACTTTGTTTAGTGGTTTAAATTAATTCATTATTTTGTCCATAAACACAAATAAATCTCACCGTTTATATGAAGGAAGGGCCAGGCGCAGAATCGGTGTTACCTATGTCATGGGCTGCAAATATTCCCATAGGTAAGAAGCGAAAATGTACAGTCGAGGCAGATTAAAGCGCTACATGAAAAAACTTTAATGCCATAAATAGGTAGTTGAAAGTTCAGAAAATCAGATATACTTTTCTTTATATCTTTATTTTAGACACTTCTTACAGATTTGGGCTCGATACATGTTATTTTCGAAAAGATCTTTTAAGAATAATAATTAGTAAAAGCTATTAGGTATTTATAGGAAATTACTTTGAAAAGTGTACTTAAAAGTGTATTCACGATTGTGTCCTAATTTTTTAGTTGTTTAGTTTGTAGTTGTTTTTCAATAAAATATGTTTTACGTTACACGAGCGAGCTCTATTGCTAATCTCCTTCCTATCGCTGAGAAGTTGTATTCGGTGACTTTTTCGTCACTCTCATCGAGTATGGAGCTGACACAAATATCACCCGGTTGTCACGTCGAAGAGTTCGCGCATCTCCATATACATAGGTATATACGTGGACTTGATGAGAGTGACGAATCAGTTCCCGTGACAAGAGTCCCCAGGGCGTGCTGGGTGTTATTGTCTCCTGTCGTGGCCGCAACAACGTTATATAGCGCCCTAAGCGAGTACTGTCGCACTGTCGCAGTCGCTGGAGGAGGTGGTGGAGGCGCACCGCTCGTCGCTGGCGGCGGAGGCGGCGGAGGCGGCGGAGGCGGCGGAGGCGGCGGAGGCGGCGGGCGCGGGCGGCACCGCCCACGACGCACTCAGCGCGCTGCGCGTGCTCGCTGCCATCAGCGCCGCGCCCACCGCGCGCCTCACCGCGCTGCTCCACCACCCGCGCAACCACCCGCTGCTGTGAGTCACCACTCACCACTCACCACCGACACACTATCCACTAATCCAATATTGACTTCATCGTAGAGACAACCCACTAACCCTATCCAATATTGACGTTGTCGTACAACGCACTTAGCCCGTCCGATCA
Source organism: Nymphula nitidulata (assembly GCA_947347705.1). Lineage (NCBI taxonomy): Eukaryota > Metazoa > Arthropoda > Insecta > Lepidoptera > Crambidae > Nymphula > Nymphula nitidulata. Next base: position 20,209,898 of record OX374633.1, read on the forward strand.
TGGTGTCGTCGTAGAGACACTCTAATATAATGTCGCCGTTTAAATAGACACAATGTATTGGCTTGGATTATCCCTTTAATTGTTATTATTAAGCTTATTCATTGAAATAGAACGATAAAAATGACATTTAAAACATCTTTGTCGTACATCCAGGAATTCTTTTGCATTTTTTAATGAATAATAGCAGTTCGACAGCCTAGCCACGGAAACAGGCGACGGCGACGCGACTAGCGGAACAAATATTCGCCCGCCGCGAATTTCACGCTATCGCCAGTCCCTTCTCCGTCTTCCGTTCCCGTGGCCAAGCAGTGACACCTCGCCATTTCTATAATCGGATGAATACGACAGTTTACATTGAAAATTGACTCATAGATATGGAGGTTATTCAAGGGTTATTTATGCGCAAGCATCATTGTATTTTGATTCATTTTCCATTGGAGGAGGTTTCGCTTAGTGTATGTGTCGCATCACAATTTACATGAGTGATGCGTGTACACGGGTGTTAGGTGTTGCGAGCCGAGCCGCGGGAAGTAATCGGTCCCTCCGTCAGGACGGGGCTGTGCCGGCTGCTGGGTGTGGCGGGCTCGGCGGCGGCGCACGCGGCGGCCGACGCGCTGCTGCACCTGTCGGCGGCGGACGCGCTGCAGCCGCAGTCGGCCGCGTACCTGGCGGGGCTGGCGCTGGCTCCGACGCCGCAGCCAGTCGTCGCGGCGGCGGCGGCGCGGCTGGCAGCCAGCGCCCGCAGCGCGCCCGTGCGCCGCGCCGCGATGCTGGCCGCCGCCGCCGCCGCCGAGCGCTTGTCGCACGCGCCGCCCGCCACCGCCGCCGCCGCCACCGCCGCCACCGCCGCCGCCGACACCGACGCGCTGCGAGATCAGCTGGCCAAGGGGCTCGCCAAGTGCAAGGTGAACTCACATTATTGTTGCATCTTGTAACCACTATTTTTTGTAACAGGATTATTGAAAGAAGTTGCGACTCTACAAGTGAAAATCAGTGTCTTCCCTTGAGATAACATGACACTGAATCTAGACCTTTGCTTGCTGTAGCACGCATGCGATTTATTTTCTTTTATTATAATCTGTAACTGCAGTAATATGTGTGTTATTAGTTTATTTTTCTCTTAATTCCATTAAAAATAAATAAATTGGATATCAATACTTTACTTTAGTACCTTATGAGTGTAAAGTTTTATTTTAAAACTTTTAAACTTAATTTTCGAGTAGCCAACAACAAACTTACTAAAAATAATAATCAAAAGAGCCATTATTTTAAAACCACATTAAAAACATCCCAACCTCATCAAGTAAGAAATTTGTTTTGAAACACCCTTACATCATTTTTGTTCACGTTAGAAATGGACAAGACTATACTTTTCTTACCTTAATTTTTGACACATTCCATTGATTTAGTGTTTTAAACAAAGCACAACGGCGCCTACCTATGTTAACATAGTCTTATGAAGACTATGATATTGTCAAAAATAGAAAATTGAAAATATTTTTTTATTTATTCATATAAACATTTCGGTCAGTAAGAGAAATTCCAAAATTAATTTCATAATTTTGAATTTTGATAACACGATAGTATTTCTTTATACATATGACTATGTTAACATAGGTGCCCGTTCGTTATACCATGTACCGAACATATCGTATATCCTCTGCTCTTCCACACGTCGTTTTCCTCCTACGATACAAGAAATGATTCAACGGAATGTGGTCAGAAGGAATGTTGTGGTGGGCTTGTGGTTGTCTGACGTGGGTGGTGGTGGACTGGTGGCAGGAGGAGGAGTGTCGCGCCGACCACGTGCGCGCGCTGGGACTGCTGCTCCGCGCCGACACCGCGCAGCTGCTGCTGGAGCAGGCCGAGGCCGAGCCCGCCGCGCCCGCGCTCGCCGCGCTCGACGCCATGCACGCGCTGTGGGAGCGCTCCGAGCGCGACGAGCGCCACGAGCGCCGCGAGCGCCGCGAGCGCCACGAGCGCCGCGAGCGCCGCGAGCGCCACGAGCCCGCGCTGCCGCCGCCGCGCCGCCAGCGGCTCGAACGACTCGCGCTCTGCTCCAACCGGACGCTGGAGGTCGGTGCACATATCATATCCGCCTTAATACTACCTATTAAAATTGAAAGCGATGGACTGTATGTGGGATAGGGAATGATAGCTGAATAAAAGGAAGATTTTCTTATATAATAATATAATGAAATAAACACATAACAGTCATAAAACTCATAGCCGTACGTAGACAATCATTCCGGCAACACCATAACAATCACGTGACTTTCCGTCACAAGAATCACTCAACATTTAACAACTTGGCGTATTGAAAGTGAGCTAGATTGGATGCGTAGGTCAATTGACCTGTACTAACAAATTTTGATGTTGGTAATTTCAAGGATATTTTTTATACAACAAAAATGATTTCAGTTTTAACTGTTCCAATCGTTTTTTTTAATTTCCCAATTCCAAAAAGCCACATAAAATCTCTTGGTAGTAGACGTTCTGCCTAGTCGACCTACTTGACTACATGGCCGCGACAACGTTCAGCCATCTAGTAAACGTTACGCTATATGATTTGTCTAGTAGTGGTCATTGTATTGGGGAGCATGGTGGCGTAATGATTTGAACACTCTCGTTTCGATTATGAAAACAAAGCAACTTTCACCATGGTCGTCCTCGGGATGGGTCAATCAAAATTTGTAATATCAAGCTCCTCCATGCTTCTTTGTGCACGTTACGCCGTTGCCGTCGGCACCAATTTTCACTGCAACCGTTTTAACCCACCAATCCGCATCCGCATTGGGCCAACATGGTGGTATTATGGCCCAATCTTAGTGTTACGAAGTTTTTAGTTTAACGTTGCTACATCGGCGCAAGATTATACGCGGTAAGTCTTTGTATCATCCAGTCAAGGAAAAGCCACTTTAATCCAGCCATTGTACAATATGGTTGACTTTTTTTTGTATCTGCCTTTGTGAAACTGTATATTGAGTTCTATGTGTGCGTTAAGTTACTCGAAACACATCAGGGCTGTGCATTGTATTGTATTGTGTAATATTTTTCTAAAAAAATAATTGTAATGATTACATTCTCTTGGCCGGCAGTGAAAAACTCACGCACACATTGAACAAATTTTTCAAATCAAAATTTGCGAAATGAAGGGCGTTCTCGTCATTCTTAACGGAAAGGTGATTCAAGATGAGAAATCTTATGTTTGTGGAATTATTTTGTATGAAAACTAATAATGGAAAAAAATATGAATTGGAAAAAAGCATATGGTATTTTATTCCTTTATATTATTATGGTCTCATTAATACACTAGAATTATGGGATATGAACAAGAACACGTTTATAGACTGGTGGTGGTTATTGTAATGATATTTTTTGTATGTGTGGATACAAGGAGTATTGTGCACGCAGGTTCGCGCGGCGGCTCTGGACCTGTTCCTGTTGTCGAGCGCGGGCTCGGTGCGGGCGCTGCGGGCCACGGCCGACGCCATACGTCACGCGCCCGCCGAGCTACAGCGGCTGTACTGGGGCCGGCTGCAGCGGCTGGCCGACGTCGGCGCAGACGCCGGGGGGCTCGCGGGGGACTTCATGGCCGCGCTGCCCGCACACCTCAACACCTGGGACGCGCGCGCGAGACCCGGTGCGTGCACACCATACACAACATTATACTAAAGCCTTTTATTTCTGCTCACAATTTTTAACATAAGGGGTAAATACACATTTGTTATGACACACAATATTAATCATTTATTAATTTGTTTATTTTCTTTTCTCACTCGGTGCCTCCTGGTTAACAGCTTGTAGTTTGACAGAGGCCTCCTGCAAAGCTTTCTATTCTTTCTTATTTTTCGCTGTTCTTGTCCCTACCTCTCCTCCTGTCCGGTTTACTTCATCATCGTCAATTATGATTGTATTTTTTCTCTTATGAAATAATACCTCTGTCGAATTCAGTAAAAGTGTGAAACTTGTTTGCGTCCCCGTTCAGGTACGTCATCGGTGCTGGTCCGCAGCACGGGCTGGGCGGACGGGGGCAGCGCGTGGGGCGCGGGCGGGCGCGCCGCGTGGCTGGAGTCCGTGCAGGCGGCCGCCGGGGGCCTGCTGCGGCGCGGCGGCGTCACGCTGGCGGGCCGCGCGGGGCCGCTGCTGGCCGTGCGGCTGTGGGCGCGCGGACTGCAGGCGCTGGCCGGCGGGGGGGGGCGGGGTGGGGGACGCGGGGGAGCCGCTGGCCGCCAGCCTCCAGCTGGCCGTGGGCGGCGTGCACCTGCCGCCAGTACACTTGTTCACGGGACAGGTGAGTAAGGCTTAGCTCGCCCTGCGATTAAACGCATGCGTTTAATCGTAGCTCTGAAATCGCGAAATAATGTAACAGATAGCTTTCTATATAAGCGCTCGCATTATCGACTTTTCTCAGTGACTGATTTTAAAAACGTAATTTTCTACATTTCGGTCGCGGTTTGTAATTGTGTGATTTTTTTATATTCCATAGTAATGTAGTATGGTGGCGCACGCACAGCGGTTAACCGCATTCGGTTTTTTATTTCGGTTAGAGATTGAATGTCATGTCTTCCGACTCAGAAACAAAGTCTGTAATTGTGTACATTTTGCAAAAGTATCCCTTAAAATTTCTTTGATCTGTTAGTGGATGTACCCAGTACCTAGGGCGGGCGGCGGCGTTGTTTACGTTTAAATTTCCACTTTTTAATTTAAAGACCAAAGCCACAACACACGCTATTCGCCAAAAATCCATAGAGATACTGAAATAAAATTAAGTTGAACCGTAACCGCAATGCGTGTTTGTACGCGGTTTTGCGTATTTAGCTATTTCTATGCCGCTCGCGTTGAATCGTAGTAATCGTGTGGTGTGCAGGCGGAGCTTCTGGGTCACGTGTGGGCGGGGGCGGGGAGCTCGCCGACGCCGGTGGTGCGGGCGGTGGTGGCGCGGGCGGAGCGTCGCGCGCGGCTGTGGCTGGTGGCGGGCGCGCCACTCACCACCGTGTCACGCGCCGCCCGCGCCCTCGCCGTGGACGCGCACGCGCAGGCACGTACACTAGCTCTCTCACTTCCTACACCTGCTCACTAAACCAAGCGCCGCGCGCGCAACTACTGACATGAGACATGTTAGTGTTTTGAAGTTTATTTATTTAATTATTTTTTTATTTGAAAAATGCTTATTATGTTACTTTTATCATTATAATCATCATCATCATCACTTCCCAAGCAGCCCCAGTTTCCTGTAATATAGAATCTTTTTTTAAAAGTAAAATCAACAATTTTAAATTTAGAAATTGTAATAAAAGTAACATTCCCCATGGTCTGTCTTGACCAATCCGTTAACGCAAATCAAGTCAAGGGAGAATGCACCTTTACTCGTTCATAATTCTGCCACGGAGCATTTTGACTGAATTTATAATCTGTGCACTCCTCCAGATATGGTCCCCCCGGGCCTTTAGGGCACTCATGTTCGCTCCAAGTACCACTGACCCTCATCAACAGTGTTGATACTCTGCCACTTCTGCGGCGTCTTCTTTTAAGTAATAGTACTTTGGTACATCATTCTATGCCATTAGTTCATAAACCTGTCGGAGGATCACGTTCTGAGAACAACGGACAAGAAATTTCGAAATATTTGTCACTTTAACTTTATGGAAGAAACACAAAACGAGTCTGTCTCATAACGCCACCGCGCTAGCCCAACGCTGCGTCTCCCGGTACGCGACCGCAACTCGAGGACCTTTCCGCTTAAATGGCTGTTAGTCTTTTAATATGATCTGCCTTCTGCCATTTGTGGCCTGCAATTCTTTGAGCTTTATCGGTGACCTTACTTCTCCTGCGGATCTCATTATTTTTTATTCGATCACGCAGAGATACCCCGAGCGTATCGTTTTCTGTTGCCCTTTGAGAGACTTTGAGTCTTATGAGACACATTGTAAGCGACTACGTTTCAGTTTCATCATTACTCAGTTTCGTCATTACTGGCAACACACATTAAGTACGGAATGGATGTTTAAAGTCGGGGACTCGATCGCGAAACGAGTGAGGCCATTAATGAGTTCGTTTACCTCGGTAGCAGAGCGGGTTGAAAGAGCGAAAATAGGCGGTAGCGGCCTCGCTGTGTCATCGTGTCGTTTTGAGCGAAGTGAGATTTCGGTGCCTCTTCTGCAGCCGCATGCCTCTTGGATCGCCTGACTGTAGGGACGTGGTAGCGTTAACACCGCAGGCAGCTATTTTTTTTTCTTGTTTGAGCTTTAACGCATAATTGTTATTTTAACTGTTTTGAAGAACTCGATCAGCTCATCTTTATCCGGTCATTTCGCGGTCGAGCCCGGCGTCAAATGACCGGATAAAGATGATCTGACAGAGTTTTTGTAAGCGAGAAATAGGTGAGATGACAGTAATGCGGGAAGCTTCACCGAAGGAGGCTTCGAGCGGTGTTAATACTAGCACTGGCGGGGGCGGAGAAGCGCTGACCCTTCTCTCCGTTGGAAACTAGCAACCGAGGCGATGACACAGCGAGGTCGCTCCCGTCATTTTTGGTGTATCAGCTCGCTCCGTGAGATTGTGTGGTGTTGAGGCTCGGCTGTGTAATTGGTGGGCTGTGGGCTGTGGGCTGTGGGCGGGCACTCGTGCAGGTGTCGCTGTGGGCGCGCACGGCCCGCGGCGGACTGCGGCTGGCGGCGGGCGCGGCGCGCTGGCTGCGGGCGGGTGTACGCACGCGCTGGGCACGCGTCGGCGCCGCCTCGCACGCGCTGGCCACGCCGCGGCTGCGCATCGCCGCCGACCTCGACTTCTACGACGCGCCCGCGCTCTGCGTGCGCGCGCACCTGCACACCTACACCGACCAGTCAGATACTACTTTTTTTTCATCAGACCTATTTTCCTATAGTATACGGTAACTTTAAAGTGTCAGCGAAGTTTTCACGATGTTTTCTACCCACAAGTATGAACAACTCTCGTTGTGGAACCGACCGAAAAATTATCACCTGTTCCATACAATTTGGTCAGATAGAAATTAAACTTTTATATGAAGTGGCTGTTTGTTTTTCGTTCTTTCATAGTTGGTTTCCTAGTGAAAGTTGCTCATATTTATGGATAGAACGCACTGTGAAATTTCGCTTATGATTAAAAATTAACCTCGTATTTTAATTATCTTCATACAATAAGAATTGCGTGAGATGATGAGACGTTGCTCCATTCGCACATTTCCTACCCTATAAAAATCAAGAGAAATGTGATATTAACAGCTTAAAGGAATCGAATGTCTCAATATAAACCTTTCTAGTTCTTTTTACCCAGTCGGATACTCAAAATTCGATGCCCTACTTCTTTTTTCCTATTATATTTTCATTTATTTGTTAGCTGATAATGGCATACAGCAGTGGTGGTTGTGGTGTTGCAGGCGCTCGTTGCGGCTGGAGCTAGCGTCGGGGCTGCGTGTGGTGCGCGCGCGCAACACGTCGGTGGCGGTGGCGGGCCGCTCGCTGGCGCTCGGACGACGCAACCACCGCGCCTGCCGCGTCCTCGCCGCCACCGACGACCACCACGACGACCACGACGGACAGCCCTAACATAATTTTACATTTAATATAAGGTGCCGAGTCATTATCCCTAAGTTTTATAAAATATCAAATACTAATATACCTTATTTCATACCTTGTGTTTCATTTACAATGTCCCCTGTCATATTTGACACTATTAGACTATTTAGAGGGATTTGGAACGGATGGAACGATTTGACACTATAGAGGGTTCATATTTGATACTATTCACTTTTACCATCATTCTATACAACATGAGAGCAATAAATGATTGGATTGAATTGAATTGAACTGTCAGAGACATCGGAATACGGAGCCACCATCAAATACATAGGGCGATCCGCTATTTCATACATAAACAAATTATGTCAAGTATACAACGTGACAATCATATACCTACATAACAAAATATACTATCCACTACAGAGCGAGCCCTTATCATATACATAGGTATCCACTGATACCTACATAAGGAGCCCCTATGGGAGAAGATATCAAAATTTATACACTAAGCCGCCATCAGATCGGTCGAACTCATCATCATCATCATCACCAGCCTATATACGTCCTACTACTGGACACAGGCCTTCCTACATAAGAGAAACACATTTATTTATTTATTTTTTATTAAATATACATGCGAGCATACAGATAGACATCCAACACACTGGCATGCTACACATTTAATAAAATTTACCCATTATCTATTATTAATATTACTAAGACATTTGCAATAATATCATTATAATTTTTTTAAAATTTGGTCAAAAAAAAAGAAATTACGGTCAAAAGTTAACATATTTCATAGTTAACCGGTAACTGTCCCGGAAGAAAGACAATTTATTAAAATATTTAAAACTAACAAAAACTAAATATACATATATTAAAATCTAAAGAATATAAACTAGTCAAGAAACTGACGCGTCCTATCAATCAGATGCCCTAATCCTTCGGCAAACAGATCCGAATCGTCGTAGTGAGCAAGCATGTCCCCGATCAGGCACAGTGCGCGTATGGTAGGCGCTTGTACGGCTTGTTTTGTACGAGTGATAGGCCTCAGTAAGAGGCGCAGTTTCCGGCGTGTCTCGACCAAGCCCAATGAGTCCTTAGGAATTCGGGCGGGCACCAAGAGACACACTCTCTCAGTCTCTCTAGTACATTAGGAGAGTCAATGTTATGGTAAATTATTGAAAGGTAATGCACTGCGAGAAGGATTTTCCTTCGCAATGCTAGCGTTTCAAGACTTACCATGCCCGACACAAACAGAGAGGAGTACAGAAAAGGATAGTACCCGAAGCGCTTTTTAAATAACCAGCGTAAAAATTTTCTTTGCATTTTTTCAATAATAAGTAAGTATTTATCCTACACCTAAATCTCTAACGTCGTTCACTCTTTCCAATTGAGTGTCATATAATTTATAAGTAACATTTGCGAAAGTCCTTTTTTGAGTAAACGTAATTATCTTACATTTTGTTTTATTAAAAGGTAAACGATTAATATAACTCCACTGTGATACAGAATCAATGTCACTCTGGAGAGCACTGGCGTTTTCATCGTTGCCTATTCCTAAATATAATTATAGATCATCGGCGAACAAGAGACACTCTGCCACCTTCACAGTCTCAGGTAAGTCATTAATTATAATTAGGAACAGCGTTGGACCCAGCGTACTTCCTTGACTCACTCCTGATCTCGTGTAGTAGCTTTCGGACTCGTACCCATCCAATCTCACAAACTGACTACGATCCTTGAGATAACTAGCAGAAAACTGAATCAGTTTGGGCACAAATCCCATAATTGATAATTTTTGCAAGAGAAGATCGTTATCAACAAGATCAAATGCCTTCCTGAAGTCGAAATAGGCAGCGTCAACCCGCCTACCAGAGTCCATTTCAGCTCGAACGTAGTCTACAAGTGTTACAAGTTTAGTGGTGGTAGATCGTGATTTACGAAACCCGTGCTGACTGTTAAGTAACAAACCACTAATTTGCCCGCTGATGTGGCTATTTAATATTGCTTCGAAAACCTTCGCAAACACGGAGAGCACCGCGATCGGTCTATAAGCAGTTATGTCCGTACCACAGTCCCCCTTTGGTATAGGAGTAACCCGCGACAGTTTCCAGTACTTGGGGTATGTACATTGCTTTAGAGAAAGATTGTAAAGGTAGAGCAGAGGCTCTCTAAAAACTGTTAAGCAATCTTTAGTCAAAAACGCCGATATCCCATCAGGTCCACCAGAAGATCTAGCTTCAAGGCGTTTTACAGCTTTATTTATATCCACACTGTCTACAGTGTCGATCAAAATGGACTTCGCATATATGACTGAATAACCCACACGCATAGCCTCTTCAGTATCTAGGCGTGGCGCATTGTCCAAAAACACAGAACCGAAATAATGTGCAAACGAGTTAACAGCATCTTGCCCGGTCACCTCTTCATTGCCATATGTAAATAAAAAAAAAAAAAAAATTCATAAAAAAAAAAAAAAAAAAAATCTACAATATTCTACAATTCTACAATATGTATATGAATTGATACGCCGCCTATTCTTTTTTTATCTTTGACGTATTTCCAAAACCTTACGGGGTTGTCAATTATATTTTTTTGGATAGTACATATTTGCTGCCTATATGCATTGTCAATTAATTTCTTTGAATACGATCTATATAATTCTTTATTGAATTCCTTACCTTCGGATTTATATTTCTTTAAATGATAATATTTGGATTTTAAATTATTAATTATTTCTACGGTATACTATTTTGGATATACATATTTTACATTTCGAGGTGAATATTTTTTTAACGGTACGAATATATTTATAGTATTGTATAGTGTACACATGAGGAGTTTGGGCCATAACACTACCACGCTGGCCCAATGCGGGTTGGTGGGTTAAAGCGGTTGCAAGAACAACCGGGACCAACGGCTTCACGTGCCTCTCGAAGCACGGAGGAGCTCAAGATTATAATTTTGATTGACCCATGCCGGAACCAACCATGGCGAAAGTTGCTTTGTTTTCGTAATCGAAATCAAAGCGCTCAAACTACTACGCCACCGAGCTCCTCACATAAAGGACTGCGTTGCCCCAGTATGAGAATACCTTCTAGGTGAAATTGAGTTGACCATGAAGTCACCTGTTTAGATATTTTATTTTAAGTTGAAAATTGGAAATTGGAATTATTGCTATTTATGAAGCCTTGTTGTACACAATTGACGCGGGTTTTAGGCAATTTGTTATTATTACAGACAGCAAAAGTGCTCTTCAACATGTAATCCGATGCGCCTCTGGACACAGAGGTGTATCGGTTGCATATAAAATACTCGACAAGATTCATGAACTTAATACTAAGGTATATTTCACAGCATTTTGGCTCAACCAGTGTCGGAGGAAGCCAAAGTGGTGTATCGTTTTATATGTTTGCCGCGACTGTCTTCCAACCAGCAATGATAATGTTTATGTAATTTTAGTAAGTTCTCAAAAGGACTGACATATCCGTTAGGATAAAAGTCCTATAACAAAATAAAGAGAGAAAAAAAAAAATTGAAAATTTAAGTCATAATATTCACCGAACGTAAATTTTTCACTTTGGATCAACATTTTCATAACTTTCATCAAAGTTACAAAGCTAATTATTTGTCAAAATTTTGTAAGCTTACAAAGTTACAAAATTTTGTACATAAAAGTACAACTCCAGAGAATTCAGTTGCAAAAAAAAAATACGAAAAAGTCTTTACTTTTTTTTTTTTTTTTTTTTTTTTAAATTTGTCATGTCGAAAATTCCCGAAAATTCAGAAAAAAAATCGTAACTCAAAAACTACAGGGGGCCGAAACATAAACGTCCAAAAAAAATTTAGGTCCCTCGTATCGTGGGGTATCCGAATCACCCGCGACTTTTTATAGTAGACCAACTTAAAACATTTCAAAAAAAAGCAGAAAACTTTTTCGCACCTTTTTTTTTTTTTTTTTTTTTTTTTTGCAACTGAAATCTCTGGAGTTGTACTTTTATGCACAACATTTTCTAACTTTGTAAGTTTACAAAATTTTACAAATAATTAGCTTTGATGAATGAATGAGATGAAAGTTATGAAAATATTGATCCAAAAACAAAAAAAAGCAAAAAAAAAAACTAATCACGAAGCGCGCTAAGCGCTATACCTGGATTGCTCAACCACAGAGGAACGTGCTATCTTACACTTGCCGCACACAGGCCACCGATTACAGTCACAAAATGTCGCCACCTGCACATTTCCTGTAGTGTTTATACATTTTATATGGACTCGTCGCACACGGTTGACGCCGGTGGCTGCCACACACTACAAAACGTCGCTTCTCGCTTTTTGTGGGCCACACCGGCCACTAAACGCCGATGCAAAACGCCGCCACTCGCACGAATCCCCACTGCTCACTACATTTGTTATAATTAGATGTATCCAATAACTAATCTAATAACTATCTCTGTCTGTCTGTCTGTCTGTCTGTCTGTCCGTCCGTCCGTCCGTCCGTCCGTCCGTCCGTCCGTCCGTCCGTCCGTCCGTCCGTCCGTCCGTCCGTCTGTCTTAGGTTTAGGTTTAGGTTTAGGTTTAGGTTTAGGTTTAGGTTTAGGTTTAGGTTTAGGTTTAGGTTTAGGTTAAGGTTTACGTTTAGGTTTAGGTTTAGGTTTAGGTTTAGGTTTAGGTTTAGGTTTAGGTTTAGGTTTAGGTTTAGGTTTAGGTTTAGGTTTAGGTTTAGGTTTAGGTTTAGGTTTAGGTTTAGGTTTAGGTTTAGGTTTAGGTTTAGGTTTAGGTTTAGGTTTAGGTTAAGGTTTAGGTTTAGGTTTAGGTTTAGGTTTAGGTTAGGTTAGGTTAGGTTAGGTTAGGTTAGGTTAGGTTAGGTTAGGTTAGGTTAGGTTAGGTTAGGTTGGCGGGCGGATCTTTGGTCGCGGAGAGGATCCGCCGCCTAGGACTGCGGGTGGCGCTGCAAAAAACCGAGGCCGTGTTCTTCCACGGCCCTCGGCAGCGCCCCCCGCCTGACGCCCACATTTTCGTGGCGGGCGTCAGGATCGAGGTGAAGGCTCAGATGAAGTATCTGGGCCTTACGCTCGACAGCAGGTGGCGCTTCGGTCCGCATTTTACCGGACTGTCGTCGCGCCTGCTCAAGGCGGCGGGGGCCCTCTCCTGGCTAATGCCAAACCTGAGAGGGCCGAGTGGGCGATGCCGGCGTCTTTACGCCGGCATTCTGAAGAGCATGGCCCTGTACGGGGCGCCCATCTGGGCAGACTCCCTCCAAAGGAGGGAGAATGCCACCAGCATCCGGGCGCCCCAAAGGGCCATCGCACAGAGAGTGGCGCGGACTTACCGCTCGGTAAGCTTCGCGGCGGCGTGCGCTCTGGCCGGCACCCCGCCTTGGGAACTTGAGGCGTGGGTGCTCGCCAGAGTTCATGAGTGGACGGCGGGGCGAAAGGCGCTCGGCGAGCGCCCTGCCCCTGAAGAGCGGGAGGCCGTCCGGCGAGAGGCGAAGGATGCCATTATCCATCACTGGACGGCGGACCTCGCCTCCGCCTTTTACGGCCGCAGAACAATCGATGCGCTCGGACCAGTCCTGCAAGACTGGCTCGAGCGACAGCATGGTTTCCTCTCGTTCCGGCTGGTGCAGGTGCTATCCGGGCATGGTTGCTTCGGGTCGTACCTGCACCGAATCGGACGGGAGGAGAGCCCGGCGTGCCATGACTGCGGCGCGGCGGAGGACACGGCGCAGCACACGCTCGAGGTGTGTCCGTCGTGGACTGAGCGGCGTCGCAGTCTTGTCACGGCGGTCGGGCCGGACCTCTCGCTTCCCAGCGTGGTAAACGCCATGCTGGGGAGCGAAGAGGCTTGGGCGGCGGTCGCCTCCTTCTGTGAGGATGTCATGTCACAGAAGGAGGTGGCGGAGCGCGCGCGGGAGGACGACCCCGACGCGCCGCCGAACCGCCGGCGGAGGAGGGGCAGGAGAAGGCGGACGTATAACCGCCTCTCCTCCCCCCCACGGTGATGAGCAGCGGGCGACAGGCGCGGGGGCGCCCTAGCCTGCATTGCACTGCTCATCACCTCGCTGTAGAGGGTGGCCGAGCACTCGCGGTCACCCTCTGGCCTCCTCTACCTTGTACCAAGGGGGGGGCGTGAAGGGCCCGCCACCTAGGCGGGCAATCGCCGGTGGGGGACTGGAAGTAGAGGCTCTGCCGGTTTCCCAGTCCCCCCACCACATTACACGATGAGGGAGTGTCACTGGGTTATTTTAGTGGGTAGACCCGGGAACCGCTCCCGGGGAGTCCCACATACCCCTCCCGTCCCCCGACGGGAGGGCATGCGTAATGCATTTTTTCCCAGTGGAAAAAAAAAAAAAAAAAAAAAAAGGTTAGGTTAGGTTCCCGTTTCTGAGGAGGAGGCGGGATGGACTAAGGTCGGAAAGAATGGGAAGAAAAAGAAGGCGCAACCAGCTGCGACGACTGGTCCAAAGCCTCAAGCCAAGGGCACCAAAGGCGCGCAGGCAAAGGCCAAAAAGCCCCGAAAGATTAGGGAGCCACGCTCGGCCGCCGTGGTTATTACCATCAGCCCAGAGGCGGTACAACGCGGCGTCTCATACGCCGACGTAATAAGGAAGGCCCGAAATGGAATTGATCTTGCAGACATCGGCGTCGATCAGCCGCTGCAGATCAAAACAGCAGTCACTGGCGCCAAAATTTTGGAAGTCCGTGGTGAGGACCAGGGCACCAAAGCGGACGCATTCGCTGAGAAACTAAGAACTGTCTTTGAAAATGACGAGGACATCCGAATCGCTAGACCAACCAAAACTATGGAGATATCAATTTCCGGCCTAGATGATTCAGTGGAGAAAGATGATATTGTGTCTGCTATTGCCAATAAGGGCAACTGCGCACACCACTCCGTCAGAGTAGGAGAAATCCGGTCTGGGCCTGGCAGTTTGGGTGTTGCCTGGGTCTCATGCCCTGTAGGCGCCGCCAAAAAGGTATTGGAGGCTGGCCGCCTCCTTGTCGGGTGGAGCTCAGCGAAAGTGCGCCCTGTGGAGCAGCGCCCGATGAGGTGTTTCCGCTGCTTAGAGCGTGGGCACGCCCGTCAACAGTGCGTAGGCGAGGATCGCAGCGACCTGTGCTTCCGGTGCGGAAAGCCAGGCCACAAAGCTTCCAAGTGCAGCGAAGAAGCCCACTGCGTCCTCTGCGCCAAAACCAAGAGGCCAGCAGGACACATTATGGGAGGCAGGAGCTGCAAGGCCCCCACCATACCTCCCAAGAAGTCGAAACCAGCGCCCAAGACCCGGACTGCTGAACAGGCTGTAACTGCGGAACAGCCAATGGATATTACGCCTATCGTCAATGGCCCTACGCCCACACCGTAAGCTCATCCAGACGAACGTGAACCACTCCTCTGGCGCGCAGGACCTATTACTGCAAACCATGAGAGAGTGGTCAATACATCTTGCGGCAGTTTCCGAACCTTACTTTGTCCCGCCTAGCTCCGACTGGGCCTCGGACTTGGACTCGACTGTAGCCATCACCAGACTTTCTTTTGATGCGTCCCCACCCCTCTCAGTAATGCAAAGAGGGCATGGGTTTGTTCTTGTCGGTTGGGGACATATTGCCGTCATAGGCGTTTACTTCTCCCCGAATAGACCCTTGGCCGAGTTTCAGCAATTCCTCGATGAGTTGGGTGCAGCAGTTCGGCGCGCTTCACCTGCGCCTGTCCTCGTACTGGGGGACTTCAACGCTAAGTCGTCTGCGTGGAGTTCCCCCGTCACTGACCACAGAGGCACTGCCGTCGAGGCCTGGATGGCAATATTCGGACTCTCAGTATTGAACCAGGGCTCAGCCAATACCTGCGTGCGACAGCGGGGGGGGTCAATAGTGGACTTAACGTTCGCTACCCCCGCTCTCGTCGCGCACGTGTCTGGCTGGCGGGTCCTGGAAGAGGTGGAGACATTGAGCGACCATCTTTACATCACATTCGAGCTTTTCTCTCGGGACTCGGGTCGCAGTCCTGTCCAACCGACGCAGTCTCTCTTCCCCAAGTGGGCTTTAACGAAACTCAATAAAGAGCTCCTCGAGGAAGCTGTTCTGGTGGAGGAGTGGAGTTCACCGTCGACTGCCACGCCGATTGATGTTGACGCAGCGGCGGATCGCTTCCGCGAATCATTACAACGGATTAGCGATTCTGCCATGCCGAGAATCCGCCGCCAGCCTCCAAAGAAGGCGGTCTACTGGTGGTCAGACGAAATCGCAGCTCTCCGTGCTGACTGCTCTTCTAAACGGCGCGAATTGGCAAGGTACCGCCACCGCACGCGTAACAGTTACCGTGATGCGGTCTGGGAAGATTACCTGCACGATCTCTACACAGAATCTCGTAGGGCCATGCGCGTTGCCATTCATAAGGCCAAGACTGAAGCAAGGGAACGAATGCTCGAGTCCCTCGACAGCAACCCGTGGGGTCGTCCATACCGTGCCGCGTGCAATAAGCTGCGCGGCCAAGGCCCCCCGGTTGCCGATACGCTGGAGCCCCAACTACTCCAAGCGGTTGTCGAGGCACTGTTCCCAGCTCGTGGAGAACATGTTCCTCCACCCATGGTGCCTCGTAGGGCGCAGAACACCGACGGCGATACGGATGCCACAGTGCCTCCCATCACTAACGCCGAATATGACTCGGCCGTCATCAGGCTCCGGTCTAAGAAAACCGCTCCGGGCCCAGATGGGGTCCACGGGCGCGTGTTGGCGCTCTCCCTTGTGGAGCTTGAGCCCCGGATAAGAAACATCTTTGACGCATGTCTCGTGACAGGAAAATTCCCTAACGCTTGGAAAAAGGGGCGGCTCGTTCTCCTGCAGAAGGCGGGAAGAGATGTCGACTCTCCTTCAGCTTACCGGCCCATTGTCCTTTTGGATGAGGCCGGTAAGCTCCTGGAAAGAATAATCGCCGGTCGTGTTATAAATCACCTAACATCTAGTGGCCCCGACCTATCTGAGTGCCAGTTCGGTTTTAGAGAGGGTCGTTCGACTATAGACGCAATCATGCGCGTGAAGGCCCTCTCTAACGAGACGACCTCTCGCGGCGGGGTGCTTTTGGCGGTGTCACTTGACATCGCCAACGCTTTCAACACCCTGCCGTTTGAGTGCATTTCTGAGGCCCTAAAACACCACGGGGTACCTCAGTATCTGCAGGACGTTATAGCGGACTATCTGCGTGGGAGAGTAGTGACCTGTCAAGATCGGAGCGGCAGGATTCTCGAAAGGCGAATGACGTGCGGTGTTCCACAGGGGTCGGTTCTAGGCCCTCTCCTGTGGAACATCGGATACGATTGGGTGTTGCGGGGAGCCCTCCTGCCGGGTGTCCGCACTTTCTGCTACGCGGACGACACCCTGGTAACGGCAAAAGGGTCGTCGTTCGCCCAGGCTGCGATATTAGCAAAGGTGGGGACAATACAGGTCGTACACAGGATCGAGAGGCTCGGTCTGCGGGTGGCCCTCAATAAAACCGAGGCCCTTCTTTTTCACGGGCCGCGGAAGGGTCCGCCTGCGGGAGCATCTCTCGACCTGAACGGGGTCAGAGTCACCGTTGGCTCTCAATTAAAGTACTTGGGGCTCGTGCTTGATCCGGGGTGGACGTTCAAAGAACACTTCCGGCAGCTGAGCCCCAAGCTTACTGCAACGACGGCTGCGCTTAGTAGACTCCTGCCTAATGTTGCAGGCCCCGGGGACACATGCCGCCGCCTCTTCACAGGGGTGGTACGGTCAATGGCGCTATACGGTGCGCCAGTGTGGGTAGACGCTCTGACGGACCACAACAAGACTCTTCTGCGGAGAGCGCAACGAGTAATGGCCGTCAGAGTTGTCCGCGGATACCGCACGGTGTCCTATGAGGCCTCGTGCCTACTGGCTAAGACACCTCCCTGGGATCTCGACGCAAGAGTCCTGGCGGAGGTGTACGAGCACGGAGCTGCGCTTCGTGCGGAGATGGGGCACCGGCGCATAATGCCGGAGCTGGTTTCGCGCTGGAGGCGGGAGGCGCAGAGACAGATTATGACGGCATGGCTACAACGCCTTAACGAGCCCAAGGCGGGTATTCGAACCGTGGAGGCCATCCGCCCGGTCTTCCGGGATTGGATGAGGCGGCGGCACGGGGTGCTTACCTTCCGTGTTGTGCAGATTCTGACCGGACACGGGTGCTTCGGCAGATATCTGCACAACACGGCAAGAAGAGAGACCAGTGCCCGCTGCCATGAGTGCGGCCACACTGAGGACACGGCGCAACACACGCTCGAAGTTTGCCCTGCGTGGGACGAGCAGCGCCGTGCCCTAGTCGCCAGTATCGGAGGCGACCTCTCCCTGCCGACCGTCGTGGAGAAGATGGTTGGCGGCGAGAGTAACTGGGAGGCGGTAGCCACCTTCTGTGAGGACGTCGTCTCGCAGAAGGAGGCTGCGGAACGGGCCCGCGAGGAAGATGCCCTTGCGGACCCGATTCGCCGCAGAAGGTTGGGCCGGAGAAGGCGGCTCTACGGCCACCTTCAACCGCCGAGTGGGGACGGCGGGTGACGGAGTGGGGCTCCGTCACCCGCGCCAAGGCGTCCCTGCGCGGGGGAGCGCGCGTTTTGTTTCGCGCGTGCTCCCTATCCCCGGTGAGCCCGGAAGTGGGCGATAACTACGCAGTCTTCGGCGTATGACAGCGCTTGCGAAAAGTTCCCTGTCATGCGTCGAAGCCGTGGTCTCGAGGAACACGTTGGTTTTTAGTGGGTATGCCGGCACTTTACACCGGTGACTCCCACATAACCCAGGGGCAGCCCCATTTGCCTCTGGGTATCCATAAAGGATTTTCCAACGGAAAAAAAAAAAAAAAAAAAAGGTTAGGTTAGGTTAGGTTGGGGTGCATGTTGGGGAGCCTCCTAGTGTGCTGGGGGCGTTGTCGGGATCGCTTGTTGCATTTGATGTTCTGTCATCCGGTGCAAACGGTGGTCCCACAACGTGTCCAGACGGCGCATCCTGGGCGACTGCGAATTCATTATCCGCTCGTAGGGTAATGGGTTCGCAGCCGGCCAATCTCCAACACAGTGCGGCTGCCTTCGGGCATTGCACGGCCGCACAAACCCGTAGCCCTGCATTTATGTGGGGTCGGGGGCTGGGCGTATGGGGCTTGCCCTGTGCGTCTGGCTGTGAGGAAGAAAACCTCTATAAAAAATCACCCTCGGGGGGCCCCCTTGGGGGGCCAGTGGAGCTTCGGCTCGTGGTATGGCGGCCTTCAAGGCCGCGGTCCGCTTCATGCGGACGGGGTCGGGAGCTTTTGCTCGTGGCGCAGTCGCGCCTTTGTTGGAAAGGTCCTTTTCAGGACCAGTGGACTTCGGTCGGTGTATGGCGGGCCTTCAAGGCCCGCGGAACGTTCAGCGTTCGTTTTCGGCGTGGGGCGCACCAACGCTCCATTTGCGTCGGCTCTTGGGGCCTGCCTTAACTGGCCGGTCCCGACGGAGCTTGCCTATATTGGCTGGCTCAGCGGCCGCCTTCGGGTGGCGTGGCACGGCGGACCTTCAAGGTTCGCGGCGCGGCGGGTCTGGCGGCCGTGGTTTTGCGGTCGCTGGGTGGGTTTCGGCCTCCCGTCGGGCAACCCGTTATCCCGTGTGTGTGTCTGGTGTCATGTCTATCGGCACACACGGGACCGGGGGGGCTTGCCTTAATCGGCTGGCCCTGCGAGGAGCCAACCTCACTAAAAAACCCCAATTCCCCGTAGTTGAGATCCGTGGCTACGGGGGGCCTTCGGGTGGCGGGCCGGGTAGAGTCCGCCAGCTAGCGATCCCCTCCAGGAGACCGCCCGACCTCCTGAAGTATCAGGGTTACCCGGGTGCAGGGGGCACCGCCCGGGTGGACGTTTTTTTTTGCCCCATTCTCGTGGGACTAATATGGAGTTCAATAAAAATAAAACCAAAAAACCTCTTAGTTTAAGTTTCCCAGTCGGGAGTTGCTCCAGCAGGAGCCTGAGATCGATGGACAAAGCGCCCTGTCCGCAAGTGAGTGGCGCGGATAGTGGAGATGAAGATGATGTGAGGGACGCGAGCAAAACTGCGTCGGACTTCGGCTCGTGTTGGTCAGTCGACAGTGTCGAATCTCATATCAGTAGGAAGAGGGCAAGATCCCCGATAAATAAGGGGCCAAATTATAGAAAGGAATCCGGCACCGACAGCGCATCCAGCGCAGAGTCTGAGAAGGCGCCGAAGCCCAAAAAACCTGCCGCTAGTCGTGGCCGCGGCCGCCCTATCAAAACCGGGGACTATGCCGGCCTCGCCAAAGCTCAGAGGGAATACAGCGCTGCATTGCGCGAGTCTATGCGCCTGGAGGCCGAGAAGGAGGTCGCCGCGGAACTAATTCAAAGGCGTTTGCGGTCGGAGTCGGCGGCGTCACGGCGGTCCGACTGTTCTGATATTATGTCGGTGGAGGAGGAGCCTTGTGCTGCCAAACTGTATCAGTCTGTCGAGAGCGAGATAAGCTCGATACTCAAGCTCGTGTCCAGCTCGAGTAATCTAAAGGGCACCTATCAAAAGGCGATTAAGCTGTCTGTCTCTTCGATTAAGGAGCACACGCAAGCGCTTCTTCGTTGCACCGTCAATGAAGAAATCAATAAGCTAACGCGGGAGAATAAACGCTTAGAAGGCAGTGTTCAGGACCTTCAAAGGCAGCTGGATGAGTTGCGCGCCGGGAGTAGTGCGCCTTCTCAGGCAGCCTCAGCAGTCCACCCAACACCTAACGCCGAAGAAATCGTCCGTGCCGTTTCTACTGTAGTGGATGACAAAATCCGGGCGGCGATGACTTCAGTTAGTAACATCATCGACGCTAGATTTGAGGGCCTAAAGGTACCAGATCGCCCGCGACCACCGTTGGCTGCGGATAAAAAGAAAGAAGCTGCACAATCGCGCCCGCTGAAACCAGCAGCGAAAACGACGTTCGCAGCCACAGTGAAGGCATCTCCCGCCATCAAGTCAAAGTGCGGGACAATGACCTTAATTCCCTGCACATCGTCCCAAAAAAAGGGTAAAGGCAAGGGGAAGGGGAAGAGGACGGCTGCTGCGCCGACCACAATCCCAGTGACAGACACGGAGCCCGGCCCGTCAACATCGTCGGCGCCCCTGCCAACCGCCCCCGTTTCTGAGGAGGAGGCGGGATGGACTAAGGTCGGAAAGAATGGGAAGAAAAAGAAGGCGCAACCAGCTGCGACCCCTGGTCCAAAGCCTCAAACCAAGGGCACCAAAGGCGCGCAGGCAAAGGCCAAAAAGCCCCGAAAGATTAGGGAGCCACGCTCGGCCGCCGTGGTTATTTCCATTAGCCCGGAGGCGGTACAACGCGGCGTTTCATACGCCGACGTGATAAAGAAGGCACGTAATGAAATAAGTCTTTCTGACATTGGCGTCGATCAGCCGCTGCAGATCAAAACAGCAGTCACTGGCGCCAAAATTCTGGAAGTCCGTGGTGAGGACCAGGGCACCAAAGCGGACGCATTCGCTGAAAGACTAAGAACTCTCTTTGAGGAAGATGAGGATGTCCGAATCGCCAGACCCATAAAGTGCATCGAAATATCCATCTCCGGCCTGGATGATTCAGTTGAGAAGGATGACATTGTGTCTGCCATTGCCAATAAGGGCAACTGCGCGCACCACTCTGTCAGGGTTGGTGAAATCCGGCCTGGACCTGGCAGCATGGGCGTTGCCTGGGCTTCATGCCCTGTGGGCGCCGCCAAGAAGGTATTGGAAGCGGGCCGCCTCCTTGTCGGGTGGAGCTCAGCGAAAGTGCGCCCTGTGGAGCAGCGCCCGATGAGGTGTTTCCGCTGCTTAGAGCGTGGGCACGCCCGCCAACAGTGCTTAGGCGAGGATCGCAGCGACCTGTGCTTCCGGTGCGGGAAACCAGGCCATAAAGCTTCCAAGTGCAGCGAAGAAGCCCACTGTGTCCTCTGCGCCAAAACCAAGAGGCCAGCAGGACACATTATGGGAGGCAGGAGCTGCAAGGCCCCCACCATACCTCCCAAGAAGTCGAAACCAGCGCCCAAGACCCGGACTGCTGAACAGGCTGTAACTGCAGAACAGCCCATGGACACAACGCCAATCGTCGATGGCCCTACGCCCACTCCGTAAAGTTATCCAGGCGAATGTGAACCACTCCTCTGGTGCGCAGGACCTCTTACTGCAAACCATGAGAGAGTGGTCAATACATCTCGCGGTGGTTTCCGAACCATACTTCGTCCCGCCTTGCTCCGACTGGGCTTCGGACTTGGATTCGACTGTGGCTATCACCAGACCTTGTCTCAATTCGTCCCCAACCCTCTCAGTCCAGCAGAGAGGGCATGGGTTTGTTGTCGTCAGATGGGGAGATATTGCCGTCATAGGCGTTTACTTCTCCCCGAACAGACCCTTAGCCGAATTTCAACTGTTTCTCGGAGAGTTGGGTGCAGCAGTTCAGCGCGCTTCACCTGCGCTTGTCCTCGTACTGGGGGACTTCAACGCGAAGTCGTCCGCGTGGAGTTCCCCCGTCACTGACCACAGAGGCACTGCAGTCGAGGCATGGATGGCAATGTTCGGGCTCTCACTATTAAACCAGGGCTCAGCCAATACCTGCGTGCGACAGCGGGGGGGGTCTATAGTGGACTTAACGTTCGCTACCCCCGCTCTCGCCGCGCACGTGTCTGGTTGGCAGGTCCTGGAAGAGGTGGAGACTCTAAGCGACCACCTCTACATAACGCTGGAACTCTTCTCTCAGGACTCAGGTTGCAGTCCCGTCCAACCAATGCAGTCTCCCTTCCCCAGGTGGGCTCTAACAAAGCTCGATAAAGAGCGCCTCGAGGAAGCTGTCCTGGTGGAAGAGTGGAGTTCACCGTCGACTACCACACCTGTTGACGTTGACGCAGCGGCGGATCGCTTCCGCGAAAGCTTACAACGGATAAGCGATTCCGCCATGCCGAGGATCCGCCGCCAGCCGCCCAAAAAGGCCGTGTACTGGTGGTCAGACGAGATCGCAGCTCTCCGCGCAGATTGCTCGTCTAAAAGGCGTGAGCTGGCAAGGTACCGTCACCGCACGCGTAACAGCTACCGCGATGCGGTCTGGGAAGACCAGCTGCACGCTCTCTATACGGAGTCTCGAAGGGCCATGCGCGTTGCCATCTACAAGGCCAAGACTGAAGCAAGGGAGCAAATGCTTGAGTCCCTCGACAGCAACCCGTGGGGTCGCCCATACCGTGCCGCGTGCAATAAGCTGCGCGGTCAAGGCCCTCCGGTTGCTGAAACGCTGGAGCCCCAACTTCTCGAAGCGGTAGTCGAGGCACTGTTTCCAGCTCGTGGGGAACATGTCCCTCCACCCATGGTGCCTCGTAGGGTTCAGAACACCGACGGCGATACGGATGCCACAGTGCTCCCCATCACTAACGCTGAATATGACTCGGCCGTCATCAGGCTCCGGTCTAAGAAAACCGCTCCGGGCCCAGATGGGGTCCATGGGCGCGTGTTGGCGCTCTCCCTTGTGGAGCTTGAGCCCCGGATAAGGAACATCTTTGACGCATGTCTCGCGACAGGAAAATTCCCTAAGGCCTGGAAAAAGGGGCGGCTCGTCCTCCTGCAGAAGGCGGGAAGAGATGTCGACTCTCCTTCAGCTTACCGGCCCATCGTTCTTTTGGATGAAGCCGGTAAGCTCCTGGAAAGAATAATCGCCGGTCGTGTTATAAGTCACCTAACATCTAGTGGCCCCGACCTATCTGAGTGCCAGTTCGGTTTTAGAGAGGGTCGTTCGACTATAGACGCAATCATGCGCGTGAAGGCCCTCTCTAACGAGACGACCTCTCGCGGCGGGGTGCTTTTGGCGGTGTCACTTGACATCGCCAACGCTTTCAACACCCTGCCGTTTGAGTGCATTTCTGAGGCCCTAAAACACCACGGGGTACCTCAGTATCTGCAGGACGTTATAGCGGACTATCTGCGTGGGAGAGTAGTGACCTGTCAAGGTCGGAGCGGCAGGATTCTCGAAAGGCGAATGACGTGCGGTGTTCCACAGGGGTCGGTTCTAGGCCCTCTCCTGTGGAACATCGGATACGATTGGGTGTTGCGGGGAGCCCTCCTGCCGGGTGTCCGCACTTTCTGCTACGCGGACGACACCCTGGTAACGGCAAAAGGGTCATCGTTCGCCCAGGCTGCGATATTAGCAAAGGTGGGGACAATACAGGTCGTACACAGGATCGAGAGGCTCGGTCTGCGGGTGGCCCTCAATAAAACCGAGGCCCTTCTTTTTCACGGGCCGCGGAAGGGCCCGCCTGCGGGAGCATCTCTCGACCTGAACGGGGTCAGAGTCACCGTTGGCTCTCAATTAAAGTACTTGGGGCTCGTGCTTGATCCGGGGTGGACGTTCAAAGAACACTTCCGGCAGCTGAGCCCCAAGCTTACTGCAACGACGGCTGCGCTTAGTAGACTCCTGCCTAATGTTGCAGGCCCCGGGGACACATGCCGCCGCCTCTTCACAGGGGTGGTACGGTCAATGGCGCTATACGGTGCGCCAGTGTGGGTAGACGCTCTGACGGCCCACAACAAGACTCTTCTGCGGAGAGCGCAACGAGTAATGGCCGTCAGAGTTGTCCGCGGATACCGCACGGTGTCCTACGAGGCCTCGTGCCTACTGGCTAAGACACCTCCCTGGGATCTCGACGCAAGAGTCCTGGCGGAGGTGTACGAGCACGGAGCTGCGCTTCGTGCGGAGATGGGGCACCGGCGCATAATGCCGGAGCTGGTTTCGCGCTGGAGGCGGGAGGCGCAGAGACAGATTATGACGGCATGGCTACAACGCCTTAACGAGCCCAAGGCGGGTATTCGAACCGTGGAGGCCATCCGCCCGGTCTTCCGGGATTGGATGAGGCGGCGGCACGGGGTGCTTACCTTCCGTGTTGTGCAGATTCTGACCGGACACGGGTGCTTCGGCAGATATCTGCACAACACGGCAAGAAGAGAGACCAGTGCCCGCTGCCATGAGTGCGGCCACACTGAGGACACGGCGCAACACACGCTCGAAGTTTGCCCTGCGTGGGACGAGCAGCGCCGTGCCCTAGTCGCCAGTATCGGAGGCGACCTCTCCCTGCCGACCGTCGTGGAGAAGATGGTTGGCGGCGAGAGTAACTGGGAGGCGGTAGCCACCTTCTGTGAGAACGTCGTCTCGCAGAAGGAGGCTGCGGAACGGGCCCGCGAGGAAGATGCCCTTGCGGACCCGATTCGCCGCAGAAGGTTGGGCCGAAGAAGGCGGCTCTACGGCCACCTTCAACCGCCGAGTGGGGACGGCGGGTGACGGAGTGGGGCTCCGTCACCCGCGCCAAGGCGTCCCTGCGCGGGGGAGCGCGCGTTTTGTTTCGCGCGTGCTCCCTATCCCCGGTGAGCCCGGAAGTGGGCGATAACTACGCAGTCTTCGGCGTATGACAGCGCTTGCGAAAAGTTCCCTGTCATGCGTCGAAGCCGTGGTCTCGAGGCACTTTACACCGGTGACTCCCACATAACCCAGGGGCAGCCCCATTTGCCTCTGGGTATCCATAAAGGATTTTCCAACGAAAAAAAAAAAAAAAAAAAAAAAAAAAAAAAAAAAAAAAAAAAAAAAAGGTTAGGTTAGGTTAGGTTAGGTTAGGTTAGGTTAGGTTAGGTTAGGTTAGGTTAGGTTAGGTTGGGGTGCATGAGGGGGTGCATGTTGGGGAGCCTCCTAGTGTGCTGGGCGCGTTGTCGGGATCGCTTGTTGCATTTGATGTTCTGTCATCCGGTGCAAACGGTGGTTCCACAACGTGTCCAGACGGCGCATCCTGGGCGACTGCGAATTCATTATCCGCTCGTAGGGTAATGGGTTCGCAGCCGGCCAATCTCCAACACAGTGCGGCTGCCTTCGGGCATTGCACGGCCGCACAAACCCGTAGCCCTGCATTTATGTGGGGTCGGGGGCTGGGCGTACGGGGCTTGCCCTGTGCGTCTGGCTGTGAGGAAGAAAACCTCTATAAAAAATCACCCTCGGGGGGCCCCCTTGGGGGGCCAGTGGAGCTTCGGCTCGTGGTATGGCGGCCTTCAAGGCCGCGGTCCGCTTCATGCGGACGGTGTCGGGAGCTTTTGCTCGTGGCGCAGTCGCGCCTTTGTTGGAAAGGTCCTTTTCAGGACCAGTGGACTTCGGTCGGTGTATGGCGGGCCTTCAAGGCCCGCGGAACGTTCTGCGTTCGTTTTCGGCGTGGGGCGCTCCAACGCTCCATTTGCGTCGGCTCTTGGGGCCTGCCTTAACTGGCCGGTCCCGACGGAGCTTGCCTATATTGGCTGGCTCAGCGGCCGCCTTCGGGTGGCGTGGCACGGCGGACCTTCAAGGTTCGCGGCGCGGCGGGTCTGGCGGCCGTGGTTTTGCGGTCGCTGGGTGGGTTTCGGCCTCCCGTCGGGCAACCCGTTATCCCGTGTGTGTGTCTGGTGTCATGTCTATCGGCACACACGGGACCGGGGGGGCTTGCCTTAATCGGCTGGCCCTGCGAGGAGCCAACCTCACTAAAAAACCCCAATTCCCCGTAGTTGAGATCCGTGGCTACGGGGGGCCTTCGGGTGGCGGGCCGGGTAGAGTCCGCCAGCTAGCGATCCCCTCCAGGAGACCGCCCGACCTCCTGGAGTATCAGGGTTACCCGGGTGCAGGGGGCACCGCCCGGGTGGACGTTTTTGTTTCCCCCATTCTCGTGGGACTAATATGGAGTTCAATAAAAATAAAACCAAACCAATTAGATTAAGTTATGATGAGAGCATTATGCGTAGTGAGAGTCGCTCATTAAGGAGCAAATTTTTGAAGGAAAAGGCGCCTGTAGTTGCAGAGGTGTCTAAAGATATCGAGGACGCCGTCTTCTCAGATGAGCCAATGTCGGAGGCCGAATCCGTTTCTAGCACGGAGACGGTCGGATCCCGTGTCGGGCCGCGCAAGCGTCCACGTGACACTAGGGAGAAGTGTAGAGATAGCCAGTCTGACTCGGACGACGCTTCTAGCATATCCACAAAGGCGGC
Source organism: Nymphula nitidulata (assembly GCA_947347705.1). Taxonomy (NCBI): domain Eukaryota; kingdom Metazoa; phylum Arthropoda; class Insecta; order Lepidoptera; family Crambidae; genus Nymphula; species Nymphula nitidulata. The sequence goes on from OX374633.1 coordinate 20,236,457, forward strand.
AAAAGTTGCGCCGCGCGGCAGAGGCCGCCCTATTACCACCGGCGAATTCGCTGGCCTTGCCGAAGCCAAAAGGCTCTTGAACGAGGCTAAGAAGGAGGAGCTTCGACTAAAGGCCGAAGAGTCCATGGCACTGGAATTGGACAGACGGCGCCTGCGCTCTGATTCTGCGCACGGCTCGTTTGTATCTGACGGCTTTATGTCCGCCGACGAGGGCCCACTCGCTTCGCAATTGAACGAAGCAGTGGCTAAGGAGCTGGAGATAATTAGGCGTGTCGCTAACACCTCCGGCAACCTGAAGGGAACATTCCAGCGTGCACTGCGCGAGGCGGCTGAAGCGATTGCCAACAGCACTAAATCTATGCTGAAGTGCACAGCAACCACTGAGAATGCCAAGTTGATGGCCGACAACCAGCGGCTACAAAGTGAAGTTGCGGAAATGCGCAAGGAGCTCGCGGAGCTCCGCGCCGAAATGAGAGGATCCGGAGACCGGCGCGACAGAAGCGCGCCTCCATCGGCGGCTGATTCGGAAACGACTGCCCCGCCGTACTTTGAGACATGGAGCCGGTCAGTCATGAACATGATCAGCAACATGATAGGCGCGAAATTCGACGGGCTTGAGAAGGATGGCAGACTCCTACCTGCCAAACGCCACAGACCACCATTGGCTGCAGACAATAGAAGGGAGGCATCCCCGCCCCCTATGGACTTACCACCCACGTCGACGACCGTTCCAAAGGCTGCCTCTAAGGCCAATGCCCCATCGGAAAAGACTTCGGATGCTCCGGCAAACCAGTCCGGTGCTAAGAAAAAGCCGACAAAAAAGGGCCAGAAAGTGCAAGCAGCCTCTCATGCTCCGGCTGTCCCTGGCCCTTCCACGGCAAACCCTGGGCCGACTGCTTCGTCTTCAAAACCTGATTCTGAGGGCTGGGTTAAGGTAACCAACCCGAAGAAGAAGAAGAAGGCGCAGTCCGCAGCACCTGCATCAGCAGGACCTGCAGCTGCAACCAAGAATACGGTGCGACCAGCGACCAAGGGCAATAAACCCAAGAAGCCGCGTCGACTTCGCGAGCCCCGCACAGCTGCAGTGGTTATCACGATCAACCCAGAGGCTGAGAAGCGGGGACTCTCGTACTCCGACATTATAAAGAAGGCGAAATCCTCCCTTAATCTAGGCGAGCTAGACCTGCAGCCGTTTAAAATAAAGGAGGCCGCTACAGGTGCCCGCATCTTCGAGGTCTTTGAGGCGGAGACGGCTGACGAAAATAGGGCAAAGGCCGACATTCTAGCCGACAAACTGCGAGGAATCCTGTCAGAGGACATTCAGTCGAAAGACTTAAGCATCTCTCGGCCAACTAAATGTGCAGAGATTCGCGTGTCTGGACTTGACGACTCGATTGAGAAGGACGAGATAGTTGTCGCTGTCGCACAGAAGACTGGCTGCGCTCACGGTGATGTCTCATGTGGAGAGATCCGTCGCGGCTCTGACGGCCTCGGCTCTGTGTCGGTAAAGTGCCCAGTGGGCGCTGTTAAAATATTGGTGGATGCTGGTCGTTTGCTTGTTGGCTGGAGTTCTGCGCGAGTTCGTGCACTAGAGCCACGGCAAATGACCTGTTACCGTTGTTTCGACGTAGGCCACACCCGCCGGCTCTGCCCGGCTAAGGAGGATCGAAGCGCACTTTGCTTCCGGTGTGGAAAGCCTGACCATCAGGCAAAGACGTGCACAGCTGAGCCTCATTGCGCACTATGCGCTAGCTCAAAGAGGCCAGCTGACCACATTATGAGGGGAAAGAGTTGCAAAGCTCCACCTCCCCCCAAAGTACGGAAAACGGCTGCTAGGATCCCAGCCGTCAACAACGCTGACCGCGCCCAGGCGCAAGAAGAGGCCATGAACACGGATCCTTAATGGCCCACACACCAGTTTTACATCTCCTGCAGGGCAATTTGAACCACTCCGGCGGTGCGCAAGACATCCTCATGCAAACCATGTCGGAGTGGTCAATAGACTTAGCCATAGTAGCCGAGCCGTACTTTTATCCGGCTGGCAATAACAACTTTGCTGCAGATATCGACTCGACGGTGCTTATTGTTAGGTCGGCATCGTCAAGGTCCCCGCCCCTGACCATCAAGGAGCGAGGACACGGATTTGTAGTTGTGGAATGGGGAGAAACCGTTCTGATCGGTTGTTATTTCTCCCCAAACCGCGTCCTAGCCCAATTCGAGGCTTTCATTGGTGAGGTCGGTGCAGCTTTTGAGCGCGCAGCAACACCTAAGACTGTCGTGCTAGGTGATCTCAACGCCAAGTCTTCGGCGTGGGGATCCCCTACCACCAACGCTCGTGGATCTGTCGTAGAAGACTGGTTGGCCATGTCGGGCCTTCTAGTTCTCAATCGGGGATCGGTCAACACCTGCGTGCGACAGCAGGGGGGATCCATAGTGGATGTGACGTTCGCTACCCCTGCTCTCGCATCGCACGTGAACAACTGGCGGGTTCACGAAGATGACGTGGAGACACTGTCGGACCACCGCTACATTACGTTCGACGTGTCTCCACCAGGGACCAGCAATACCAACTCCACGCCCGGTACTCATAACCGACTGCAGCTGTTCCCTCGGTGGTCGGTAGGAAAGTTTAATAAAGAACTCGCTGAGGAAGCCACGTTGTTAGAGGACTGGTTCTCCCAATCTGCTTCTCCTATGCTGAACGTTGACGAGGCAGTTTGTTCGTTTGGGGAGTCTTTGACGCGCATCTGTAATGCGTCCATGCCCCGTACCCAACGTCGTGCGCCTAAAAAGGAAGTTTACTGGTGGTCGCAAGACCTGGCTGACATGCGTCGATCCTGCATCGTCCGGCGCAGAGCGTACACCAGGTACCGCAGAAGGCGGACTGGGCGTGACGCACAAATTGAAACCCAGCTTCATGCTGACTACAAAGAGGCTCTCCACGCGTTCAGAATTGCCATATTTAAGGCCAAAGAAATCGCAAGGGAACAGTGGCTCGAGGAATTGGATGCGGATCCGTGGGGACGTCCGTACCGCACAGTCCGTAACAAGATGTGCGGTCAAGGACCCCCGGCCACGGAGACCCTCAACCCTCAACTGCTTGAGTCGGTAATATCAGCTTTGTTCCCTGATCGAGCGGAACACGTTGCTCCGATCATGGCCCCGCGTTCGCAGGATCATGAGCCTGTCGAGGAAGATCCTCCTCCCCCAGTCACGGATGGAGAGATGGACGTCGCCATAAGGAAGCTCAGGGGTAAGAAAACTGCTCCAGGCCCGGATGGCGTCCCGGGACGTGTTCTGGCGCTCTCTCTTACAATTTTAGAAGACCGCCTTAGAGGCATTTACGATCTTTGTCTGTCGTCGGGGCAATTCCCGCAAAAGTGGAAAATTGGCCGCTTAGTGTTGTTACAAAAACCTGGTAAGCCGGCTAACACCCCGTCGGCTTACCGGCCAATAGTGTTGCTGGACGAGGCGGGTAAACTGTTCGAACGGATTATTTCCACCCGCATCGTTCAGCACCTCAACACGACTGGTCCCAATCTCGCGAACAACCAATTCGGCTTCCGCGAATGTCGTTCGACGATTGACGCTATCAAGTGGGTCAAGGAACTCGCAGATGAGGCGGTATCTAACGGCAGGGTGGCAATGGCAGTATCGCTTGACATAGCCAATGCGTTTAACACCCTGCCGTATAGCTGCATAGATGAGGCGCTTCGATACCATCGCGTCCCGCCTTATCTCAGAAGGATCATAGGAAACTATTTAAGAGGTCGCCCCATTATGTGCCTAGATCGTAATGGGTCCCTAATACAGAGGACAATGGTATGCGGTGTTCCACAGGGGTCTGTCCTCGGTCCCCTCCTGTGGAACATCGGGTACAATTGGGTACTTCGCGGTGCCATGTTGCGGGGCCTTGGAGTTGTCTGCTACGCAGATGACACCTTGGTCCTGGCTAGGGGTGTCGATTACACCGAAGCCGCCCGACTCGCCACTGTTGGCGTCACACTCACTGTCGGGCGCATTGAAAGCTTAGGTCTTAAAGTGGCCCTCGAAAAAACAGAGGCCGTTTTATTCCATGGTGCCCGCCGAGGGCCCCCCGCTGGCGCGCATCTCCGAATTAACGGAGTGCGCATTCAAATCAAATCGCACATGCGATACCTCGGACTAGAGCTCGACTCCAGATGGAGCTTTGACGAGCATTTCCGCCGCCTCAGCCCTAAACTAGTCGGAGCGGCGGCCGCTCTGAGCCGGATACTCCCTAACGTCGGAGGCCCCAGTGTAACCTGTCGCAAACTTTACACTGGGGTTATCAGATCTATGGCCCTATATGGGTCGCCGATTTGGGCGGACACTTTATCGCCGCGCAATGCCGCCTTGCTGCGCAGGGCTCAGCGCGCAATGGCGATCAAGGTCGTGCGCGGCTATCGCACAGTATCAGGTGATGCCGCGTGCGCGCTAGCTGGAACTCCCCCGTGGGATTTGGACGCCAAGGCGCTGGCTGTCATTTATAGACGCAGCGCCGAGGTAAGAGAGGAAGGTCTGCGTCCTCCGCCGGAAATGGTCCGGCGTTGGAAGGACAGGGCCCAAATGTCAACAATGCGGGCGTGGCGGAGACGAATGGAGAGCCCAGCTAGCGGCACTCGTACCGTTGAGGCGATCCGGCCAAATTTGGCGACATGGATCCGCAGAAGGCACGGCGCGCTCACTTTCCGGATGACCCAGGTGCTGTCCGGACATGGATGTTTCGGCAGCTACCTTCACAAGGTCGCCGGAAAGGAGGTGAGCCCACGCTGCTTGGAGTGTGGCTGCGACGAGGACACCGCGCAGCACACGCTGGAGGTTTGTCCGGCGTGGTCAGCGCAGCGCGCTGCCCTCACCACTGTCATTGGTGCGGACCTCTCCCTGCCGAACATCATCCATAAGATGGTCGGCAGCGAGACGTCCTGGCAGGCGGTGGCCTCTTTCTGTGAGGAGGTGGTGTCACAGAAAGAGGCCGCGGAAAGGGTTCGTGAGGCAGACCCTCTTGCGGACCCTATCCGCAGAAGGAGGCTCGGCCGGGCGAGGCGGCGCTTTGAGCGCCTGCTTCAACCGCCCTAGCCAGGAGTGTGGAGTGGTGGAGGGGGGCTCCGCCACTCATTCCAAACCCACTCCGATGACGGTGTGAGAAGTGCCAAGTACCCGCGGCACTTCCCACCATAACGACGAGTTCGTAAGAACGCCACAAAGGCGCTACCGAGATGTGTGCGACGAGCTTCCTCGGTAGCGCCCCACAAATGTGGGCAGCGGGTACAGTCAGTTTTAGTGGGTATGCCGGCACTTTACACCGGAGACTCCCACATAACCCAGGGGGCAAGCCCCCAACGTTCTCCCTGGGTACCTATAAAAGGTTTCTGACTCAAAAAAAAAAAAAAAAAAAAAAGGTTGGGGTGCATGTTGGGGTGCATGTTGGGGAGCCTCCTAGTGTGCTGGGCGCGTTGTCGGGATCGCTTGTTGCATTTGATGTTCTGTCATCCGGTGCAAACGGTGGTTCCACAACGTGTCCAGACGGCGCATCCTGGGCGACTGCGAATTCATTATCCGCTCGTAGGGTAATGGGTTCGCAGCCGGCCAATCTCCAACACAGTGCGGCTGCCTTCGGGCATTGCACGGCCGCACAAACCCGTAGCCCTGCATTTATGTGGGGTCGGGGGCTGGGCGTATGGGGCTTGCCCTGTGCGTCTGGCTGTGAGGAAGAAAACCTCTATAAAAAATCACCCTCGGGGGGCCCCCTTGGGGGGCCAGTGGAGCTTCGGCTCGTGGTATGGCGGCCTTCAAGGCCGCGGTCCGCTTCATGCGGACGTTGTCGGGAGCTTTTGCTCGTGGCGCAGTCGCGCCTTTGTTGGAAAGGTCCTTTTCAGGACCAGTGGACTTCGGTCGGTGTGTGGCGGGCCTTCAAGGCCCGCGGAACGTTCAGCGTTCGTTTTCGGCGTGGGGCGCTCCAACGCTCCTTTTGCGTCGGCTCTTGGGGCCTGCCTTAACTGGCCGGTCCCGACGGAGCTTGCCTTTATTGGCTGGCTCAGCGGCCGCCTTCGGGTGGCGTGGCACGGCGGACCTTCAAGGTTCGCGGCGCGGCGGGTCTGGCGGCCGTGGTTTTGCGGTCGCTGGGTGGGTTTCGGCCTCCCGTCGGGCAACCCGTTATCCCGTGTGTGTGTCTGGTGTCATGTCTATCGGCACACACGGGACCGGGGGGGCTTGCCTTAATCGGCTGGCCCTGCGAGGAGCCAACCTCATTAAAAAACCCCAATTCCCCGTAGTTGAGATCCGTGGCTACGGGGGGCCTTCGGGTGGCGGGCCGGGTAGAGTCCGCCAGCTAGCGATCCCCTCCAGGAGACCGCCCGACCTCCTGGAGTATCAGGGTTACCCGGGTGCAGGGGGCACCGCCCGGGTGGACGTTTATTTCCCCCATACTCGTGGGTCTAATTATGCAGAACTCTAAAAATAAAACCAAAAAACCTCTTAGTTTAAGTTTCCCAGTCGGGAGTTGCTCCAGCAGGAGCCTGAGATCGATGGACAAAGCGCCCTGTCCGCAAGTGAGTGGCGCGGATAGTGGAGATGAAGATGATGTGAGGGACGCGAGCAAAACTGCGTCGGACTTCGGCTCGTGTTGGTCAGTCGACAGTGTCGAATCTCATATCAGTAGGAAGAGGGCAAGATCCCCGATAAATAAGGGGCCAAATTATAGAAAGGAATCCGGCACCGACAGCGCATCCAGCGCAGAGTCTGAGAAGGCGCCGAAGCCCAAAAAACCTGCCGCTAGTCGTGGCCGCGGCCGCCCTATCAAAACCGGGGACTATGCCGGCCTCGCCAAAGCTCAGAGGGAATACAGCGCTGCATTGCGCGAGTCTATGCGCCTGGAGGCCGAGAAGGAGGTCGCCGCGGAATTAATTCAAAGGCGTTTGCGGTCGGAGTCGGCGGCGTCACGGCGGTCCGACTGTTCTGATATTATGTCGGTGGAGGAGGAGCCTTGTGCTGCCAAACTGTATCAGTCTGTCGAGAGCGAGATAAGCTCGATACTCAAGCTCGTGTCCAGCTCTAGCAATCTCAAGGGCACCTATCAAAAGGCGATTAAGCTGTCCGTCTCTTCGATTAAGGAGCACACGCAAGCGCTTCTTCGTTGCACCGTCAATGAAGAAATCAGTAAGCTAACGCGGGAGAATAAGCGCTTAGAAGGCAGTGTACAGGATCTTCAAAGGCAGCTGGATGAGTTGCGCGCCGGGAGTAGTGCGCCTTCTCAGGCAGCCTCAGCAGTCCACCCGTCACTTAACGCCGAAGAAATCGTCCGCGCCGTTTCTAATGTAGTGGATGACAAAATCCGGGCGGCGATGACTTCAGTTAGTAACATCATCGACGCTAGATTTGAGGGCCTAAAGGTACCAGATCGCCCGCGGCCACCGTTGGCTGCGGATAAAAAGAAAGAAGCTGCACAATCGCGCCCGCTAAAACCAGCAGCGAAACCGACTTTTGCGGCGACTGTGAAGACACCTCCCGTCATTAAGTCAAAATGCGGGACTATGACTATAATCCCCTGCACATCGTCCCAAAAAAAGGGTAAAGGCAAGGGGAAGGGGAAGAGGACGGCTTCTGCGCCGACCACAAACCCAGTGACAGACCCGGAGCCCGGCCCGTCAACATCGTCGGCGCCCATGCCAACCGCCCCCGTTTCTGAGGAGGAGGCGGGATGGAGCACAGTAGGGAAAAACGGGAAAAAGAAGAAGACGCAACCAGTTGTGACCCCTGGTCCAAAGCCTCAAGCCAAGGGCACCAAAGGCGCGCAGGCAAAGGCCAAAAAGCCCCGAAAGATTAGGGAGCCACGCTCGGCGGCCGTGGTTATCACTATCAGCCCAGAGGCGGTACAACGCGGCGTTTCGTACGCCGACGTAATAAAGAAGGCCCGAAATGGTATAAATCTTGTAGATGTCGGCGTCGACCAGCCGCTGCAAATAAAAACAGCGGTCACTGGTGCCAAAATATTGGAAGTTCGTGGAGAAGACCAGGGCTCCAAAGCAGATGCGTTTGCTGAAAAGCTAAGAGCTCTCTTTGAGGAAGATGAGGACGTCCGAATCGCCAGACCCACAAAGTCTATCGAGATATCCATCTCCGGCCTGGATGATTCGGTGGAGAAAGAGGATATTGTGTCTGCCATCGCCAATAAGGGCAACTGCGCGCACCACTCTGTCAGGGTTGGTGAAATCCGGCCTGGACCTGGCAGCATGGGCGTTGCCTGGGCCTCATGCCCTGTGGGCGCCGCCAAAAAGGTATTGGAGGCGGGCCGCCTCCTTGTTGGATGGAGCTCAGCGAAAGTGCGCCCTGTGGAGCAACGCCCGATGAGGTGTTTCCGCTGCTTAGAGCGTGGGCACGCCCGCCAACAGTGCGTGGGCGAGGATCGGAGCGACCTATGCTTCCGGTGCGGGAAGCCAGGCCACAAAGCTTCTAAATGTAGCGAAGAAGCCCACTGTGTCCTCTGTGCCAAAACCAAGAGGCCAGCAGGACACATTATGGGAGGCAGGAGCTGCAAGGCCCCCACCATACCTCCCAAGAAGGTTAAACCAGCGCCCAAGACCCGGACTGCTGAACAGGCTGTAACTGCGGAACAGCCAATGGACATTACACCCATCGTCAATGGCCCTACGCCCACACCGTAAGCTCATCCAAACGAACGTGAACCACTCCTCTGGTGCGCAGGACCTATTGCTGCAAACCATGAGAGAGTGGTCAGTACATCTTGCAGTAGTTTCTGAACCGTACTTTGTCCCACCCGGCTCCGACTGGGCTTCGGACTTGGACTCGACTGTCGCCGTCACCAGACTTTGTTTTGATGCGTCCCCACCCCTCTCAGTCCAGCAGAGAGGGCATGGGTTTGTTGTCGTCAGATGGGGAGATATCACCGTTCTAGGTGTTTACTTCTCCCCGAACAGACCCTTGGCCGAGTTCCGACTGTTTCTCGGCGAGTTGGGTGAAGCTGTTCGGCGTGTTTCACCTACGCCTGTGCTTGTATTAGGGGACTTCAACGCCAAGTCGTCTGCGTGGAGTTCCCCCGTCACAGACCACAGAGGCACTGCAGTCGAGGGCTGGATGGCCATGTTCGGGCTCGTACTATTGAACCAGGGCTCAGCCAATACCTGCGTGCGACAGCGGGGGGGGTCAATAGTGGACTTAACGTTCGCTACCCCCGCTCTCGTCGCGCACGTGTCTGGCTGGCGGGTCCTGGAAGAGGTGGAGACATTGAGCGACCATCTTTACATCACATTCGAGCTTTTCTCTCGGGTCTCGGGTCGCAGTCCTGTCCAACCGACGCAGTCTCTCTTTCCCAAGTGGGCTTTAACGAAACTCAATAAAGAGCTCCTCGAGGAAGCTGTTCTGGTGGAGGAGTGGAGTTCACCGTCGACTGCCACGCCGATTGATGTTGACGCAGCGGCGGATCGCTTCCGCGAATCATTGCAGCGGATTAGCGATTCTGCCATGCCGAGAATCCGCCGCCAGCCTCCAAAGAAGGCAGTCTACTGGTGGTCAGACGAAATCGCAGCTCTCCGTGCTGACTGCTCTTCTAAGCGGCGCGAATTGGCAAGGTACCGCCACCGCACGCGTAACAGTTACCGTGATGCGGTCTGGGAAGATTACCTGCACGATCGCTACACAGAGTCTCGTAGGGCCATGCGCGTTGCCATTCATAAGGCCAAGACTGAAGCAAGGGAACGAATGCTCGAGTCCCTCGACAGCAACCCGTGGGGTCGTCCATACCGTGCCGCGTGCAATAAGCTGCGCGGCCAAGGCCCCCCGGTTGCCGATACGCTGGAGCCCCAACTTCTCCAAGCGGTTGTCGAGGCACTGTTCCCAGCTCGTGGAGAACATGTCCCTCCACCCATGGTGCCTCGTAGGGCGCATAACACCGACGGCGATACGGATGCCACAGTGCCTCCCATCACTAACGCCGAATATGACTCGGCCGTCATCAGGCTCCGGTCTAAGAAAACCGCTCCGGGCCCAGATGGGGTCCACGGGCGCGTGTTGGCGCTCTCCCTTGTGGAGCTTGAGCCCCGGATAAGGAACATCTTTGACGCATGTCTCGTGACAGGAAAATTCCCAACGGCATGGAAGAAAGGGCGCCTCGTCCTCCTACAGAAGCCGGGAAGAGATGTCGACTCTCCTTCAGCTTACCGGCCCATCATTCTTTTGGATGAGGCCGGTAAGCTCCTGGAAAGAATAATCGCCGGTCGTGTTATAAATCACCTAACATCTAGTGGCCCCGACCTATCTGAGTGCCAGTTCGGTTTTAGAGAGGGTCGTTCGACTATAGACGCAATCATGCGCGTGAAGGCCCTCTCTAACGAGACGACCTCTCGCGGCGGGGTGCTTTTGGCGGTGTCACTTGACATCGCCAACGCTTTCAACACCCTGCCGTTCGAGTGCATTTCTGAGGCCCTAAAACACCACGGGGTACCTCAGTATCTGCAGGACGTTATAGCGGACTATCTGCGTGGGAGAGTAGTGACCTGTCAAGATCGGAGCGGCAGGATTCTCGAAAGGCGAATGACGTGCGGTGTTCCACAGGGGTCGGTTCTAGGCCCTCTCCTGTGGAACATCGGATACGATTGGGTGTTGCGGGGAGCCCTCCTGCCGGGTGTCCGCACTTTCTGCTACGCGGACGACACCCTGGTAACGGCAAAAGGGTCGTCGTTCGCCCAGGCTGCGATATTAGCAAAGGTGGGGACAATACAGGTCGTACACAGGATCGAGAGGCTCGGTCTGCGGGTGGCCCTCAATAAAACCGAGGCCCTTCTTTTTCACGGGCCGCGGAAGGGTCCGCCTGCGGGAGCATCTCTCGACCTGAACGGGGTCAGAGTCACCGTTGGCTCTCAATTAAAGTACTTGGGGCTCGTGCTTGATCCGGGGTGGACGTTCAAAGAACACTTCCGGCAGCTGAGCCCCAAGCTTACTGCAACGACGGCTGCGCTTAGTAGACTCCTGCCTAATGTTGCAGGCCCCGGGGACACATGCCGCCGCCTCTTCACAGGGGTGGTACGGTCAATGGCGCTATACGGTGCGCCAGTGTGGGTAGACGCTCTGACGGCCCACAACAAGACTCTTCTGCGGAGAGCGCAACGAGTAATGGCCGTCAGAGTTGTCCGCGGATACCGCACGGTGTCCTATGAGGCCTCGTGCCTGTTGGCCAAGACACCTCCCTGGGATCTCGACGCTAGAGTCCTAGCGGAGGTGTACGAGCACGGAGCGGCGCTTCGTGCAGAGATGGGGCACCGGCGCATAATGCCGGAGCTGGTTTCGCGCTGGAGACGGAGAGCGCAGAGAACCATCATGGAGGCATGGCTTCAACGCCTAAATGAGCCCAAGGCGGGCATTCGTACAGTGGAGGCCATCCGCCCAGTCTTCCGGGCGTGGATGAGGCGGCGGCACGGGGTGCTTACCTTCCGTGTTGTGCAGATTCTGACCGGACACGGGTGCTTCGGCAGATACCTGCACAACACGGCAAGAAGAGAGACCAGTGCCCGCTGCCATGAGTGCGGCCACACTGAGGACACGGCGCAACACACGCTCGAAGTTTGCCCTGCGTGGGACGAGCAGCGCCGTGCCCTAGTCGCCAGTATCGGAGGCGACCTCTCCCTGCCGACCGTCGTGGAGAAGATGGTTGGCGGCGAGAGTAACTGGGAGGCGGTAGCCACCTTCTGTGAGAACGTCGTCTCGCAGAAGGAGGCTGCGGAACGGGCCCGCGAGGAAGATGCCCTTGCGGACCCGATTCGCCGCAGAAGGTTGGGCCGAAGAAGGCGGCTCTACGGCCACCTTCAACCGCCGAGTGGGGACGGCGGGTGACGGAGTGGGGCTCCGTCACCCGCGCCAAGGCGTCCCTGCGCGGGGGAGCGCGCGTTTTGTTTCGCGCGTGCTCCCTATCCCCGGTGAGCCCGGAAGTGGGCGATAACTACGCAGCCTTCGGCGTATGACAGCGCTTGCGAAAAGTTCCCTGTCATGCGTCGAAGCCGTGGTTTCGAGGAACACGTTGGTTTTTAGTGGGTATGCCGGCACTTTACACCGGTGACTCCCACATAACCCAGGGGCAGCCCCATTCGCTCCTGGGTACCTATAAAAGGTTTTCCAACGCAAAAAAAAAAAAAAAAAAAAAAAAAGGTTGGGGTGCATGTTGGGGTGCATGTTGGGGAGCCTCCTAGTGTGCTGGGCGCGTTGTCGGGATCACTTGTTGCATTTGATGTTCTGTCATCCGGTGCAAACGGTGGTCTCACAACGTGTCCAGACGGCGCATCCTGGGCGACTGCGAACTCATTATCCGCTCGTAGGGTAATGGGTTCGCAGCCGGCCAATCTCCAACACAGTGCGGCTGCCTTCGGGCATTGCACGGCCGCACAAACCCGTAGCCCTGCATTTATGTGGGGTCGGGGGCTGGGCGTATGGGGCTTGCCCTGTGCGTCTGGCTGTGAGGAAGAAAACCTCTATAAAAAATCACCCTCGGGGGGCCCCCTTGGGGGGCCAGTGGAGCTTCGGCTCGTGGTATGGCGGCCTTCAAGGCCGCGGTCCGCTTCATGCGGACGGTGTTGGGAGCTTTTGCTCGTGGCGCTGTCGCGCCTTTGTTGGAAAGGTCCTTTTCAGGACCAGTGGACTTCGGTCGTGGCATGGCGAGCCTTCAAGGCTTGCGGACAGTTGTTGGTCGATGACTGTGTGATGGGGGCGTTTTTAGCCCAAGGCGCTACGCGTCTTTTGTTTTGGGGTGCGGGCTAGCTTCTGTTGGCTGGCTCAGTGGCCACGTTCCGTGGCGGGGGATGGCAGACCTGCAAGGTCTGCGGCGCGGCGGGTCCGGCAGCTGCGATTCCGCGGCTGTCGGGCAGACTTCGGTCACCGTCGGGCGACCCGTTATCCCGTGTGTGTGTCTGGTGATCACGTCTATCGGCACATACGGGACCGGGGGGGCTTGCCTTAATTGGCCGGCCCCGCGAGGAGCTAACCTCAATAATAAACCCCAATTCCTCGTAGCTGGGATCCGCGGCTATGGGGGGCCTTCGGGTGGCGGGCCGGGTAGAGTCCGCCAGCGAGCGATCACCTCCAGGAGACCGCCCGAACTTCTGGAGTATAAGGGTTACCCGGGTGCAGGGGGCACCGCCCGGGTGGACTTTTGTTTCCCCCACACTCGTGGGAATAACAATGGTACATTCTAAAAACAACACAAAAACCGACGATAGTAGGGAGAGAGACGTAGACGAGGAGGAGCATTTATCGGATTCATCCGTTAACACGCTGGTAAGCGTATCATCAAAAGAGGTAGTCTCAGACACCTCCGATAAACAAGGGCGATTGTGGAGAAAGAGGAGGATGAGTGAAGATGACGGGGAGCTCAGCGATGAGTCTGTGCAAACGCCTAAAGTAAAGGCATCGAGCTCAGGAAGAGGAAGAGGCCGCCCAAAAACAACGGGCGAGTTCGCAGGACTGGCGAAAGCCAAAGCGGAGTATATCCGACTCCAGCGAGAAGAAATGAAACTCCGGGCAGAACAGGAGTTCATGGATGAGATCACGGAGGCCCGCGTAACTAGGTCCAAGACAGGCTTGTCGGAAACCTCGGGTCAATCCGAAAGTGAAGAGGAAGCTGTCACAGCGGCGCGCATGACCGCAAGAGTGCTGGACAGTATTAAAATAATAGAAAAGGTGGCTACAACGTCCTCGCAACTCAAGGGGACATATGTAAAAGCCCTGAAGGACGCCGCAAAAGTAATCGCGGACAACACCAAGGACCTTGCTCGGCACAGTGTCACTGAGGAGAACAAGAGACTGCAGCAACAGAATGACCGTCTCCAGGCGGAGGTCAACGAATTGCGCAGCCGATTGACGGCCCTCGAATGCAGGTCGCCGCCGAAGACGACGCAGGCCACGCCCGGTGGGTCCAAGCTGATGCCGGCATTCGATATGGACGTGCTGACAAAAAAGCTGGAGGAGATGGAAATGCGAATTTCGGGCCGCATGTGCGACCGTATAAATGCCCGGATTGAGGGCTTGGAGTCCCGGCTCAATCCCGTCCCGAGACTTCGCCCTCCACTCGCTCACGAGGCCCAAGAAAGGGTAGAGAATGAGGCATCCACCCAAGACCAGGAGGCACCTGTGCCTAAAAAAGGCAAGGGTAAAGGGAAGGGTAAGAAATCCCAACCCGCCAAAACAGACGAAAAAGTGCGCGACGAAACAGAGGCCGGCTCCTCAGGATTCACCCTGGTCCCTTGCACCTCCCGCGCTAAGGCGATGTCCTATAAGGAGGCCCTAGGCAAGAGCCAGAAGGAAGGGGAGCCTCAAACGAGGCGCAATCCTGTTCGAGGCACTAGGGAAAATCAGGCGGCTTCGTCATCCAGGGATGCTCGCCCACCACCGCCGGTACCTGTTCCTGCAGAGGAGGAATGGAAGACTGTGTCGCGGAAGGAAAAGGGGAAAAAGAAAGCGAAGGACAGTGAGCAGCCACCTAGTCAAGCGCAGGGGAAACAGCAGGCGCGTGCTGCTTACAAACCTCGCGTAAGACCTCCGCGAACTGCAGCAGTGGTTTTGACCATCCAGCCCGGCGCAGAGGAAAGAGGGGCAGATTATGGCCTGATACTCCAGGAGGCGAAAAGCAAAATTGACCCGGCGTCTCTGGGTATTGAATCTACCAGGTTCCGCAGGGCCATTACTGGGGCCACTATTATTGAGATCACGGCAGCGGAGCAGGAACCTGTGGCGGATAAGCTGGCAGCTGAACTCAGGCGGCTGTTCAGCGAGGAAGTCGTCAAAGTCACGCGTCCGGTAAAGTGCCTGGAATTGATGGTGTCGGGTCTAGATGACTCCATCAGGCCGAACGAGGTGCAAGACGCCGTGGCTAGAGCAGGCGGCTGCCCGGCGGATCAGATAAAAGTAGGCACTATCCGCAGAACAGCGTATAGCATGGGCGCGGTATGGGTCAGTTGCCCTGTGGCAGCAGCCAAAAAGGTCGCCGAAAGCAAGTTGTTGGTTGGGTGGTCGTCAGCGCGGGTGAAACTCTTACCACCCCGCGACTTACGCTGCTTCCGGTGTTTAGAGACCGGTCACGTCCAAATGAGATGTGAGTCCTGTGTCGAAAGGGGGCAGCAATGCTACCGTTGCGGCCAATTGGGTCATCGTGCAGTGGAATGCCATGCTGATTTCCACTGCACACTCTGTGCGGAGGCCGGCAAGCCGGCCAAACATCGTTTGGGGGGTCCTTCATGTTCGGCCCCCAAACGGAAATTGTCGAGAAGAATGCAGGCAACGTCTGGTGGCAACACCCGATCTCAGCCAACTCGCCCCCCGAACGGCGTCGAGGAGGTAATAATGTCGCCTATCCTAAATATAAATGGCCCAAATTAAGTTTCTACAGGCGAATATAAACCACTGTGCCCGGGCGCAGGACCTTTTACTCCAAAGCTCGGCACAGTGGTCCATACAGGTGTTGGTGGTCGCAGAGCCGTACATGGTTCCTGCAAGAGACGATTGGTTTGGGGATCGGGATAGCCTGGCCGCGGTTATGGTGAATGCAGGTGCAGGAGCTCCGCCAGCTACAAAATCGCTTAGAGGCCACGGTTTCGTCGCTGTTCTTTGTGGGGACGTGGTTGTTATCAGTGTCTACTTCTCGCCGAATCGCCCCTTTTCGGAGTTCGAGGCATTTCTGGGAGAATTAGACACAGTGCTAAGATGGTCACGGCCCCACCAAGTGCTGCTGGCTGGCGATATTAACGCAAAGTCTGTTGAATGGGGCTGTCCCTCGTCGGACCCCAGGGGAGTTCTGGTAGAGGAGTGGCTCGCAGCGAACGGTCTCGTCGTTGTCAATAGGGGAGACACAAATACCTGCATTAGAATGATCGGCGGGTCTATTGTAGACGTCACATTCGCCAGCCCCAACCTGTCGAATCGCATCCAAGGGTGGATGGTTATGGAGGGGGAGGAGACCTTATCGGATCATCGTTACGTCCGGTACGATCTCTCCCCCCATCCTCCACCCCTCACAACTCGTCGTTCTGCGTCGGACCTTGGACCTAGATGGGCCTTCAAAAGACTAGATCGGGAGGCACTCGTTCTGGCGTCGCAAGTTGAGGGCTGGTCACCGAAACCTCCAGCTCCAACCATTGAGGAGGAAGTGACCTGGTTTAGGGGAGCTCTTTCGCACATCTGCGACGTCGCAATGCCGCGGGTAAAGTCGCTGCCACCGCGTCATCAGGTGTACTGGTGGTCCGTCGAACTCGCCCAACTGCGTGAAAGGTGCGTCAAGGCGAGGCGCCAGTACACCAGGTGCCGTCGAAGTTCATTCAGGAGGGGTACACCCAACACGACAGAAGAACAGCGCCTGTACTCTCTCTATCAAGATGCCAAAAAGGCACTCAGGGCTGAGATTGCTGCGGCCAAAGAGAGGGCCTGGGAGGAGCTGTTGGAGACTCTCAACAACGATCCATGGGGTCGTCCTTATAAGTTGGTGATGAAGAAGCTCCGCCCATGGGCCCCTCCATTAACATCGGGAATGGACCCTGCGGTGTTGCAAAGAGTGATGGAGGCACTTTTCCCACCTCGGAGTGGCGATTTTCAGCCACCGGCTATGTTTTTTGGCCCTGGAGAGGCAACCGAATCTGCAGACGTCCCTGCGGTGACCGAAGGGGAGCTCGGTGCGGCCGTTCATCGGCTACAATCAAAGAACAAGGCGCCGGGTCCCGACGGTGTGCCAGGTCGGGTTTGGGTCACGGCGTTAAAAAACGGCCTTGACTCTCGTTTTCGGGACCTACTAACGTCATGCCTGAGGGAGGGACGCTTTCCCGAGGACTGGAAGTTGGGCAAGCTAGTGCTGCTTAAGAAGGAGGGGCGGCCGGCAGACTCGCCATCTTCATACCGGCCTATAGTGCTGCTCGATGAGGCGGGCAAGCTCTTTGAACGCGTTATCGCTGCCCGTCTCATTGAGCACATGGAGGCGACAGGGCCGAACCTATGCAACCAACAATTTGGATTCCGGCAGGGCAGATCCACTATGGATGCGATCTCACAGGTGAGGGCCCTTGCCGAGGAGGAGATCTCAAGGAGCGGCGTCGTATTGGCGGTGTCTTTAGACATCGCCAACGCGTTTAACTCTCTGCCCCATGTTTGCATAGGAGAGGCCTTGCGCTACCACCGATTCCCGGTGTATCTGCGCAAAATAGTGATGGCATATCTGCCCGCCAGAAAGATTGTCTTCCCTAAATTGGATGGATGGGGCGAGCGGGAGGTGGCATCCGGTGTTCCACAGGGATCGGTTCTCGGCCCGCTCTTGTGGAACATCGGGTACGACTGGGCGATTCGAGGGGCCCTACTCAGGGGCGTGAACGTATTTTGCTACGCGGACGACACCCTGGTGACGGCCAAGGGAAAGTCGTTCAGAGAGGCAAAAATCCTGGCCACTGCCGGGGTTGCACAGGTGGTGGGGCGCATTCGCCGACTCGGCCTTAAAGTCGCGCTGGACAAGTCCGAAGCCTTGTGCTTCCACGGGCCTCGCAGAGCGCCACCGGCAGGAGCCGAGCTTATGGTGTGCGGCGTTTCCATCGCTGTCGGGTCGACTATGAAGTACCTGGGATTGGTCCTCGACAGTCGATGGAACTTCAGGAGCCACTTTGAGCAACTTGCTCCAAAGTTGAGGAGGGTGACACTGGCGCTCTGCCGACTTATGCCCAACCTTGGTGGCCCAAGTTCGGCGTGTCGCCGCCTGTTCTCGGGAGCCGTGAGATCCGCTGCATTATACGGTGCCCCTATATGGGCGAGCGCCCTAACTCCGCGCAACGTGATACAACTGCACCGCCCACAGCGGGTCCTAGCAGTGAGAATTGCCCGTGCATACCGCACGGTATCTTTCGAGGCGGCGTGCGTTATTGCTGGGACCCTGCCGTGGGACCTGGACGCTCAGGTGCTCGCGGAGGTGTACTGCAGAACCGCGGAGGAGAAGCAGGCCAGGGGACACATTCCGCTCCCAGAAGAAATTGGAGGTTGGCGGAGCGACGCACAAGAGGTGGCGCTGGAAATCTGGCGGGAGAATCTTAACTACCCGCGAGCTGGACACCGCACTGTTGCGGCTATTCGTCCCGTCCTGAAGGAGTGGACAGAGCGAAGATGGGGGGCACTCTCCTACCACATGACGCAGGTCCTCTCGGGGCATGGCTGCTTCGGGAGGTACCTCTGTAACGTGGCGAGGAGAGAGAACACACCAAGCTGCCATCAGTGTGGCGATGGTGATGATTCGGCCTCGCACACCTTGGAGGTGTGCCCGAGATGGTGTAGGGAGAGAGCCGACTTGGCGGCCGTGGTCGGGGGGGCTCCGTCGCTCCCGGACGTGGTCGCAGCGATGGTTCAGGACGAGGAAGCGTGGAGGGCCTTCCACACCTTCTGCGAGAAGGTCATGAAGGCGAAGGAGGACGAGGAAAGGTCCCGCGAGGAGAATCCCGCGGCGGACCCAATAAGGAGGAGACGTATTGGTCGGCGGCGCAGGGTTTTTGCCGGCGCGCTGGCCCCATGAGCGGGTCCTGAGTAAAGGGTGGGGGAACCCTTTGCTCGGACGATGGCCCACAGAAGTGGTAGCGGCGTTACTGGGTGTTCCGTGTAACGCCGCGGAGTACATCATGCGCACATATGCGCCAGAGCGTGCCCAGTCGGGCGAACCGGTTACAGGCAAATGGCATAAGGGCAACTGTGAGCCTTAGCCTGGACACCGATGAGGTAGGAACACGGGGGTTGTTTTAGTGGGTAGTCTCGGTCTTTACCATCTTCGACCGAGGAGTCCCACATAACCCTGCATTGTTCTTTTCCCCACAATGCAGGGTAGACGTAAATGTCTTTTTTCCCCCTCAAAAAAAAAAAAAAAAAAAAAAAAAAAGGTTGGGGTGCATGTTGGGGAGCCTCCTAGTGTGCTGGGCGCGTTGTCGGATCGCTTGTTGCATTTGATGTTCTGTCATCCGGTGCAAACGGCGGTTCCACAACGTGTCCAGACGGCGCATCCTGGGCGACTGCGAACTCATTATCCGCCGTAGGGTAATGGGTTCGCAGCCGGCTAATCTCCAACCCAGTGCGGCTGCCTTCGGGCATTGCACGGCCGCACAAGCCCGTAGCCCTGCATTTATGTGGGGTCGGGGGCTGGGCGTATGGGGCTTGCCCTGTGCGTCTGGCTGTGAGGAAGAAAACCTCTATAAAAAATTACCCTGGTGGGGCCCCCTTGGGGGGCAGCGGAGCTTCGGCTCGTGGTATGGCGGCCTTCAAGGCCGCGGTCCGCTTCATGCGGACGGTGTCGGGAGCTTTTGCTCGTGGCGCAGTCGCGCCTTTGTTGAAACGGTCCTTTTTAGGACCAGTGGACTTCGGTCGTGGCATGGCGAGCCTTCAAGGCTCGCGGACAGTTGTTGGTAGACGACTGTGGGTTGAGGGCGTTGTTAGCCCAAGGCGCTACGCGTCTTTTGTCTTGGGGTACGGGCTAGTTCGGCTGGCTCAGCGGCCACGTTTCGTGGCGGGGGATGGCAGACCTGCAAGGTCCGCGGCGCGGCGGGTCCGGCAGTTGCGGTTCAGCGGCTGTCGGGCAGACTTTGGTCACCGTCGGGCGAACCGTTATCCCGTGTGTGTGTCTGGTGATCACGTCTATCAGCACACACGGGACCGGTGGGGCTTGCCTTAGTTGGCCGGCCCCGCGAGGAGTCAACCTCAATAAAAAACCCCAATTCCTCGTAGCTGAGATCCGCGGCTACGGGGGGCCTTCGGGTGGCGGACCGGGCAGAGTCCGCCAGCTAGCGATCCCCTCTAGGAGACCGCCCGACCTCCTAGAGTAATAGGGTTACCCGGGTGCAGGGGGCACCGCCCGGGTGGACTTTTATTTCCCCCACACTCGTGGGAATAACAATGGTATTCGAAACAAAACAAAACAAAAAAACCGACGAACGTAGGGAGTGTGATGTAGACGAGGAGGAACATTTATCGGATTCATCCGTAAACACGCTTATTAGCGTGTCATCGAAAGAGGTGGCTTTAGACATCTCCGAGAAACAAGGGAGATTGTGGAGAAAGAGGAGGATGAGTTTAGAAGATGGGGAGCTCAGCGATGAGTCTGTGCAAACCCCTAAAGTAAAGGCGTCATGCTCCAGAAGAGGAAGAGGCCGCCCAAAAACTACGGGCGAGTACGCAGGACTAGCAAAAGCCAAAGCGGAGTATCTCAGACTCCAGCGGGAGGAGATAAAGCTCCGTGCAGAACAAGAGCTCATGGATGACATTACGGAGGCTCGCGTAACTCGGTCCAAGACAGACCTTTCAGCAACCTCGGGTCAGTCTGGCAGTGAGGAGGAAGCGGTCACAGCGGCGCGAATGACTGCGAGAGTGCTAGATAGTATTAAGATAATTGAGAAGGTGGCCACAACGTCCTCGCAACTAAAAGGGACGTATATCAAGGCCCTGAAGGACGCGGCAAAGGTCATCGCAGAGAACACCAAGGACCTTGCTCGGCACAGTGTGGATGAAGAAAACAGGAGGCTTCAGCAACAAAATGACCGTCTCCAGTTAGAAGTCAATGACCTGCGCAGCCGATTGACGGCCCTCGAGAATAGATCCTCGCCGAAATCAACGCAGGCCACGCCTGGTGGGTCTAAACTGTCGCCGACGTTCGATATGGACTTGCTGGCGCAGAAGTTAGAGGAGATGGAGATGCGAATCTCGGGGCGCATGTGCGACCGGATCAATGCCAGGATTGAGGGCTTGGAGTCACGGCTCAACCCTGCTCCGATACTCCGCCCTCCACTAGCTCACGAGGCTCAAACAAGGGTCCCAGGTGACGTTAACATGGAGACTCCCACTCAGGACCAGGAGGCACCTGTATCCGTAAAAGGGAAAGGGAAAGGTAAGGGTAAGAAGACCCAACCCACCAAGCAGAACGAAAAAGTGAGTGAAGAAGGTACGGCTGGCTCCTCTGAATTGATCTTGGTTCCATGCACTTCCCGCGCAAAAGCAATGTCTTACAGGGAGGCCGTGGGAAAGAGCCAGGCAGAAGGGGAGACGAAAACTCGACGTAACCCTGTTAGAGGTACAAGGGCAAATCAGGAGGCCTCGTCATCGAGGGATGCTCGCCCACCACCACCGCCGGCACCTGTTCCTACAGAGGAGGAATGGAAGACTGTGCCGCGGAAGGGAAAGGGAAAAAAGAGAGCGAAGGGAAATGAGCAGCCGTCTAGTCAACCACAGGGCAAACAGCAGGCGCGGGCTACTTACAAACCCCGCGTAAGACCTCCGCGAACTGCAGCAGTGATTCTGACGATCCAGCCCGGCGCAGAGGAAAGAGGGGTAGATTACGGCAAGATACTCCAGGAGGCGAAAAGCAGAATTGACCCAGCCTCTCTGGGCATCGAAGCTACCAGATTCCGCAGGGCCATCACCGGGGCCACTATAATAGAGATCACCGCGGCGGAGCAGGAATCTGTAGCAGATAAGCTGGCTGCCGAACTCAGGCGGCTGTTCAGCGAAGAGGACGTCAAAGTCTCGCGTCCAGTGAAGTGCCTGGAAATAATGGTGTCGGGGCTAGATGACTCCATCACGCCAAACGAGGTGCAAGACGCTGTGGCTAAGGTGGGAGGCTGCCCAGCGGACCAGGTGAAAGTTGGCACCATCCGCCGAACAGAATACAGCATGGGTGCTGTTTGGGTCAGCTGCCCTGTGGCAGCAGCTAAGAAAGTTGCCGAAGGGAGGTTATTAGTTGGTTGGTCATCTGCGCGGGTGAAGCTTTTACCACCCCGCGACTTACGCTGCTTCCGGTGCCTAGAGACTGGTCACGTCCAGGTCCGGTGTCAGTCTTGTGTGGATAGGGGGCAGCAGTGCTACCGGTGCGGCCAATTGGGTCATCGGGCAGTGGAATGTCATGCTGACTTCCACTGCACACTCTGTGCTGAGGCCGGCAAGCCGGCCAAACATCGTCTGGGGGGTCCTTCGTGTTCGGCGCCCAAACGGAAGTTATCGAGAAGCATGCAGGCAGCGTCTCGTGGAAACACCCGATCGCAGCCAACTCGCCCCCCGAACGGCGTCGAGGATGTAGTAATGTCACCAATTCTACAATTAAATGGCGCAAATTAAATTTCTCCAGGCGAACCTGAACCACTGTGCCCGGGCGCAGGACCTTTTACTCCAAAGCTCGGCACAGTGGTCCACACAATTATTGATAGTTGCCGAGCCCTACATGGTTCCTGCAAGGGATGACTGGTTTGGGGATCGGGATGGCCTGGCTGCAGTCGTGGTGAATGCAGGCGCGGGAGCCCCGCCGTCTAAGAACTCGCTGAGGGGCCACGGTTATGTCGCGGTTCTTTGTGAGGATGTGGCTGTTATCAGTGTCTACTTCTCGCCGAACCGCCCCTTTTCGGAGTTTGAGGTATTTCTGGGAGAATTAGACACAGTGCTGAGATGGTCACGGCCCCACCAAGTATTACTGGCCGGAGATTTAAATGCGAAGTCCGTCGAATGGGGTTGTGCCTCGTCAGACCCTAGGGGGGTTCTGGTTGAGGAGTGGCTTGCAGCGAATGGTCTCGTCGTTGTTAACAGGGGAACTACAGATACCTGTATCAGAATGAACGGCGGGTCTATTGTGGATGTCACATTTGCCAGCCCTAGCCTGTCGAGTCGCGTCCAAGGGTGGAAGGTTATGGAGGGGGAAGAGACCTTATCGGATCATCGATACATCCGGTATGATCTCTCCCCCCACCCTCAAAATAGTACAGGTGCTCGTCGCTCTGCGCTAGACCTCGGCCCCAGGTGGGCTTTGAAAAAATTAGACCGCGAAGCACTTGTTCTGGCGGCGCAAGTTGAGGGTTGGTCACCAAAGCCTCCAGCTCCAAGTATCGAAGACGAGGCAAGCTGGTTCGGTGAGGCGCTTTCACACATCTGCGACGTTGCAATGCCGCGGGTAAAATCGCTGCCACCGCGTCGTCAGGTGTACTGGTGGTCAGTGGAGCTCGCTCAGCTACGCGAAAGGTGCATCAAGGCGAGACGCCAGTACACCAGGTGCCGTCGAAGCAACTTTAGAAGGGGCTCACCTAACGTGCCTGAAGAACAACGTCTGTACTCGCTCTACCAAGACGCCAAAAAGGCACTAAGGGCAGAGATAGCTGCGGCGAAAGAGAGGGCCTGGGAAGAGCTTTTGGAGACGCTGAACAGCGACCCTTGGGGCCGTCCCTATAAGCTTGTAATGAAGAAGCTCCGCCCATGGGCCCCTCCCTTAACGTCGGAAATGGACCCTGCGGTTTTGCGAAGAGTGATGGAGGCACTTTTCCCTCCTCGATGTAGCCAGTTTCAGCCACCACCTATGTTTTTTGGTCCGGCAGAGTCAACTGAATCGGAGGACGTCCCAGCGGTGACCGAAGGGGAGCTCGGTGCGGCCGTTCATCGGCTACAATCGAAGAATAAGGCCCCGGGCCCCGACGGTGTGCCGGGTCGGGTCTGGGTCGCTGCTTTGAGGAATGGCCTTGACTCTCGTTTTCGGGACCTGTTGACGTCTTGCCTGAGAGAAGAACGCTTTCCCGAAGACTGGAAGATCGGAAAGCTGGTATTGCTGAAAAAGGAGGGGCGGCCGGCGGACTCACCATCGTCATACCGGCCCATAGTGCTACTGAACGAAGCGGGCAAGCTCTTCGAGCGCGTCATCGCTGCCCGTCTTATGGAACACATGGAGGTGTCAGGGCCAAACCTATGCAGCCAACAGTTTGGATTCCGGCAGGGCAGATCCACCATCGACGCGATCGCGCAGGTGAGGGCCCTCGCCGAGGAAGAAGTTTCCAGAAACGGCGTTGTGCTGGCGGTGTCTTTAGACATCGCCAACGCATTCAACTCTCTGCCCCATGTCTGCATAGGAGAGGCCATGCGCTACCACCAATTCCCGGCGTACTTGCGCAAAATCGTGCTGGCATATTTGTCCGGTCGAAAGATAATCTTCCCAAAATCGGATGGATGGGATGAGCGGGAGGTAGTATCCGGTGTTCCACAGGGATCGGTTCTTGGCCCGCTCTTGTGGAACATCGGGTACGACTGGGCGATACGAGGGGCTTTGCTCAGGGGCGTGAACGTGTATTGCTACGCGGACGACACCCTGGTGACGGCCAGGGGAAAGTCGTTCAGAGAAGCCAAAATCCTGGCCACTGCCGGGGTTGCACAGGTGGTGGGGCGTATTCGCCGACTCGGCCTCAACGTCGCGCTGGAGAAGTCCGAGGCCTTGTGCTTCCACGGGCCCCGCAGAGCGCCACCGCCAGGGGCCGAGCTTATGGTGTGCGGCGTTTCCATCGCTGTCGGGTCGACTATGAAGTACCTGGGACTGGTCCTCGACAGTCGATGGAACTTCAGGAGCCACTTCGAGCAACTTGCTCCGAAGTTGAGGAGGGTGACGTTGGCGCTCTGCAGACTTATGCCCAACCTTGGGGGCCCAAGTTCGGCGTGCCGTCGTTTGTTCGCGGGCTCCGTGAGATCTGCTGCGTTATATGGTGCCCCTATATGGGCGAGCGCCTTGACTCAGCGTAACGTGATCCAACTGCATCGCCCGCAGCGGGTCCTAGCAGTGAGAATTGCCCGTGCCTACCGCACGGTGTCATTTGAGGCGGCGTGCGTTCTTGCTGGGACCCTGCCGTGGGACCTGGATGCGCAGGTTCTCGCGGAGGTGTACTACAGGACAGCGGAGGAAAAGCAGGCCAGGGGACACATTCCGCTCCCAGAAGAAATTGGAGGGTGGCGAAGCGACGCACAGGATGTGGCGTTTGAGGCTTGGCGGGAGAACCTAAGCCGCCCGAGCGCTGGACACCGCACTGTTGCGGCTATTCGTCCCGTCCTGAAAGAGTGGACAGAGCGGAGATGGGGGGCACTCTCCTATCACATGACGCAGGTCCTCTCGGGGCATGGCTGCTTCGGGAGGTACCTCTGCAACGTGGCAAGGAGAGAGGACACTTCAAGCTGCCATCAGTGCGGCGACGGGGATGATTCAGCCCTGCACACGTTGGAGTTGTGCCCGAGATGGGGTAGGGAGAGAGCCGACTTGGCGGCTGTGGTCGGGGGGGTTCCGTCGCTCCCGGACGTGGTCGAAGCGATGGTTCACGATGAGAAAGCGTGGAGGGCCTTCCACACCTTCTGTGAGAGAGTAATGGGGGCGAAGGAGGATGATGAGAGGTCCCGCGAGGAGAGTCCCGCGGCAGACCCCATAAGGAGGCGACGTATTGGTCGGCGACGCAGGGCTTTTGCCGGCGCGCTGGCCCCATGAGCGGGTCCTGAGTAAAGGGTGGGGAAACCCTTTGCTCGGAGAATGGCCCACAGAAGTGGTAGCGGCGTTACTGGGTGTTCCGTGTAACGCCGCGGAGTACATCATGCGCATTTGCGCCAGAGCGAGCCCAGTCGGGCGAATCGGGTACAGGCAATTGGCATAAGGGCAACTGTGAGCCTTAGCCTGTACTCCGATGAGGAAGGAACACGGGGGTTGTTTTAGTGGGTAGTCTCGGTCTCTACCATCTTTGACCGAGGAGTCCCACATAACCCTGCACTGTTCATTTCCCCACAGTGCAGGGTAGACGTAAATGTCTTTTTTCCCCTTAAAAAAAAAAAAAAAAAAAAAAAAAAAAAAAAAGGTTAGGTTAGGTTAGGTTTTTTTTTTTTTTTTTTTTTTTTTTTTTTTTTTTTTTTTTTGTTCGCAATGGTTGTTTTGGTTTGGCTTGGGTCTTAAATCTAAGCGTCCACTACATTGTGGACTATCCACTTACTCGCTAAAGTGATTGGGTGTGCCAGAGCAGTTGGCCAAGAACGCGAATGGGATACGATCCCAGCCACGCCCGACACACCCCATCACCACTATCATAAACTAAATATATACCTAACTATACATATGTCGGTTGCAGCATGTGCAAGCTCAGCCGGCAGCGCGAATGGGATACGCTGCCGGCCAAACCTTAACCCACGCAAACAACCCTACCTAACTATACATATGTCGGTTGCAGCATGTGCAAGCTCAGCCGGCAGCGCGAATGGGATACGCTGCCGGCCAAACCTTAACCCACGCAAACAACCCTACCTTACTATACATATGTTGGTTGTAGCATGTGCAAGCTCAGCCGGCAGCGCGAATGGGATACGCTGCCGGCCAAACCTTAACCCACGCAAACAACCCTACCTTACTATACATATGTTGGTTGTAGCATGTGCAAGCTCAGCCGGTAGCGCGAATGGGATACGCTGCCGGCCAAACATTAACCCACGCAAACAACCCTACCTATAAATAAACAATAATGTATATATGAGAATCGCAGCCAGCAGCGTATCACATCAAATGGGATACGCTACTGGCTGCGATCTCCCTACGTGTACAAACATAAGCAAACACATAAATAATCACAAACATGTAAATGTTACATATCAACAAAAGTATAACAGTGAATCTATACAAAAGATACCAACGCGTGACCGCTGCGTTCGCGGTGTCCAGCGTCCCTATCAAAAAGACATCAACGCGTGTCTGTGCTGCCGCCCCCCCCCCCCGCGCGGCCGCGGCAGCGCTGCCACTATACCGCTGCACCGCTGCCGGTCACGACACTTACAAAGTATTAATAGTCATCACAGTTACGTAATTTGCAATTTCACAATTTCAACAATGACAAACAGAATAAAACAGAATAAGAATATACTAAACTAAATGATCCGTCATTACAAACAATTGTTAACTATTATTATCTACTGTTATAAAAATTTTCTATTTACACACACAAAGGAAAATCAATGCAATCAGTATAATACTATGCCCTACCTTATCCTAATATAATTTAATGCACAATGTCCTTGTTAACAAAATAATATTAATAATAATAACAATAATAGCATCTCAAACTAACACATGATAGAACATACACATAATATAATAGCAATATTAGTACCATGTAGTACCGAGATAATACTATAAGTGACAACCTAAAATTACTAAAACTTAACTTAACATTACAATCCATGCAATACACACGGCCAAAACATCAAAACCTACTTCCACCCAGAAGACAAATTCAAATCCGCGAGATGAGAGATGCGCTCAGCACCCCCTATACATTAGCGATCAAACATGAGCTCAGACGAATTTGTTTGTTTGCTGGAGTTGCATGCTTATTATGTAATGATTTATGATGCTAACTTTGACATTAATCCGTGACTAAATTTAGTTATTTACAAATGTCTAACATAATTATTTAATTATCCTACATAACTATTCTATACAATAATTATAAAAACACAATAGCGCAATCATGCGCCTTGGCGCAACCAGCGATTTCCGTGTTTTGAGTTTACCTATTTTAGTTTTATAATGAGATTATATATAATAATTATATAATATATATAATATGTATACCTAATATGTTTGACAGCTGCAGCTGCCGCTGCACGCCGCCTATTGGTCCCGCTGTACCCTACGCTGCATCCGCAAACCTATTCGTCCCCCTCTCCCCCGCGCGCTATGGGACCGCCTCCCCTCACCTCTATTCAGCCGTACTGTCCAATCCAGACAGCCCTCCGCTGATTGGTAGATGCCGTAAATAGGCTCGCCCGCTCTGATGGGGCAGAGCTTCTTACCCCTGCTATATACTAGTGATGTATATGCCGCGAAATAATTGGCTAGGAATAACTGCTGTTATTTTAGAATAACCAATAATGAGATATATGATTAGTACCATCATGATAGCGAAGAAGAGAACAAAGTATAAGAATATCTAGCAACTTATTTATTACGGAGTTTACTAACAATATTTATAAAAGTTACTTATGCCATTTAATTGAATTGAACTACACATTTATACAGCGAAATAAAAATTTTAAAAATTTTAATTTAAAAATATATAAATCGATAATCGTGCCCGTGTACGGCTCGAAAATTAAACCTAAATTATACTTATTATTATAAAAATATTCAATTAACTCATGAAGACCTACACTAGACTTATCTATATTACACTGTAAAATCTTAACTTTATCGTTAGTTACCATAGTCTATCTTACTCAATATTTTATTCTTCATGGCACGCAATCTTGGGCAAACCTGGGATGTCGCTAGGTGTTTGGTGTCTGCATTGTCCTTGAATCTGACATTGTGTGAGGTGCAGTTGGCGCATATAGGCGCCCCATTGCTTGCTTTGAGTGGGCAGGCTTGAGTTTCGTGATCCTTCTTTAGGCAAAAGAGGCAGAAGGCCTCCTTCTCACCGCACCTGTTCTTCGTGTGCCCGAACTGGCAGCACCTAAAGCACTGCACGAACGGTGAGAATTCTTCCGCATGTACCAGTTGGAAGTCCACGCATATCCTCTGCTTCTTCACTACTGCTTTCCAGACCTCCGGGTTGGCTAGGAAGACCGCATTGTAAAGCCTCTCATTTCGGTTGTTTCTCACGAACCTAAGCTTAAGCTGCGTCTGATCGAACGCCTCCAGCTCAGGATTCTGGTCCAGGAGTATGGCCGCAAGCTCGTCCCTATCTACGTTTTTGGACACGCCCTTCAAAATGAACATTGGCTGTAATTTCTTCTCAGCCTCAGCCACAATCAGAGTATTGTTACTGCTGTTGATTCGCCGCATGGCATCTTCCATTTGGTCACGGCTCTCAAATTCGACCCGCATTTTCCCCTTAGATAGGGCTTGAACGCGGGCCGGTGCGTATTTCGCCTCCCTAAAATTCACAGCCTTGCGGAGTTCGCGAACGGAGTCCTCTCGCGTATGCGTCGGCGACTTATGGGTAATTACCATTGCCGGCCGGGATGGTGGTGGTGGCGGCGCGCGAACTGGGGCCCTGCTGCCGTCGCCTGTAGGTTCCGTGGCTAAATGTGATTTGGCAATTTGCGCATACGTAGCCGTTGAGTTGGTCACAGGTTTTAGGGAGGGCGCTATTTTCTTTATTTCCGACTTGATCTCCTGCCGAATAGTGTCTCTGGTTAGGTTAGGTTAGGTTAGGTTAGGTTAGGTTAGGTTAGGTTAGGTTAGGTTAGGTTTTTTTTTTTTTTTTTTTTTTTTTTTTTTTTTTTTTTTTTTTTTTTTTTTTTTTTTTTTTTTTTTTTTTTTTGGTTTCGCAATGGTTATATGTTGTTTGTTTGTTTGGTTTCCTTATCCTAAGGTTCACGCTATAATTAGCGTGAACTTACATACTTTAAATGCTACGCTATAGCGATTCCAATGTGTAAGTTTGCAGCCGGCTTTGCGAATGGGATACAGTACCGACCTTAAACTTACACATATAATCACTCTTATATATATACTATATATAAAACAAAATACAACGTAAAATTAGAGACATTATACAATACTAAGACACAAGTTAAATATTTATACAATACAAAAACAATAAAATATAATATTAATACTAACACAATTAACTTAATTAACTATCTCTACAATACTCGAGAGTAACAATGCCTACACTGCCTAAACCTTTATACATACAAGATAAATACTAACATCAATTACTTATTCATACCATAACTAAATATTTATACAGTACAAGTTTCGCTTAGACTAATAATATTATCTTAATGACACAGTATTATTCTAAAACACAAAGTCGCTATTTACAATTAAGCCTTATCATAACATATAGAAAATATAAAATATAATATAAAATACCGTAGGCGATACTATTTGTACACACAAATGTAGAAATAACATTAGCAATGAATAACAATAACAACTATCCGAATACAAAGCCAAAATGTGTTCCTGACTATAAGTTTACCCAAATAGACGCACCCGCTCAACATCCTCCTTACATTAGCCGCCAAACACCACCCCAGAATCAACGCGCCGACGTCCACCATAAAAATACTGACGTTGCCGTCAATACCTCAACATAGACATCAACGCGCCACCTCCTAGCGCAATCCTCAGCAGCCCCCATACAAAAGACATCAACGCGATCTCCGATCAGCGCTGATCAGCATCCGCGCTGATCAGCGCTGATCCCCGTCCGCGCTGATCCGCGTCCGCGCCGATCCGCGTCCGCGCCGATCCGCGTCCGCGCTGATCCGCGTCCGCGCTGATCAGCGCTGATCCGCGTCCGCGCTGATCCGCGTCCGCGCTGATCAGCGCCGATCCGCGCCCGCGCTGATCCGCGTCCGCGCCGATCCGCGTCCGCGCTGATCCGCGTCCGCGCTGATCCGCGTCCGCGCCGACCAGCGCTGATCCGCGTCCGCGCCGATCAGCGCTGATCCGCGCCCGCGCCGATCAACGCTGATCAGCGTCCGCGCTGATCCGCGCCCGCGCCGATCAGCGCTGATCAGCGTCCGCGCCGATCCGCGCCCGCGCCGATCAGCGCCGATCAGCGCCCGCGCTGATCCGCGCCCGCGCCGATCCGCGCCGATCAGCGCCCGCGCCGATCCGCGCCGCCATCCACGCCGCCGCGAAGTTATGCTCATATGTGTTTTGATCGTTATACTTATTATCTAAAATTTTGCGATGAATCTATTTATTTATACCTATTCAGTTTTTAGACTAATAATGTAATCTTAATGACACAGTATTATACTAAAACACAAAGTCACTATTTACAATTAAGCCTTATCAAAACCTATATATAAAATATAATATAATATAAAATACCCTAGACGATACTATTTGTACACACAAATGTAGAAATAACATTAGCAATGAATAACAATAACAACTATCCGAATACAAAGCCAAAATGTGTTCCTGACAATAAGTTTAACCAAATAGACGCACCCGCTCAACACGCTCCATACATTAGCCACTAAACACCACCCCCAGAAGCAACGCGCCGACGTTCCCCATAAAAATATTGACGTTGCCGTCAATACCTCAACAAAGACATCAACGCGCCACCTCCTAGCGCAACCCTCAGCAGCCCCCATACAAAAGACATCAACGCGATCTCCGATCAGCGCTGATCAGCGTCCGCGCCAATCAGCGCCGATCAGCGTCCGCGCTGATCCGCGTCCGCGCTAATCAGCGCTGATCCGCGTCCGCGCTGACCAGCGCTGATCCGCGCCCGCGCCGATCCGCGCCGATCAGCACCCGCGCCGATCCGCGTCCGCGCCGATGCAAAAGACACAAAATTCGTCAGCAGCCCCCATACAAAAGACATCAACGCGATCTCCGATCAGCGCTGATCAGCGTCCGCGCTGATCAGCGCTGATCAGCATCCGCGCTGATCCGCGCCGCTATCCACGCCGCCGCGAACTTATCCTCATATGTGTTTTGATCGTTATACTTAATATCTAAAATTTTGCGATGAATCTATTTGTTTATTTGACTCATGCAGTTATTTTTAATCAATATACTAAAAAAATTTTTAGTGAATTTATTTATCTGTCTTATGTAGTTATTATTTTATGGATAACTTATGTCTATGCCTAATATCTAATTACCTATTTCTAATTCAATACTAAGCCACCCTAGACACCCTAGCCATAGCTGGACACTGTTATCTTCCATTTACGCAGGGAGCATTCAATGATGTAACTTATCATTGTACGGTGCATACGTACATAATATAGCGACTGCTGCGTGAACCCCTATTAGCTACGCCATATACAGTGCTTCCCCAACCAGATCGCCCTCCCCTCCATTCGGTGACCCGATCCAATCCCGCCTCCACGCCCTCTGATTGGTTGTCAGCCGTGAATGGCCTGGTCTTGTTCGCACCAATAAGCTGAGGTGTATCCATGAGGGGCGGTTTATTTACTTATTGAGTTTGAATTTTTAAAGCCAGAGGCCAGAGGCCGTGCATCTAGTTTACTTAATATAATTAATTATTGCTAAATATGCTTAACTTACTTACATCTAACCTATCCTATTATCTCTTAGATCTAAAGTAATTGAATTTCTTATAACTACTCCTCAATCATGCGTCTCAGCGCATCCGGCGATTTCCGTGTTTTTTAGGTTTTTGTTTTTAAGTAGTATTTTACACTGTATTATACATATTTAAAATAAAACTGTTGTTAACTGTAATATATTATTATTATTATGTCTTGGTGGCTGAGTATTCATGTTTTATTAAACTCCTTTAGTTGTTGTATTATGTATGCGGTAAACGTAGCATATGATTCTCGGCTGGCTTCCTTTTTGATAATTTCGTTAATGTCATAGGGGCAAGAGATTTTAGCATTATTGCATATGTGTGTATGATTATGCCTGGCAATGCCGAACCGAGGGCATGCTTGAAGAAGATGTTGCACCGACTGAATCGTGCTATTATCACACGGACAAGTGTTATCAGGTGTGATGTGAAAACGATGCAGATATTGCTTAAATGCCCCATGTCCAGTCAGAATTTGTGTAAGTTGGAAAGTACGCGGCATACTGTCCCGGTATTTTATTATGTCGCTAAGTAAGGGAAATATTTTTCTGGTATGTTCGCCCTGCTTGGCTGTGTTATATCTTTCCTGCCAAACGCGAAAGTTGTCTTCTTTTATCTTGCCTTTCACATAGCTAATGGGAAAGTAAGAATAGTCAGGTGGTTTATGCTGTATTGACGCCCTTTTAGCCTCAGAGTCCGCCACTTCGTTACCTATAATGCCTGCATGAGCCCGGACCCAGCAAAATCTAATATTGGTATTGGCTGCGACAAGTTCACTTATAGTTCGATGTATAACAGAGACGATCGGGTGCGGGTTATCTCTCTGGCCAATGGCGTCTAACGCCGACCGAGAGTCGCTAAACACTATGACGTCCGGACAGGCTTTGTTTAATAACGCGAGGCATGCTTGTTGAATCGCATACAATTCCGCCTGAAAGACGGTGCACGCAGAGTGCAGCTTGTACTTTTTTGTTGTTACGCTGCGGTTTTCCTCAGGGATGACCAGCATAAAAGCAGCCCCCACACTGCCATCTTCCTGCTTGCTGCCATCAGTAAACACATGGCATGAATGCAATCCGCACTGCTCGTCCACCTCCCGTTGATCCTCCGCTGTTGAGTAGCTTACTGAGAGTCGCTGTGCAGGATGTAGTAATTTGTGCACAGGGGTTTTGACCTCCAGCGGAATGTCCTGCGGCAGGTAGTCCGTGCGCTGCCTTAGTTTGGTCACCTCTATTGTGCATACCTCGCGCACCTTGAGATCGAGCGGCATGTATTGAGCCAAGGCTAATACCGCATTCGTCGATACCGTGCGATACGCCTTAGTGGCTCGGATGGCGAATCCTCGCTGTGTCGATATAAGCAGCTTTTTTATATGCACTTTGGAGGCTACGTGCCCCCAAATGCCCGCTGCATACGTGATAGTAGGTTCTATCACTTGGTGGTATATAGCGTCAATGTTTTCCGGGTGAGCTCCCCACGTGGGTCTAGTAAATATGCACAGCCGATTAAATATGCGTGTCGCTTTGTTTACTATGTACTTTACATGTTCAGTAAATAGTAACTGATCATCTAATATGACACCGAGTATCTTAAAATGTCTTGATAGCGGAATACTGTGGTTGTCCATTCGTATATTGACTTTCCTAGCTGTTGGTGTGAAGGCCATCGCTCTTGTCTTGGCATGGCCAAACGAGAGCTTCACACTGTTGCCCCATTTCAATATTCTATCCAGCGCCAAGTTAGTGACCGATTGTAGCGTTTGCAATGATCTAGCTGTGGTTATGAGCAGCACGTCGTCTGCAAAAGCTTGTATGTGGCACCCTTCTGGCAGTTCATTGCGTAGCAACTCGTTTAAAATGATATTCCATAGGATGGGTCCACACGCAGAGCCCTGGATGCACCCCTTAGTCATCCCCTTGGTGGCGGTGTGTCCAGCATAGTCTAATTGCACCGTTCTGTCTTCGATGTAGCTGAGGATGAGCTTAAAGATATTGCCCGGGCATTGCGTGTGTTTCAATTGGGAAATAAGTGCCGGCCACCATGCGTTATCAAACGCCGCCTTAATGTCCAGCGATACTGCCGTCACCAGCTTACCATCAGCCTTGGCAGATCTTATGATTGTTATTGCATTATGCAGCGCCTGAGTGGTGCCCGTTTGCTCAGTAAAACCGTACTGCTTTGTGCTCATCCTATCGGCGCCCTGTGCTTTATACGTGACCCTCTTAATGAATAACTTTTCAAGAAGCTTGCCGAACACGGGTAATAGCCCAATGGGCCTGTATGATTCGAGTTGGGTGTAGTCCTCTTTGCTGGGTTTCGGTATTACCTTGACGATCGCCTTTTTCCACAGCCGTGGGAAGTATCCCAGTTGTAAGCATCGGTTCATAATGTTTGTAACAAACTGAGGATAGTGTAACATAACCTGATGACAGATATTCGAAGTGAGCCCATCCCATCCCGGTGCCTTCTTGGGATTCATATATTTTAAATAATTTTTGATCTCGTCTGTATTAAAATCAAAGTCTTTAGTAAAGTTAGCAGCTGTAAAATCAGATCGTAAGTTGTTCATTTCCGTTCTAAGCCTATGGTGTCTGTCTTCTGTATCTATTACGTCATCCTGATAAAAATGTTGTAAAATTTTGTTTGCAGTCTCCTCGCCTGTTGTAGTGTACCTATTACCAATTTTTAGAGTGGTTGGTGGACGCCTTGGCGCGGTTAGCTTAAGGAGCCTATTAGTCAGCGACCAAACATTTTCTTTAGTTTGTAATTCGCAAAATTTTCTAAAATTTTTACACGATTCTATTTTTAGTTCATTAGAGTACTCTTGCTTAAGCTTCCGTTGTTCGCTAACCAACAGATCCACAGGCTGGCCGCATCGCTTAGCCGCGTGGATAGCGTGATGTTTACCGATGAGCTCATTTTTGAGTTCACTGAGTCTCGGGGACCACCAGGGTGGCCGCGGTTTACCCGCCCTGGGCCCCCGACCCGTTAACGAAAATGATTCCGAACAAGCTTCTTGTATAAGTTCAGTGAATTCAAGAATAAGCGATTCTATTTGTTCAGGACTGGATTGAGCGAAGTTAAAATCAAGAATATTGGACATGGTCATTTTAGTGTTCAGCTTCTCCTTGAAATCAGCCCAATTGGCTTTTTCAGTATTGAACTTAAAAGTGGAGGTTGATTTAAAGGCGGTTTGGCTGTTTGTATTCAGACGGATGTTAAACTCGATACAGTTATGTTGGACAGATTTGCATGCTTCTAGATTAACCTTCCAGTTCGAGACAGAGTCATAGATATTGGCCGACGCTAAAGTTAAGTCTATTATGGATGTTCTGGTGATGCCGTGCGAGACAGCTTCAAATGTAGGCACCGTACCTTCGTTACAAAAGAAAAGCGAATGAGTCTGCGCCAAATCGTACACGTCTCTGCCTCGAGTATTAATTGTTACACTGCTTCCACCCCAAATAGGGTGCCAGCCATTAAAATCTCCTCCAATGACACATGGTAAATTATCGTTTTGGCTGAGGAGGTTGTCCAGAAGATTGAGCGTATTATATTCATCGTTACTGGGCTCTATATATATTGACACAATTATAAATTTTTTACACCCATGTGTCACCAGTGCCGCGCTAAGGTTGGGTGACGAGTATTGTGAAAGCCCTAAAATTTTCCCTATCCCAGGTCTGGCCAATATACACGCCTTGACTTTCCTGTTAGGAGTAGGGAATTGAAATATGTCAAAACCAGAGATTGCCTTAACTTCATTATTAGCTCCCGTATACGGTTCAGAAATTAAACCTAAGTTATAATTATTAGTATGAAAGTATTCTATAAGCTCATGTAGACCTGCGCTTGATTTGTCTATATTGCACTGTAATATTTTAAAATGATTATTAATTGCCATAATCTATCTTACTATGGATTTTATTATACATGGCACGCAGTCTTGGGCAAACCTGGGATGTGGCTGAGTGTTTAGTGTCTACATTTACCTTAAATCTAGCATTGTGGGAGGTGCAGTTGGCGCATATAGGCGCTCCCTTACTTGCCTTTAATGGGCAGGCTTGCGTCTCGTGGTCCTTCCTCAGGCAGAAGGTGCAGAACTCCTCCTTCTCACCGCACCTGTTCTTAGTGTGCCCGAACTGGCAGCACCTGTAGCATTGTATGAAGGGAGAGAACTCTTCTGCATGCACCAGCTGATAGTCAACGCAGACTCGTTTCTTGTCAATGATTGCTCGCCAAACCTTGGGGTCCGCCATGAAGACCGCGTTGTATAGCTTCGCGTTCTTGTTATTCCTGACGAACCTAAGTTGTAGCTGCTGTCGTTCATATGATGCCAGCTCTGGATTTTGCTCTACGATTATCTCCGCGAGTTGATCCCGGTCTATGTTCTTAGACACCCCCTTTAGTATCACCATTGGTCGGAGCTTTTTCTCAGGTTCTGCCGTGATCTGGGCCTGGTCGCTTGTATTTATTCTACGCATAGCGTCTTCCATCTGCTGCCGATTCTCGAATTCCACCCTCATTTTGCCTTTGGAGAGCGGCTGCACTCGCGCAGGTGCGTATTTGGCCTCCCTGAAGTTGACGGCCCGGCGTAGCTCACGTACTGAGTCTTCCCTGGAATGTTCTGGCGACTTATGTGTTATCACGATAGCAGGGCGAGATGGTGCTGCGTGGGCTTGGATGTTGTTGTTCCGCCCCTCTCCTTGTGCCTCAGCTGCTGGTTGCACCCTGGTGACTTGTGCGTAAGTGCCTTTCAGGTGTGTGGCCGCCTTTAATGTTGGTGTTATCTTTTGGATTTCCGCCTTGATTTCTTCCCGTATGGTTGCCCTGATAATATCCTTCAAGTCACCTAGGTTTCCATCGGTTGATGGTGTCGAAGCTGGATTTCTATTCAGCGGTTGGTCTTGAGGCGGTGGTTCTGGTCTGGCAAGTTCCGCTAACCTGCTGAGTTGTTGACTACATGCTTGCAGTTCCCCGGCAGCTTTGAATATGTAGCCCTTGCTTTCTCGGGTAACGCTCTGCGTTTGAGCCCTAATCCTGATCTGCGTGGTCAGATATTCCACAACCTTAACGTAGGAGTTCACGTCGTGCACGTCTTGGGCGCCCATTTTCAGGAAGACCTGGACGTCGCCAAATTCCTCCTTCCCCTTTTTTGCCGCCGCCTTTTTGGCATTGGGTTTCTTCGTCTGGTCGCTAATTTCTATGTTGTCCGGTGTGGGCAGAGATATTTGGGACTGTGGTGGTTGTGTTAAATCCTCAGTGGGGAGTAGGCCAAATGAATTGTCTCTCATGGCGCTATTTTCTGGGGTCATACGGAGCTCCGGAGTAACCAAGATATAAGTCTCCCCGGCCTGCGATGTGCTCGGTGATGGAGCGTTTGTCGGCAGTCGCGGCCGCGTGGGAGAACGTGCAATAGGCATTTTTAAAAGAGTCACTAATAGTCACATACAATAAAAATAGAAGTGTTCACTCACTGAAAGGATGTTCCTAATTACTATTATAATGTTAATAGCACAAGTGTTTCTTCACTGTCAAGTCCTAATTCTTATGCGCTAAACAATTAACATAAATAACATAATAGTGTTCACTCACTGAAAGGATAGTTCTATCACCCAGACCAAGTCCGTCGCGTCCGCGCCGATCCGCGTCCGCGCTAATCCGCGTCAGCGCTGATCCGCGTCCGCGCTGATCCGCGTCCGCGCTGATCCGCGTCCGCGCTGATCCGCGTCCGCGCTGATCCGCGTCAGCGCTGATCCGCGTCCGCGCTGATCCGCGTCCGCGCTGATCCGCGTCCGCGCTGATCCGCGTCCGCGCTGATCCGCGTCCGCGCTGATCCGCGTCCGCGCTGATCCGCGTCCGCGCTGATCCGCGTCAGCGCTGATCCGCGTCAGCGCTGATCAGCGCTGATCCGCGTCCGCGCTGATTTGTGTCCGCGCTGATTAGTGTTCACGCTGATCCGCGTCCGCGCTGATCCGCGTCCGCGCTGATCCGCGTCCGCGCTGATCCGCGTCCGCGCTGATCCGCGTCCGCGCTGATCCGCGTCCGCGCTGATCCGCGTCCGCGCTGATCCGCGTCCGCGCTGATCCGCGTCCGCGCTGATCCGCGTCAGCGCTGATCCGCGTCCGCGCTGATCCGCGCTGATCCGCGTCAGCGCTCGGAGCTCGTGTGGACGCGCGTGCTCTCGAGGGCGGCCCGAGAGCGACTGTGGTTAGGTTAGGTTAGGTTAGGTTAGGTTAGGTTAGGTTAGGTTAGGTTAGGTTAGGTTAGGTTAGGTTAGGTTAGGTTAGGTTAGGTTAGGTTAGGTTAGGTTAGGTTAGGTTAGGTTAGGTTAGGTTAGGTTAGGTTAGGTTAGGTTAGGTTAGGTTAGGTTAGGTTAGGTGGGGTGCATGTTGGAGAGCCTCCTAGAGTGCTGGGGGCGTTGTCGGGCCCGCTTGTTGCATTTTGGCGGATGTTCTGTCATCCGGTGCAAACGGCGGGTCCCACAACGTGTCCAGACGGCGCATCCTGGGCGACTGCGAACTCATTATCCGCTCGTTAGGGTAATGGGTTC
Organism: Nymphula nitidulata; assembly: GCA_947347705.1. NCBI lineage: Eukaryota > Metazoa > Arthropoda > Insecta > Lepidoptera > Crambidae > Nymphula > Nymphula nitidulata. The sequence continues at coordinate 20,274,854 of OX374633.1, forward strand.
GGAGCCGGCCAATCTCCAGCACGGTGTGGCTGCCTTCGGGCATTGCACGGTCGCACAAGCCCGTAGCCCTGCATTTATGTGGGGTCGGGGGCTGGGCGTATGGGGCTTGCCCTGTGCGTCTGGCTGTGAGGAAGAAAACCTCTCTAAAAAATCACCCTGGTGGGGCCCCAGTCGGGGCCAGAGGACCTTTGGGTCGGAGGATGGCGGGCTGTAGCCCGCGGTCTGCCTGTGCGGACTTGGGTGTGGGCGGTTGCGCCCTTTGCGCTTTTAGCGCTTTTTGTTGGAGGGCCCTTCACTGGGCCAGCGGACTTCGGTCGTGGTTGGCGGGCCTCCAAGACCCGCGGCGCGGCGGTATGCTTCGGCTGCCGTCGGGCAACCCGTTTCCCTTCGGGGCCGGGGGCCTACAGGGCTTTTGCCCGGGCCGAGTGGAGTAAACCACAATAAAAAATCCCCTAATCCCAAGGTTCGGGGGGTGCCGATGGGATGAATGGCCGGCGGGGTTACGCCGGTCCCAAGCCCTCCATGAGTGTGGGAGTGGGTGGCCGCGCCCGTAAGCGGCAAACTAACAAAAAAAATGAATAGTCTTGGTAAGAACATACTACCCCAGGAGGGTTCCGGTCGCTCCGCGGCCGGGGAATCCCTCCCTGTCGCTCCGGCGGCAGGCTGCCCCATCGTTTCTGGGGGGGGCACCAGCTGTTCTGGGCCTAGCCCAACCACATGCGAACCCGTTGAGAGCGGGCGCCCATCGGTATCCGGGCCGGTGGGTGTTAAATGTGCTACCGGTAGCGTTGTGAGTGGATCGGAGCGTGATCCGAGGGATTCGGTGATGGACCGGATTATGAACTGGGAGGTGGAGTCTGCGGCGACCTCGGAGCTGGAGTTCGGCTCATTGTCGTCCAGAGGGCCCTCTAGGTCTAGGTCTGTTACGTTGAAGTTCGGCGGTTCTGCGGGGAAATTGAAAGGTCGTACCGCAGTAACCAAAGCAAGGAAGCTGACTGGGCGTGGCCGTGGGGTCAGAGAAAGGGGAGTTGACAGGTCGTCCCTTAAACGCCGGAAGCCTCTGACTAGGGCTGACTCAGCGGTTGGGCGAGCCGTTGAAGAGCTGGAGAGTCCTGGTCCCCCCGCGGGAGAAGTCATGCCGGCGCCAAAAAAGCTGCCGCGCTCTAATCGTGGCAGGGGATACCACCACAATGTGGGGCTCGCCCAGGCCCTTCGGGAGTTGAGGGCGGGGCCGCACGACTCGGGGTCGGAGCTGGACGAATTGGAGCGTGAACTGGAGCAGGAGCTCAGCCCTGACCCTAGCCTGGTCCTCGACCTCAGCGGCGCGGAAATAGAGGAAGGGGACATGCCCACCCCTCCTCCTAACAGCGTTAGCGGTCTATTGAAGCGTGCGGAGGATGGAGCCGCAGCTATACACCGGGCTACCCGCAAGTCCGGTAACCTAAAGGGGACCACCATGCGGGAAATAGACTGCGGCTCTAAGGCCATGTTGGAGGCGATAAAGGAGTTGGCAAGACGCCACGACGGGGAAGAGCTGCGGCGGCTCCGGGAGGAGAACGCGCGCCTTCAGGCCCAAATTTTCACCTTGAGGGGGGAGATGAGGGCCTTGAGAGAGGCAGTCGCGGAGCACACGGGCCCACGGAGAGCTGAGGGTCCCCCAGGGGCGATGGCCGTCCCTCGGAAGGAGCGAGCTGGGGTGGATGTGGGGCCGCTGGAAGAAGACCAGCACGCGGTGACCCGTGTAGAGTTCGCCCGCGCCATGGAGGGCATGCAGCGGGCCCTCATGGACCACATCGGAGCTGTGGTGGGGGCGCGGTTCGAGGGGCTGGAAGTGGATGGACGGCTGATGCCCGCCAAGTCCCATCGTCCCCCGTTGGCGACGGATGCGCAGAAGGGGCAGGCGGGCGCTAGTGCGCCGACTACCCTGGCCCCGCCAGCGAACCAACCGCGAGTGGCGAGAGGACTAAAGGCGACTTCAAAGAAGCAGGCCCCGCAGCCAAAGGAGAAGGCTGAGGAGCCCTCCTGCAGTAAGGCGCCGGTGGCCGACGAAGAATGGAATGTGGTGGCAAAGAAGCCCAAGAAGAAGAAGGCGACAGCCCCGGTTGTACTGGAGGCTAAGGAGGCCCCCCTCCCCCAGGCGAAGAAAAAGGAGAAAGAGAAGAAGAAGCGGGCCCCTGGGCTACCTAGACCACCGCGGTCGCTGGCGGTGGTGATGGCTCTCAAGCCGGAGGCAGTGGCGGAGGGCCTCACCTACAGAGACGCGCTGGCTAGGGCCAAGGAGCGCGTTAATTGGGCGGAGCTAGGAATAGGTCCAGCGCGGTTCCGCCAGGGGGTGACGGGGGCTCGAATACTCGAGCTCCCCAAAGAGGCCACTGCGGCCCAGGCGGACGCCTTAGCAGCGAAGCTGGAGGAGGTGCTGGGGGAGGCGGCGAAAATTACTCGCCCGACAAAGATGGCTGACGTCCGGGTCTCGGGCTTGGAGGACTCGGTGTCGGCCGAGGAGCTTCGGGGAGCGCTGGCCGAGCGTGCAGGATGCGCCCCTCAGCTCGTTAGGGTCAGTGCCATCTCTCCCGGTATTGGGGGCATGGGAACGGCCTGGGCCTCGTGCCCGGCGGAGGCTGTGAGGCGGTTAGCTGATGGTGGCCGCATAGTGGTTGGCTGGAGCGCTGCTACGATAAGGGCGATGGAGCAGCGCCCCATGCGATGTTATCGGTGCCGGGAGGTGGGTCACCCCCAGCAGTTGTGCCCGTCCCAGAAAGACCGCAGCGGCCTCTGCTACCGCTGCGGGGTCGAGGGCCACATGGCAGCGGGTTGTAGGGCGCCGAAGCCACGGTGCTCGGTATGTTCAGATCGGGGCCTTCCGTCTGAACACCGGATGGCCGGGCCGGCCTGTAAACCTCCAATGGTTAAGGGTCGGCCGATCCTACCGGAGAGGAACTCCGGGGCTACAGCCTCTGCTGTCGCCGCTGGAGTGTCACCGATGGAAACCGGTGGTGCATAGGCACAGCCGGACCGTCGGAGGCACCCCATGGGGCGTGAAGCGGGGTTTGTGGTGGATCCCTCTCGTTAACAACCGTGGTTTGAGCCACGGTTGGGAATGAGAGGGTCTGGGATGCTCAGCCCCCCCCCTCCTGTCGGAAAGCGTCTGCGCTGGTGTGCGGACGCTGTCTGGCAGGAGGGAGGGGGCGCGGGGGGGGTGCGGGAGGTGGCTCTCTGTAGTGGGGAGCCACCTCCGGCATCCCTTCCGGCGCTGACGGGTGGATGGGGCAAGACGGGTGGCTTCGACTGCCCGTGTTGCCCTATCCTAAGACGTGGCTGCGTGTGCGGGGGGAAGGCTGCCCCTCGTGCATGCATTGCACTTGTCACGTCACGTCTGGGGTTGCCCTGCGTTTCCTCTGGGCAACCTCCATGGGCGCTAAAGGCCACTTTGGGGCCTGCTCCGGCGGGTTCTGAGGTGGTGCCGGGGGCCCCATTCCGGTACCGGCTGCGGTCTGTGGCTGCGGCCGGTTCTGGAGGGGGCCTGGCGCTCTCCCTGGAGGCTGACTTCGGTTGGTTTCTGAGGAGGGCTGCCCGGAGTTGGCCTGGTGAACTTGCTTCGGCAGATCCCGGGTCATCTTCGTCATGGGCATAGTGGGAAATCGGAGATGGTTTAGTGGGTATTCCCAGTGCCGCCAATATCAGGTGCTGGGCGACCCCCACACAGGCCCACGCTAAGCCGGCGGTCCGCTGGAACATAGTCCAGTGGTTTAGGGTATCGTCTGTAAGCGGATTCCATCTCCGTAAAAAAAAAAAAAAAAAAGGTTAGGTTAGGTTAGGTTAGGTTAGGTTAGGTTTGCATGTTGGAGAGCCTCCTAGAGTGCTGGGGGCGTTGTCGGGTCCGCTTGTTGCATTTTGGCGGATGTTCTGTCATCCGGTGCAAACGGCGGGTCCCACAACGTGTCCAGACGGCGCATCCTGGGCGACTGCGAACTCATTATCCGCTCGTTAGGGTAATGGGTTCGGAGCCGGCCAATCTCCAGCACGGTGTGGCTGCCTTCGGGCATTGCACGGTCGCACAAGCCCGTAGCCCTGCATTTATGTGGGGTCGGGGGCTGGATGTATGGGGCTTGCCCTGTGCGTCTGGCTGTGAGGAAGAAAACCTCTCTAAAAAATCACCCTGGTGGGGCCCCAGTCGGGGCCAGAGGACCTTCGGGTCGGAGGATGGCGGGTTGCTAGCCCGCGGTCTGCCTGTGCGGACTTGGGTGGGGGCGGTTGCGCCCTTTGCGCCTTTAGCGCTTTTTGTTGGAGGGCCCTTCACAGGGTCAGCGGACTTCGGTCGTGGTTGGCGGGCCTTCAAGGCCCGCGGCGCGGCGGTATGCTTCGGCTGCCGTCGGGCAACCCGTTTCCCTTCGGGGCCGGGGGCCCACAGGGCTTTTGCCCGGGCCGAGTGGAGTAAACCACAATAAAAAATCCCCTAATCCCAAGGTTCGGGGGGTGCCGATGGGATGAATGGCCGGCGGGGTTACGCCGGTCCCAAGCCCTCCATGAGTGTGGGAGTGGGTGGCCGCGCCCGTAAGCGGCAAAAACCAAAATGAACAGTATCGGGAAGAACAAACTACCCCAGGAGGGTTCCGGTCGCTCCGCGGCCGGGGAATCCCTCCCTGTCGCTCCGGCGGCAGGCTGCCCCATCGTTTCTGGGGGGGGCACCAGCTGTTCTGGGCGTAGCCCAACTATATGCGAACCCGTTGAGAGCGGGCGCCCATCGGTATCCGGGCCGGTGGGTGTTAAATGTGCTACCGGTAGTGTGGCGAGTGGCTCGGAGCGTGATCCGAGGGATTCGGTGATGGACCGGATCATGAACTGGGAGGTGGAGTCTGCGGCGACCTCGGAGCTGGAGTTTGGCTCGTTGTCGTCCAGAGGGCCCTCTCAGTCTAGCTCGGTAATTTTGAAGTTCGGCGTTTCTGCGGGGAAAGTGAAAGGTCGTACCGCAGGGACCAAGGCCAGGAAGCTGACAGGGCGTGGGCGTGGCGTCAGAGACAGGGAAGTCGACCGGTCGTCCCTCAAACGCCGGAAGCCTCTCACAAGGGCTGAATCGGCGGCTGGGCGGCGTGGAGCCGTTGAAGAAGTGGACAGTCCCGGTCCCCCCGCGGCAGAAGTTATGCCGGCGCCTAAAAAGCTGCCGCGCTCCAACCGTGGCAGGGGCTACAGCCACAATGTGGGGCTCGCCCAGGCCCTTCGGGAGTTAAGGGCGGGGCCGCACGACTCGGGTTCGGAGCTGGACGAGTTGGAGCGCGAATTAGAACAGGAGCTCAGCCCTGAGCCTAGCCCGGTCCTCGACCTCAGTGGCGGGGAGCTGGAAGAAAGGGACATGCCGGCCCCTCCCCCTAACAGCGTCAGGGGGTTGTTAAAGCGTGCGGAGGATGGAGCCGCAGCTATCCACCGGGCTACCCGCAAGTCCGGGAACTTGAAAGGGACCACCATGCGGGAGATTGACTGCGGCTCCAAGGCCATGCTGGAGGCGGTGAAGGAGCTGGCAAGACGCCAGGACGGGGAAGAGCTGCGTCGGCTCCGTGAGGAGAACGCGCGCCTTCAGGCCCAAATTTTCACCCTGAGGGGGGAGATGAGGGCCTTGAGAGAGGCAGTCGCGGAGCACACGGGTCCACGGAGAGCTGCGGGTCCCCCAGGGGCGACGGCCGTCCCTCGGATGGAGCGAGCTGGGGCGGATGTGGGGCCGCTGGAAGAAGACCAGCACGCGGTGACCCACGTGGAGTTCGCCCGCGCCATGGAGGGCATGCAGCGGGCCCTCATGGACCACATCGGAGCTGTGGTGGGGGCGCGGTTCGAGGGGCTGGAAGTAGATGGACGGCTGATGCCCGCCAAGTCCCATCGTCCCCCGTTGGCGACGGATGCGCAGAAGGGGCAGGCGGGCGCTAGTGCGCCGACTACCCTGGCCCCGCCAACGAACCAACCGCGGGCGGCCAAGACGAAGGCTGCCGCGAAGAAGGCAGCCACGAAAAAGCAGGCCCCGGCGTCAAAGGAAACGGTTGCGGGGCCGTCCAGTGAGGCAGCGGCAGCCGAAGAGGGCTGGACACTGGTGGCAAAAAAGCCCCAGAAAAAGAAGGCAGCTCCAGCCCCGGTGCCGGACGCTAAGGAGCCCCCCGTTCCCAAGGCGAAGAAGCACGCAAATAAGAAGCGGGCCCCGGGGCCACCTAGACCACCGCGGTCGCTGGCGGTGGTGATGGCCCTAAAGCCAGAGGCAGTGGCGGAGGGCCTCACCTATAGAGACGCGCTGGCTAGGGCCAAGCAGCGCGTCAATTGGGCGGAGCTCGGGATGGGTCCAGCGCGGTTCCGCCAGGGGGTGACGGGGGCTCGAATCCTCGAGCTACCCAAAGAGGCCACTGCGGCCCAGGCGGACGCCTTAGCGGCGAAGTTGGAGGAGGTATTGGGGGAGGCGGCCAACATCACTCGCCCGACGAAGAAGGCCGACGTCCGGGTCTCGGGTTTGGAGGACTCGGTGTCGGCCGAGGAGCTTCGGGTGGCGCTGGCCGAGCGTGCGGGATGTGCCACGCAGCTTGTGAGGGTCAGTGCCATCTCCCCGGGTCTTGGCGGCATGGGGACGGCCTGGGGCTCGTGCCCGGCGGAGGCCGTGAAGCGGCTGGTTGAGGGTGGACGCATGGTGGTTGGCTGGAGCGCAGCTCGGATAACGGTGATGGAGCAGCGCCCCATGCGTTGCTATCGGTGCCGGGAGGTGGGCCACCCCCAACAGCTGTGCCCGTCCGAGAAGGACCGCAGTGGCCTTTGCTACCGCTGTGGAGCCGAGGGCCACTTGGCAGCAGCCTGCAGGGCACCGAAACCACGGTGCTCTGTTTGCGCTGATCGGGGCCTTCCGGCTGAGCACCGGATGGCGGGGCCGGCCTGCAAACCTCCAAGGGTTAAGGGCCGGCCGATCCCACTGGAGAGGAACTCCGGGGCTACGGCCTCTGCCGTCTCCCTTGGGGAGTCACCGATGGAAACCGGTGGTGCCTAAGCACAGCCGGGCCGTTGGTGGCGCCCCACGGGGAGTGGAGCGGAGTTTGTAGTGGATCCCTCTCGTTACCAACTATGGTTTGAGCCATAGTTGGGAACAAGAGGGTCTGGGATGTTCTGCCCCCCCCCTCCTGTCGGAAAGCGTCTGTGCTGGTGTGCGGACGCTGTCTGGCAGGAGGGAGGGGGCGCGGGGGGGGTGCGGGAGGGGGCTCTCTGTAGTGGGGAGCCACCTCCGGCATCCCTTCCGGCGCTGACGGGTGGATGGGGCAAGACGGGTGGCTTCGACTGCCCGTGTTGCCCTATCCTAAGACGTGGCTGCGTGTGCGGGGGGAAGGCTGCCCCTCGTGCATGCATTGCACTTGTCACGTCACGTCTGGGGTTGCCCTGCGTTTCCTCTGGGCAACCTCCATGGGCGCTAAAGACCACTTCGGAGCCTGCTCCGGCGGGTTCTGAGGTGGTGCCGGGGGCCCCATTCCGGTACCGGCTGCGGTCTGTGGCTGCGGCCGGTTCTGGAGGGGGGCCTGGCGCTCTCCCTGGAGGCTGACTTCGGTTGGTTTTTGGGGAGGGCTGCCCGGAGGTGGCCTGGTGAACTTGCTTCGGCAGATCCCGGGTCATCTTCGTCATGGGCATAGTGGGAAATCGGAGATGGTTTAGTGGGTATTCCCAGTGCCGCCAATATCAGGTGCTGGGCGACCCCCACACAGGCCCACGCTAAGCCGGCGGTCCGCTGGAACATAGTCCAGTGGTTTAGGGTATCGTCTGTAAGAGGATTCCATCTCCGTAAAAAAAAAAAAAAAAAAAAAAGGTTAGGTTAGGTTAGGTTAGGTTAGGTTAGGTTAGGTTAGGTTAGGTTAGGTTAGGTTAGGTTAGGTTAGGTTAGGTTAGGTTAGGTTAGGTTAGGTTTTTTTTTTTTTTTTTTTTTTTTTTTATTAAATTCATCAGAAATCCTCCAACATAATCGGAGACTGTGTTCTCTTTCATTCTAGTTCTCTCTGGTTTTCCTCTCGCACTTTCATGCCGCATACTATTTCTTTCTGGCATTCGTCCGCTTTTATTCCTTCACGGGTGGGATTCCCGTCTAGCTATCTACATCTATTTTTCATTTCTTTATTCAGGGGAAATAATTTTTCTAATTCTTACTTTATTGCTGTCATCTACTTACAATATTTATGTCTTATTCTAGTTACTATCATTTAATTACAATATTATATCTTTTTCTTTTTATTTACACAGTCTTATCTTCTATAACTTATTTATTATGTTGGTGATCTGTTATGTTTATTAATTAATTTGTTTACAATTTTCATTTAATTTCTGTTGCTTATTTTCTTGTCCATACATTATTATTATATATTACTATTTTTGGTATCACAGCTTAAATGGCAATTTACATTTTCATTTTGCAACAGTAGTCATTTTTGCATACATATACTTAGAATTTAGTACACATTTGATTCTTACAGTTAGTTTACAATTTATTTGTCTATAATTCTTAATTCTATCCAGTTCAGCCTCTTATATATATTCATTCTCACAATTTAAAATACTTGGATTTGGTCAATGTTATAATTTGTTCATTGGTTTGTCCCATTTACCCATCTTTATTTGTTGTTATGTTCTTAGTTAGTTGCATACTTATCCAGTGTTTGGTGTTGTTTTGTTAGTCTTTTGTTTATTATGTGTTCTGTTTTGTGTGTTTTGCCGTTTACCATTTTTTGCACCCACGCCGCGAATATATCTAGATATATAAGTTAGTGTTGTGCACCATATGGTTCGGTTTGGTATTCTGAAAACTTTTTGTTCGCCATCTTTTTAAAATATTCAGGGAATATGTGGCGTGTTTTCTGGGTAGTTGCTTTCCACATAAGTTGGTTACATCTAGATGTTTCCAGGTCTATGTGGTGTGTGTGTGTGTGTGTGTGTTTATGTTTGTGTATCAGTGGTATGCAACAGTCGATCTGGCTATCTCGTCCCATCTTTTTCTTATTTTGCAGTCTTTACTGAAGGCGTTGTGTTGGGCGCCGGTGATTCCTGCCTTTTCACAGTTTTTGCATGCCGGAGCCTCAGCTTTTGCGTAGCTTGGGCACTCTGTTCTCAGGTGCGTCCCTCCGCAGTGGCTGCACAAGTCTTCAGTCTCTTGGCAAAACCTTTTGCCATGGCCATATCCCAGGCATCGGGTGCACTGTATCAGTGGGGATTGGTCTTCCGCCTTTATCCTCTGGAGGTCGATGCGGACCGATCCAGCTTCAACTACTCTCTTCCAGATGACCGGTGGTAGGCTCAGGATTACATGCTCCGCAAGAGGGTTTCTTGTTCGTCTTCTATATTTTATATATAACCTATCGTCCTCTATTGTAAGTCCGTCAAAAATCTCTTTGTTTTGTTTTTTCAGTGCGTTAACCACATCTTCGTCCGTGTTTATCTTTAGCACATCTTTCAGGATAATCTGAGGATCTTTGTTCGTGGCTTCTTCAACGTTCAGGTGTTCCTTTTCGTTCTCCAGTCTTTCTTTCATCTTTCTTCTCTCCTCTTTCGTTTTAAACCCCATAATCACCTTTCTGTCCTTCGCCTTTCTCACTTTTTCCACAGTGATCCATCCCTCTCTGGCATTTGTCACCTTCCTTACTCTTTCTAACACCTCTTCTCCTGTCTCCATTTCGTCCTTTGATGTGACTACCACCGAGTACAGAGTATTATTCTCCCGACGGGATATTTCTGTTTTGGTGTTAGGTGTGGGCTTACCGTCACCTCTCAAGACTCTTGCGTACGTTCTTTCCTCCTTCTCTTCCATTATTCTCGCTATTTTGCCTATCTGTTCTTTCATTTCTCCCATACTTGTATTTTCAGACTTCTCATTCTTTTCCGCTTTCTTGATTTCCTCCATGTCCTTGTTCAACTTCTCTATAGCTTTTGTCATTTCACTTCTTTCCTCTTTTCCTTCCTTTATTATTTCCATCATTTTTTCCATTTTCTCGTTCATCTCTTTCGTGTCATTTACATTTCTTTGGTCCATTTTGATCTCATGCTCCTCTAATTTCCTAGTGTGTATTGCAAGTTCATCTCGTAGGTCACATATTATATATAGGTGTTTTGTGACGGTGGAAAATTTTTCAAGAAGATCCTGTTGCTTCTCTTTCATAATTGTCACGGTTGTTTCATAGTCTTCCAGTTCCGATTCCATCGTTTTTATCTGACTGTTGTTCCTTTGCTCTAATTCCATATTGTCTCTCTCCTCTTTTAGTTCATCGTAATCCTCTTTCAATGTCTCATACTTCTCTTTCCATTCATTTGTCATTTCCATATCCTCTTCTTTCACACTGTCTACCTCGTGTTGGTTCATCCAGCGAATCGCTTGGGTTATTGGTTAGGTTAGGTTAGGTTAGGTTAGGTTAGGTTAGGTTAGGTTAGGTTAGGTTAGGTTAGGTTAGGTTAGGTTAGGTTAGGTTAGGTTAGGTTAGGTTAGGTTAGGTTAGGTTAGGTTAGGTTAGGTTAGGTTAGGTTAGGTTAGGTTAGGTTAGGTTAGGTTAGGTTTTTTTTTTTTTTTTTTTTTTTTTTTTTTTTTTTTTTTTTTTTTTTTTTTTTTTTTTTTTGGTTTCGCAATGGTTATATGTTGTTTGTTTGTTTGGTTTCCTTATCCTAGGGTTCACGCCATCATTAGCGTGAACTTACATGCTTTAAATGCTACGCTATAGCGATTCCAATGTGTAAGTTTGCAGCCGGCTTTGCGAATGGGATACAGTACCGACCTTAAACTTACACATATAATCACTCTTATATATATACTATATATAAAACAAAATACAACGTATAATAAGAGACATTATACAATACTAAGACACAAGTTAAATATTTATACAATACAAAAACAATAAAATACAATATTAATACTAACACAATTAACTTAATTAACTATCTCTACAATACTCAAGAGTAACAATGCCTACAATGCCTAAACCTTTATACATACAAGATAAATACTAACATCAATTACTTATTCATACCATACCTAAATATTTATACAGTACAAGTTTCACTTAGACTAATAATATAATCTTAATGACACAGTATTATTCTAAAACACAAAGTCGCTATTTACAATTAAGCCTTATCATAACATATAGAAAATATAAAATATAATATAAAATATCGTAGGCGATACTATTTGTACACACAAATGTAGAAATAACATTAGCAATGAATAACAATAACAACTATCCGAATACAAAGCCAAAATGTGTTCCTGACTATAAGTTTACCCAAATAGACTAGCTAGCTATAAATAGCCGCCAAACACCACCCCAGAATCAACGCGCCGACGTCCACCATAAAAATACTGACGTTGCCGTCAATACCTCAACAAAGACATCAACGCGCCACCTCCTAGCGCAATCCTCAGCAGCCCCCATACAAAAGACATCAACGCGATCTCCGATCAGCGCTGATCAGCGTCCGCGCCGATCCGCGTCCGCGCCGATCAGCGTCCGCGCTGATCCGCGCCCGCGCCGATCCGCGCTGATCCGCGCCCGCGCTGATCAGCGCCGATCAGCGTCCGCGCTGATCCGCGTCCGCGCTGATCAGCGCTGATCCGCGCCCGCGCCGATCCGCGCTGATCAGCGTCCGCGCTGATCCGCGTCCGCGCTGATCAGCGCTGATCCGCGCCCGCGCCGATCCGCGCTGATCAGCGTCCGCGCTGATCCGCGTCCGCGCTGATCAGCGCTGATCCGCGCCCGCGCCGATCCGCGCTGATCAGCGTCCGCGCTGATCCGCGTCCGCGCCGATGCAAAAGACACAAAATTCGTCAGCAGCCCCCATACAAAAGACATCAACGCGATCTCCGATCAGCGCTGATCAGCGTCCGCGCCAATCAGCGCTGATCCGCGTCCGCGCTGATCAGCGCTGATCCGCGCCCACGCCGATCCGCGCCGATCAGCACCCGCGCCGATCCGCGTCCGCGTCGATGCAAAAGACACAAAATTCGTCAGCAGCCCCCATACAAAAGACATCAACGCGATCTCCGATCAGCGCTGATCAGCGCCCGCGCCAATCAGCGCCGATCAGCGTCCGCGCTGATCCGCGTCCGCGCTGATCAGCGCTGATCCGCGCCCGCGCTGATCCGCGCTGATCAGCACCCGCGCCGATCCGCGTCCGCGCCGATGCAAAAGACACAAAATTCGTCAGCAGCCCCCATACAAAAGACATCAACGCGATCTCCGATCAGCGCTGATCAGCGTCCGCGCTGATCAGCGCCGATCAGCATCCGCGCTGATCCGCGCCGCCATCCACGCGGCAGCGAACTTATCCTCATATGTGTTTTGATCGTTATACTTAATATCTAAAATTTTGCGATGAATCTATTTGTTTATTTTATACTCATGTAGTTATTTTTAATCAATATACTAAAAATTTTTTAGTGAATTTATTTATCTGTCTTATGTAGTTATTATTTTATGGATCACTTATGTCTATGCCTAATATCTAATTACCTATTTCTAATTCAATACTAAGCCACCCTAGACACCCTAGCCATAGCTGGACACTGTTAACTTCCATTTACGCAGGGAGCATTCAATGATGTAACTTATCATTGTACGGTGCATACGTACATAATATAGCGACTGCTGCGTGAACCCCTATTAGCTACGCCATATACAGTGCTTCCCCAACCAGATCGCCCTCCCCTCCATTCGGTGACCCGATCCAATCCCGCCTCCACGCCCTCTGATTGGTTGTCGGCCGTGAATGGCCTGGTCTAGTTCGCACCAATAAGCTGAGGTGTATTCCAGTGACATAATTAGCTGGGCATTATTGTTATTATCGTTAAATAGTGATATCATAATATCCATGAGGGGCGGTTTATTTACTTATTGAGTTTGAATTTTTAAAGCCAGTGGCCAGAGGCGGTGCATCTAGTTTACTTAATATAATTAATTATTGCTAAATATGCTTAACTTACTTACATCTAACCTATCCTATTATCTCTTAGATCTAAAGTAATTGAATTTCTTATAACTAGTCCTCAATCATGCGTCTCAGCGCATCCGGCGATTTCCGTGTTTTTTAGGTTTTTGTTTTTAAGTAGTATTTTACACTGTATTATACATATTTAAAAGTCTAGAAATTTTTGTTGATTCTCTCAACATACATTATTGATTCAAGGTTTGGCCTATACTGTTCTGGGCACTTATTGAGTATTTCGCTGCCAATTAAGTGAAGCGGGAAGGGTGCCGAATAGATAGTCGCTGTGCAATCGTATTCATATGCAATCGTATTTATTAAGTTTCCACCTGTGTTGATTAACTGATAAAACTGTTGTTAACTGTAATATATTATTATTATTATGTCTTGGTGGCTGTGTATTCATGTTTTATTAAACTCCTTTAGTTGTTGTATTATGTATGCGGTAAACGTAGCATATGATTCTCGGCTGGCTTCCTTTTTGATAATTTCGTTAATGTCATAGGGGCAAGAGATTTTAGCATTATTGCATATGTGTGTATGATTATGCCTGGCAATGCCGAACCGAGGGCATGCTTGAAGAAGATGTTGCACCGACTGAATCGTGCTATTATCACACGGACAAGTGTTATCAGGTGTGACATGAAAACGATGCAGATATTGCTTAAATGCCCCGTGACCAGTCAGAATTTGTGTAAGTTGGAAAGTACGCGGCATACTGTCCCGGTATTTTATTATGTCGCTAAGTAAGGGAAATATTTTTCTGGTATGTTCGCCCTGCTTGGCTGTGTTATATCTTTCCTGCCAAACGCGAAAGTTGTCTTCTTTTATCTTGCCTTTCACATAGCTAATGGGAAAGTAAGAATAGTCAGGTGGTTTATGCTGTATTGACGCCCTTTTAGCCTCAGAGTCCGCCACTTCGTTACCTATAATGCCTGCATGAGCCCGGACCCAGCAAAATCTAATATTGGTATTGGCTGCGACAAGTTCACTTATAGTTCGATGTATAACAGAGACGATCGGGTGCGGGTTATCTCTCTGGCCAATAGCGTCTAACGCCGACCGAGAGTCGCTAAACACTATGACGTCCGGACAGGCTTTGTTTAATAACGCGAGGCATGCTTGTTGAATCGCATACAATTCCGCCTGAAAGACGGTGCACGCAGAGTGCAGCTTGTACTTTTTTGTTGTTACTCTGCGGTTTTCCTCAGGGATGACCAGCATAAAAGCAGCCCCCACACTGCCATCTTCCTGCTTGCTGCCATCAGTAAACACATGGCATGAATGCAATCCGCACTGCTCGTCCACCTCCCGTTGATCCTCCGCTGTTGAGTAGCTTACTGAGAGTCGCTGTGCAGGATGTAGTAATTTGTGCACAGGGGTTTTGACCTCCAGCGGAATGTCCTGCGGGAGGTAGTCCGTGCGCTGCCTTAGTTTGGTCACCTCTATTGTGCATACCTCGCGCACCTTGAGATCGAGCGGCATGTATTGAGCCAAGGCTAATACCGCATTCGTCGATACCGTGCGATACGCCTTAGTGGCTCGGATGGCGAATCCTCGCTGTGTCGATATAAGCAGCTTTTTTATATGCACTTTGGAGGCTACGTGCCCCCAAATGCCCGCTGCATACGTGATAGTAGGTTCTATCACTTGGTGGTATATAGCGTCAATGTTTTCCGGGTGAGCTCCCCACGTGGGTCTAGTAAATATGCACAGCCGATTAAATATGCGTGTCGCTTTGTTTACTATGTACTTTACATGTTCAGTAAATAGTAACTGATCATCTAATATGACACCGAGTATCTTAAAATGTCTTGATAGCGGAATACTGTGGTTGTCCATTCGTATATTGACTTTCCTAGCTGTTGGTGTGAAGGCCATCGCTCTTGTCTTGGCATGGCCAAACGAGAGCTTCACACTGTTGCCCCATTTCAATATTCTATCCAGCGCCAAGTTAGTGACCGATTGTAGCGTTTGCAATGATCTAGCTGTGGTTATGAGCAGCACGTCGTCTGCAAAAGCTTGTATGTGGCACCCTTCTGGCAGTTCATTGCGTAGCAACTCGTTTAAAATGATATTCCATAGGATGGGTCCACACGCAGAGCCCTGGATGCACCCCTTAGTCATCCCCTTGGTGGCGGTGTGTCCAGCATAGTCTAATTGCACCGTTCTGTCGTCGATGTAGCTGAGGATGAGCTTAAAGATATTGCCCGGGCATTGCGTGTGTTTCAATTGGGAAATAAGTGCCGGCCACCATGCGTTATCAAACGCCGCCTTAATGTCCAGCGATACTGCCGTCACCAGCTTACCATCAGCCTTGGCAGATCTTATGATTGTTATTGCATTATGCAGCGCCTGAGTGGTGCCCGTTTGCTCAGTAAAACCGTACTGCTTTGTGCTCATCCTATCGGCGCCCTGTGCTTTATACGTGACCCTCTTAATGAATAACTTTTCAAGAAGCTTGCCGAACACGGGTAATAGCCCAATGGGCCTGTATGCTTCGAGTTGGGTGTAGTCCTCTTTGCTGGGTTTCGGTATTACCTTGACGATCGCCTTTTTCCACAGCCGTGGGAAGTATCCCAGTTGTAAGCATCGGTTCATAATGTTTGTAACAAACTGAGGATAGTGTAACATAACCTGATGACAGATATTCGAAGTGAGCCCATCCCATCCCGGTGCCTTCTTGGGATTCATATATTTTAAATAATTTTTGATCTCGTCTGTATTAAAATCAAAGTCTTTAGTAAAGTTAGCAGCTGTAAAATCAGATCGTAAGTTGTTCATTTCCGTTCTAAGCCTATGGTGTCTGTCTTCTGTATCTATTACGTCATCCTGATAAAAATGTTGTAAAATTTTGTTTGCAGTCTCCTCGCCTGTTGTAGTGTACCTATTACCAATTTTTAGAGTGGTTGGTGGACGCCTTGGCGCGGTTAGTTTAAGCAACCTATTAGTCAGCGACCAAACATTTTCTTTAGTTTGTAATTCGCAAAATTTTCTAAAATTTTTACACGATTCTATTTTTAGTTCATTAGAGTACTCTTGCTTAAGCTTCCGTTGTTCGCTAACCAACAGATCCACAGGCTGCCCGCATCGCTTAGCCGCGTGGATAGCGTGATGTTTACCGATGAGCTCATTTTTGAGTTCACTGAGTCTCGGGGACCACCAGGGTGGCCGCGGTTTACCCGCCCTGGGCCCCCGACCCGTTAACGAAAATGATTCCGAACAAGCTTCTTGTATAAGTTCAGTGAATTCAAGAATAAGCGATTCTATTTGTTCAGGACTGGATTGAGCGAAGTTAAAATCAAGAATATTGGACATGGTCATTTTAGTGTTCAGCTTCTCCTTGAAATCAGCCCAATTGGCTTTTTCAGTATTGAACTTAAAAGTGGAGGTTGATTTAAAGGCGGTTTGGCTGTTTGTATTCAGACGGATGCTAAACTCGATACAGTTATGTTGGACAGATTTGCATGCTTCTAGATTAACCTTCCAGTTCGAGACAGAGTCATAGATATTGGCCGACGCTAAAGTTAAGTCTATTATGGATGTTCTGGTGATGCCGTGCGAGACAGCTTCAAATGTAGGCACCGTACCTTCGTTGCAAAAGAAAAGCGAATGAGTCTGCGCCAAATCGTACACGTCTCTGCCTCGAGTATTAATTGTTACACTGCTTCCACCCCAAATAGGGTGCCAGCCATTAAAATCTCCCCCAATGACACATGGTAAATTATCGTTTTGGCTGAGGAGGTTGTCTAGAAGATTGAGCGTATTATATTCATCGTTACTGGGCTCTATATATATTGATACGATTATAAATTTTTTACACCCATGTGTCACCAGTGCCGCGCTAAGGTTGGGTGACGAGTATTGTGAAAGCCCTAAAATTTTCCCTATCCCAGGTCTGGCCAATATACACGCCTTGACTTTCCTGTTAGGAGTAGGGAATTGAAATATGTCAAAACCAGAGATTGCCTTAACTTCATTATTAGCTCCCGTATACGGTTCAGAAATTAAACCTAAGTTATAATTATTAGTATGAAAGTATTCTATAAGCTCATGTAGACCTGCGCTTGATTTGTCTATATTGCACTGTAATATTTTAAAATGATTATTAATTGCCATAATCTATCTTACTATGGATTTTATTATACATGGCACGCAGTCTTGGGCAAACCTGGGATGTGGCTGAGTGTTTAGTGTCTACATTTACCTTAAATCTAGCATTGTGGGAGGTGCAGTTGGCGCATATAGGCGCTCCCTTACTTGCCTTTAATGGGCAGGCTTGCGTCTCGTGGTCCTTCCTCAGGCAGAAGGTGCAGAACTCCTCCTTCTCACCGCACCTGTTCTTAGTGTGCCCGAACTGGCAGCACCTGTAGCATTGTATGAAGGGAGAGAACTCTTCTGCATGCACCAGCTGATAGTCAACGCAGACTCGTTTCTTGTCAATGATTGCTCGCCAAACCTTGGGGTCCGCCATGAAGACCGCGTTGTATAGTTTCGCGTTCTTGTTATTCCTGACGAACCTAAGTTGTAGCTGCTGTCGTTCATATGCTGCCAGCTCTGGATTTTGCTCTAGGATTATCTCCGCGAGTTGATCCCGGTCTATGTTCTTAGACACCCCCTTTAGTATCACCATTGGTCGGAGCTTTTTCTCAGGTTCTGCCGTGATCTGGGCCTGGTCGCTTGTATTTATTCTACGCATAGCGTCTTCCATCTGCTGCCGATTCTCGAATTCCACCCTCATTTTGCCTTTGGAGAGCGGCTGCACTCGCGCAGGTGCGTATTTGGCCTCCCTGAAGTTGACGGCCCGGCGTAGCTCACGTACTGAGTCTTCCCTGGAATGTTCTGGCGACTTATGTGTTATCACGATAGCAGGGCGAGATGGTGCTGCGTGGGCTTGGATGTTGTTGTTCCGCCCCTCTCCTTGTGCCTCAGCTGCTGGTTGCGCCCTGGTGACTTGTGCGTAAGTGCCTTTCAGGTGTGTGGCCGCCTTTAATGTTGGTGTTATCTTTTGGATTTCCGCCTTGATTTCTTCCCGTATGGTTGCCCTGATAATATCCTTCAAGTCACCTAGGTTTCCATCGGTTGATGGTGTCGAAGCTGGATTTCTATTCAGCGGTTGGTCTTGAGGCGGTCGTTCTGGTCTGGCAAGTTCCGCTAACCTGCTGAGTTGTTGACTACATGCTTGTAGTTCCCCGGCAGCTTTGAATATGTAGCCCTTGCTTTCTCGGGTAACGCTCTGCGTTTGAGCCCTAATCCTGATCTGCGTGGTCAGATATTCCACAACCTTAACGTAGGAGTTCACGTCGTGCACATCTTGGGCGCCCATTTTCAGGAAGACCTGGACGTCGCCAAATTCCTCCTTCCCCTTTTTTGCCGCCGCCTTTTTGGCATTGGGTTTCTTCGTCTGGTCGCTAATTTCTATGTTGTCCGGTGTGGGCAGAGATATTTGGGACTGTGGTGGTTGTGTTAAGTCCTCAGTGGGGAGTAGGCCAAATGAATTGTCTCTCATGGGGCTATTTTCTGGGGTCATACGGAGCTCCGGAGTAACCAAGATATAAGTCTCCCCGGCCTGCGATGTGCTCGGTGATGGAGCGTTTGTCGGCAGTCGCGGCCGCGTGGGAGAACGTGCAATAGGCATTTTTTTTTTTTTTTTTTTTTTTTTTTTTTTTTTTTTTTTTTTTTTTTTTTTTTTTTTTTTTTTTTTTTTTTTTTTTTTTTTTAAAAGAGTCACTAATAGTCACATACAATAAAAATAGAAGTGTTCACTCACTGAAAGGATGTTCCTAATTACTATTATAATGTTAATAGCACAAGTGTTTCTTCACTGTCAAGTCCTAATTCTTATGCGCTAAACAATTAACATAAATAACATAATAGTGTTCACTCACTGAAAGGATAGTTCTATCACCCAGACCAAGTCCGTCGCGTCCGCGCCGATCCGCGTCCGCGCTAATCCGCGTCAGCGCTGATCCGCGTCCGCGCTGATCCGCGTCCGCGCTGATCCGCGTCCGCGCTGATCCGCGTCCGCGCTGATCCGCGTCCGCGCTGATCCGCGTCCGCGCTGATCCGCGTCCGCGCTGATCCGCGTCCGCGCTGATCCGCGTCCGCGCTGATCCGCGTCCGCGCTGATCCGCGTCCGCGCTGATCCGCGTCAGCGCTGATCCGCGTCAGCGCTGATCAGCGCTGATCAGCGCTGATCCGCGTCCGCGCTGATTTGTGTCCGCGCTGATTAGTGTTCACGCTGATCCGCGTCCGCGCTGATCCGCGTCCGCGCTGATCCGCGTCCGCGCTGATCCGCGTCCGCGCTGATCCGCGTCCGCGCTGATCCGCGTCCGCGCTGATCCGCGTCCGCGCTGATCCGCGTCAGCGCTGATCCGCGTCAGCGCTGATCAGCGCTGATCAGCGCTGATCCGCGTCCGCGCTGATTTGTGTCCGCGCTGATTAGTGTTCACGCTGATCCGCGTCCGCGCTGATCCGCGTCCGCGCTGATCCGCGTCCGCGCTGATCCGCGTCAGCGCTGATCCGCGTCCGCGCTGATCCGCGCTGATCAGCGTCAGCGCTTGGAGCTCGTGTGGACGCGCGTGCTCTCGAGGGCGGCCCGAGAGCGACTGTTGGTTAGGTTAGGTTAGGTTAGGTTAGGTTAGGTTAGGTTAGGTTAGGTTAGGTTAGGTTAGGTTAGGTTAGGTTAGGTTAGGTTAGGTTAGGTTAGGTTAGGTTAGGTTAGGTTAGGTTAGGTTAGGTTAGGTTAGGTTAGGTTAGGTTAGGTTAGGTTAGGTTAGGTTAGGTTAGGTTAGGTTAGGTTAGGTTAGGTTAGGTTTTTTTTTTTTTTTTTTTTTTTTTTTTTTTTTTTTTTTTTTTTTTTTTTTTTTTTTTTTTTTTTTTTTTTTTTTTTTTTTTTTTTTTTTTTTTTTTTTTTTTTTTTTTTTTTGTTCGCAATGGTTGTTTTGGTTTGGCTTGGGTCTTAAATCTAAGCGTCCACTACATTGTGGACTATCCACTTACTCGCTAAAGTGATTGGGTGTGCCAGAGCAGTTGGCCAAGAACGCGAATGGGATACGATCCCAGCCACGCCCGACACACCCCATCACCACTATCATAAACTAAATATATACCTAACTATACATATATCGGCTGTAGCGTGTGCAAGCTCAGCCGGCAGCGCGAATGGGATACGCTGCCGGCCAAACCTTAACCCACGCAAACAACCCTAACTATAAATAAACAATAATATATATATGAGAATCGCAGCCAGCAGCGCATCACATCAAATGGGATACGCTACCGGCTGCGACCTCCCTACTTGTACAAACATAAGCAAACACATAAATAATCACAAACATGTAAATGTTACATATCAACAAAAGTATAACAGTGAATCTATACAAAAGATACCAACGCGTGACCGCTGCGTTCGCGGTGTCCAGCGTCCCTATCAAAAGACATCAACGCGTGTCTGCGCTGCCGCCCCCCCCCCGCGCGGCCGCGGCAGCGCTGCCGGCAGCGCTGCCGACCGCTGCCGGCCGCGCCACCGCGGCAGCGCTGCCGACCGCTGCCGACCGCTGCCGACCGCTGCCGACCGCTGCCGACCGCTGCCGGCCGCGCCACCGCGGCAGCGCTGCCGACCGCTGCCGACCGCTGCCGGCCGCGCCACCGCGGCAGCGCTGCCGACCGCTGCCGGCCGCGCCACCGCGGCAGCGCTGCCGACCGCTGCCGGCCGCGCCCCCGCGGCAGCGCTGCCGACCGCTGCCGGCCGCGGCAGCGCTGCCGACCGCTGCCGGCCGCGCCACCGCGGCAGCGCTGCCGACCGCTGCCGGCCGCGCCACCGCGGCAGCGCTGCCGACCGCTGCCGGCCGCGGCAGCGCTGCCGACCGCTGCCACGATACCGCTGCACCGCTGCCGGTCACGACACTTACAAAGTATTAATAGTCATCGCAGTTACGTAATTTGCAATTTCACAATTTCAATAATGACAAACAGAATAAAACAGAATAAGATTAGACTAAACTAAATGATCCGTCGTTACAAACAATTGTTAACTATTATCTCCCTACTTGTACAAACATAAGCAATTACACAAACAATCACAAATACATAAATGTTACATATCAACAAAAGTATAACAGTGAATCTATACAAAAGATACCAACGCGTGACCGCTGCGTTCGCGGTGTCCAGCGTCCCTATCAAAAGACATCAACGCGTGTCTGCGCTGCCGCCCCCCCCCCCCCCGCGCGGCCGCGGCAGCGCTGCCGGCAGCGCTGCCGGCAGCGCTGCCGACCGCTGCCGGCCGCGCCACCGCGGCAGCGCTGCCGACCGCTGCCGGCCGCGCCACCGCGGCAGCGCTGCCGACCGCTGCCGGCCGCGCCACCGCGGCAGCGCTGCCGACCGCTGCCGGCCGCGCCACCGCGGCCGCGCTGCCACGATACCGCTGCACCGCTGCCGGTCACGACACTTACAAAGTATTAATAGTCATCACAGTTACGTAATTTGCAATTTCACAATTTCAACAATGACAAACAGAATAAAACAGAATAAGAATAGACTAAACTAAATGATCCGTCATTACAAACAATTGTTAACTATTATTATCTACTGTTATAAAAATTTTCTATTTACACACACAAAGGAAAATCAATGCAATCAGTATAATACTATGCCCTACCTTATCCTAATATAATTTAATGCACAATGTCCTTGTTAACAAAATAATAATAATAATAATAGCATCTTAAACTAACACATGATAGAACATACACATAATATAATAGCAATATTAGTACTATGTAGTACCGAGATAATACTATAAGTGACAACCTTAAATTACTAAAACTTAACTTAACATTACAATCCATGCAATACACACTGCCAAAACATCAAAACCTACTTCCACCCAGAAGACAAAGTCAAATCCGCGAGATGAGAGATATGCGCTCAGCACCCCCTATACATTAGCGATCAAACATGAGCTCAGACGAATTTGTTAGTTTGCTGGAGGTTAGGTTAGGTTAGGTTAGGTTAGGTTAGGTTAGGTTAGGTTAGGTTAGGTTAGGTTAGGTTAGGTTAGGTTAGGTTAGGTTAGGTTAGGTTAGGTTAGGTTAGGTTAGGTTGGGGTGCATGTTGGGGAGCCTCCTAGTGTGCTGGGCGCGTTGTCGGGGTCGCTTGTTGCATTTGATGTTCTGTCATCCGGTGCAAACGGTGGTCCCACAACGTGTCCAGACGGCGCATCCTGGGCGACTGCGAATTCATTATCCGCTCGTAGGGTAATGGGTTCGCAGCCGGCCAATCTCCAACACAGTGCGGCTGCCTTCGGGCATTGCACGGCCGCACAAACCCGTAGCCCTGCATTTATGTGGGGTCGGGGGCTGGGTGTATGGGGCTTGCCCTGTGCGTCTGGCTGTGAGGAAGAAAACCTCTATAAAAAATCACCCTCGGGGGGCCCCCTTGGGGGGCCAGTGGACCTTCGGGTCGGTGGATGGCGGGCCGTAGGCCCGCGGACTACCCTTGTGGGTTGTCAGGGTTGGGGGCGTTTTTTGCCCATTTTGTTGCAAGGTCCCTCTTCAGGGGGGGCAGCGGTCACTTCGGTGACGTGGGTGGTGAACCTTCTAGGTTCACGGTGCGGCGGATCTGGTGGCTGCAGTTTTGCAGCTGCTGGGTGGGCTTCGGCTCTCCGTCGGACAACCTGTTTCCCCGTGTGTGTGTCGTTGATCATGTCTAGCGGCACACACGGGACCAGGGGGGCTTGCCTTAATTGGCTGGCCCCAAGAGGAAGGAAAACCTCAATAAAAAACCCTCAAGTCCCCGTAGCTGGGAACGTGGCTACGGGGGGCCTTCGGGTGGTGGTTGGAGTTGCGAACCACCAGCTAGCGCTAACCCTGGGGTACCGCCCGACCCCCCAGGTGTAATAGGGTTACCCGGGTGCAGGGGGCACCGCCCGGGTGGACCACATATCCCCCATAATCGTGGGAATCAAAATGGAATCTCTAAAACAAAACAAAAAAAACCACAATGATGAGACTAGGAGTTGCTCCGGCGGGAGCGCAGACGAATTGGACAAAGCGCCCTGTCCGCAAATGGGTGGCGCAGTGGCTGGAGAGACCTCGGACTCGGTGATGGGCAAAGTAATTAATTGGTCCATGGAGTCGCTGGTCTGCTCTGACGTTGATGTAGGTGAGGCCTCTGTGGGCTCCTCAGTGAGACCTAGGGGTGTTCTTCTCAAATTTGGGGCGATAGACGGCTGGCGGAAGTCTTGCCCGGCCGCAAAGAATGCTAGTGGGGAGAAGGCACAGAAGCGAAAGGTGCCTCAATCAAAATATTTCGCAGGCCTGGAGGTCGAGGGCCACGACTCGGACTCAAGTGTGGAGGTGTCCGAGGTTCCGGCGGCGGGGGCAACACCTAAAGTCCCGAGATTGGCAGGGGGCCGAGGTGGCAACCACCACAGTGTAGGTCTCTCCCGTGCGCGCCGGGAACTTAAAGAGGGCCCGGCGGATTCAGGGTCTGGCTCCGAGTCCACCTTGACGGAGGCCGAACAAGGTGGCGCACGCGGGCGATCCCCGGACCTGTCGGAAGACGCCCTCTTCAGGAAGGCAGAAGAGGGCGCCCGGAAAATTACTCAGGTTACCAGAAAATCTGGTAACCTGAAAGGCACGTGCATACGTGACATTGACGAGGCCTCAAGGCAAATGATGGAGGCGGTGCGGTCTCTCGTCAATCGGGGGTCTAGTGAGGAGCTCCGCAGGATCCGGGCGGATAACAGACGGATGCGAGGCCAGTTGTCCGCCGTGACGGAGGAGCTCGCTGCTCTCCGCAGGGCCTTTGCCGAGAGGGGGAGCCCCAAGGGGGGAAACAGGAAAAAAACCTCCCCGGCGCTGGTCATCAGCCCCGAGCCAGCGGCAGAGCCGGTGGAAGTGCCGGCTCCAGCGAATTTGGGGCCGCCGTTGGGGCCGTCGAGTGAGGGGGCGCTGAGCAGGGGCGAGTTCCTCGACGTAATCGAGCGGCTCCAAAAGTCAATGATGAACTACGTGGGGGCCGTAGTGACGGCCCGGTTCGATGGGCTCGAGGTCGACGGAAGGCTCTTGCCAGCCAAGTCCCATCGCCCGCCCTTGGCGGTCGACGGCAATAAGGCCCAGGCTGCACCTGCTGGCCCACAAGTGCCAACCACCCTCGCCCCGCCTGCAAACCTTCCGCGGGCGGCGAGGGGAAACAAGCCGTCAGGGCCCAAACCCGCTAAGGGCAAGGCCACAACGCAGATGCAGGCCCCGGCTGCCCCGAAAGGGGTCCCGAGGGCCGATAGCCAGGTGGCAGGCCCGTCCACGGAAGCACCACTGGCTCAGGTAGAGGGCTGGAGCACCGTGGTGAAAAAGCCCTCCAAAAAGAAGAAAGCGGTGGTGGCAGGGCCCCCCAAAGCGGCGGAGGCTCCCAAGGAGGGCAAGGGGAAGCCCTCCAAAACAAAAATTAGGAGGGCTAGGAGGGCCCGAAATGGCGGGATTCCCAAGCCGCCCAAACTCATGGCGGTGGTGGTAGCCCTCAAACCCGAAGCGGAAGCGCAGGGCCTCACATATCAGGAGGCCCTTGCAAAGGCGAAAACGGCTGTCAACTGGGGCGATATAGGGATAGGGCCAGCTCGCTTCCGAACGGGTATCACGGGGGCTCGAATATTTGAGCTCCCGAAGGAGACCACCGTCGCCCAGGCGGACACACTGGCGGCGAGGTTGGGGGAAGCCCTGGGCGAAGCGGCCACGGTCTCCCGCCCGACCAAAATGGCCGAAATCCGAGTCGTCGGTCTAGACGACTCGGTGACGGCTGAGGAGCTCCGGGTGGCGCTGGCGGCCAAAGCTGATTGCCCCCCCGAGAGAATAAAGGTCTCCTCAGTGTCCCCCGGTCCGCGTGGTGTCGGCACGGCCTGGGCGTCGTGCCCCGTGGAGGCCGTCAAAAGGTTGTCGGAGGGTGGCCGGCTCACTGTGGGCTGGAGCGCTGCGACTATAAAGGTCATGGAGCAGCGCCCCATGCGGTGTCACCGCTGTAAAGAGCTTGGCCACCCTCAGCAGAGGTGCCCATCACAGAAGGACCGCAGCGGCCTCTGCTATCGCTGCGGTGCCGAGGGCCATGTGGCGGCGGCCTGTGCCGAGCCGCAACCGAAGTGCACACTGTGTGCTGACCGAGGTCGCCCCTCGAACCACCGCATGGCGGGGAGGGGGTGTAATCCCCCCCCAGTCAAAGGGCGCCCGCTTCCGGTGCCTAGGGTGAACCCCGGAGCCGCGCCCACCAACGCGGCACCGCCCCCTGCAGTAACGCCGATGGAGACCAACAATGCCAGTTAGGTCCATCGGCAATATACTGCAGGGGAACATCAACCACTCCGCCAGGGCGCAGGACCTTCTGTGCCAGGTTATGGCGGAGTGGGCGATTGATGTTGCGGTGGTGGCAGAGCCCCACCGAGTTCCCCCGTCCCCTTTTTGGGCTGGGGCCACGGACGGGACAGCTGCGGTGGTAGTTCCACCTACCAACGCTGCCCCCCCTCTCGTCGTGTTAGAGAGGGGCGCGGGCTATGTAGCGGTGCGCTGGGGAGGAGTAGTGATTGTGTCCACCTACTTCTCCCCCAACCGCAGCCGGGCCGAATTCGAAACATACCTGGCTGCGGTCGACGGGGTGCTCCTTCGGGCGGCCCCGTGCCCGGTGCTATTGGCCGGGGACCTCAATGCGAAGGCCACCGCATGGGGATCCCCGGCCACTGACGTCCGCGGTGGTGTCCTGGAGTCCTGGGTTCTGTCCCAAGGGCTTCAGGTGCTCAACCAGGGCACCACCCCAACCTGCGTCCGGTGGCAGGGCACGTCGAGGGTCGACGTGTCCTTCGCCACCCCATCGCTCGCGGCCCGGATTTCTGGGTGGCGGGTGATGGACAATGTGGAGTCCCTATCGGACCACCTTTATGTCCGATACGAGGTCTCCACGGCATCCCCAGGGGCCCCACTACATCTGGGCCCCACGGCGGGCGCTTCCCCTTTTCCAAGGTGGGCGCTCGCCAAGCTCCGCCCTGACGTGGCGGAGGAAGCGGCGATGGTGAGGGCGTGGGCGGATGTGCCCCCCTCCATCGCCGGGGATGCCGACGGCATGGCGGGCCGGTTTGCGGATGACCTGGAAGTCGTCTGCAGCGCCGCCATGCCGAGGACGCGGGCCTGCTCCCGAAGGGGGCAGGTATACTGGTGGACGCAGGAGATCGCCAACCTGCGTTCCGCCAGCATGCGGGCGAGGCGCGCCCACTACCGTTGTCGTAGGCGCGCCGGGTCGACTCCGGAGGAGGAGTCGACCCTGCACCGGGCGTACAGGGAGGCCCACAAGGCCCTGCGGGCAGAAATCTGCAGGGCCAAGGTCGAAGCCCAGGAGCGGTTCATCGCGCTCCTGGACGACGACCCCTGGGGGAGGCCGTACAGGGTGGTGAGGGGGAAATTCCGCAATGCGGCCCCCCCAATACCCTGTATGGAGCCGGACCTGGTGCGAAGGGTGCTGGGGTCGCTTTTTCCTGATCCCGGACCCTTCGTTCCCCCCAGGATGTGCACCTCCGGTTCTGTCACGGAGGTGCGGGCCGCCGGTCCCCCGGTGTCGGACTTGGAGTTTGACATCGGGAGGGACCGGCTCCGGCGCAAAAATACTGCGCCGGGACCCGACGGGGCCCCTGCCAAGGTGGTGGCTTTAGCCCTGGGCCCCCTGGAGGACCGGTTCCGCGCGGTGCTTAATACATGCATCGCGACGAGCCGGTTCCCCAGCAGGTGGAAGGTGGGGCGGCTCTGCCTAATCAGGAAGGAGAGCCGTCCCGCCGATTCCCCGTCGGGATATCGGCCGGTGGTGTTGCTCGATGAGGCCGGGAAGTTTTTCGAGAAGATTCTCGCTTCCCGCATCATCGAGCACATCGAGGGCACGGGGCCGGACTTGGCAGAGTGCCAGTTCGGCTTCCGCACCGGCCGGTCCACGGTGGACGCGGTGGCTCGCCTCAAGCGGTGGACTGAGGCGGCCACAGCACGGGGGGACGTTGCGGTCGCGGTGTCTTTGGACATCGCGAACGCGTTCAACAGTCTCCCCCACGAGTGCATAGAGGAGGCGCTCAAGTACCACAGAGTGCCCCTCTACCTCCGCGCCCTCGTGAAGGACTACCTCTTTGGTCGGGTGGTTCTGTACGAGGACGCGGACGGACGCGTCCAGTCGTGGCCAATGGCGGCGGGCGTACCCCAGGGTTCCGTACTAGGCCCTCTACTATGGAACCTGGGGTACGACTGGGTCCTGCGCGGCTCTCTCTTGCCGCAGATGGATGTCGTCTGTTTTGCGGACGACACTCTAGTTGTGGCAAGGGATGGCGATTGGGAGGAGGCGGTCCACCGTGCGTCGGTCGGCACGTCTCTAGTCGTCCGACGCATCCGCCTCCTGGGGCTGGAAGTGGCCCTCGAGAAGACGAGGGCCATGGGATTCCACGCCCCACGGCGCAGGATCCCACCGGGGCTCCGTGCCCGAGTTGAGGGGGTCCGGGTTCCCGTCGAGATGCACATCAAGTATCTCGGCCTGACCCTGGATCCCCGGTGGAAGTTTGAGGAGCATTTTAGGCTCCTCGCTCCCCGGCTGTGCGCCGCTGCAGCCGCGCTCGGGCGGGTCCTCCCAAACTTGGGGGGGCCCAATTCGTCGTGCCGTCGACTTTATCAAGGTGTGATAAGGTCGATGGCACTGTACGGAGCTCCGGTGTGGGCGGAGTGCCTCTCCCCCCGTGTGAAGGCCCTCTTGCACCGTCCGCAGAGGGCCATCGCGTCCCGGGCCGTGCGAGCTTATCGCACGGTCAGCCACACGGCGGCCTGCGTCTTGGCAGGCACGCCCCCGTGGCATGCCGATGCGCTGGTTCTGGCCCAGGTGCATCGGCATCGGGTCGCGGCGAGGGAACGGGGGGAACGGCCCGTCTTGGAGGAGGTAAGACGGGTCCGTACCCTGGCTCAGAGGGAGGCTCTGAGCCAGTGGGGTGAGGCACTCGCCACCCCAGCTGCCGGCCGCCGGACGGTTGAAGCCATCCGTCCGGTGTTGGAGGAGTGGGTTGGGCGCCGGCAGGGCAGCCTAACATACCGCTTGGTGCAGATGCTGACCGGACATGGGTGTTTCGGTCGGTACCTGCACCAGATCGCCCGTCGGGAGGAGTCGCCGAGGTGTCACCACTGCGACTCTCCCGACGACACGGCCGAGCACACGCTACTCGAGTGCCCGGCCTGGCGACGCGAGCGCCGCGAGCTGAGAGCGGCGCTCGGAGGCGGATACCTCTCGCTGCCGACCATGGTTCAAGCCATGGTCGGTAGCGACAGGATATGGGAGGCTGCCGCCTCCTTCTGCGAGGCTGTACTCTCGCAGAAGGAGGCAGCGGAGAGGGAGCGGGAGGATGATCCTCAGGCCGCTCCCCTCCGGCGCAGACGGTTGGTTGGGAGAAGGCGGGCGGCCCGGACCGCTCGCGTTGTCCCAACCTAAGATGTGGCCTGCGTGTGCGAGGGTAGGCTCCTTGCACATGCATTGCACAGGCCCGTCACGTCTGGGTTGCCCTTGGTTTCCCCTGGGCAACCCCCTTTGGCGCTGTCGCCACTCTAGAGTCGGCTTAGGCCGGCTTTCGGGTGGCTGAGTGGGCCTCACACCGGGACTGGACGCGGCTATGGCCGCGACCGGCCCGGGGTGAGGCCTGGTGCCCCGCCCTAGGATTGGCACTGGTCGGTGCTAGGGTCGGGCTGCCCGGAGATGACTCGGTGAAATGCTTCGGCAGACCCCGGGTTGTCTCCATTATGGGCACGGGGAAACCGGAGTGGGTTAGCAGGTATTCCCAGTGCCGCCATGATCAGGTGCTGGGCGACCCCTGCACAGGCCCACGTCTAGCCGACGGTCTGCTGGTCCACCTAGCCAGCGGTTTAGGGTATCGTCTGTAAGCGGATTCCACTTCGCAACAAAAAAAAAAAAAGGTTAGGTTAGGTTAGGTTAGGTTAGGTTAGGTTAGGTTAGGTTAGGTTAGGTTAGGTTAGGTTAGGTTAGGTTAGGTTAGGTTAGGTTAGGTTAGGTTAGGTTGGGGTGCATGTTGGGGAGCCTCCTAGTGTGCTGGGCGCGTTGTCGGGATCGCTTGTTGCATTTGATGTTCTGTCATCCGGTGCAAACGGTGGTTCCACAACGTGTCCAGACGGCGCATCCTGGGCGACTGCGAATTCATTATCCGCTCGTAGGGTAATGGGTTCGCAGCCGGCCAATCTCCAACACAGTGCGGCTGCCCTCGGGCATTGCACGGCCGCACAAACCCGTAGCCCTGCATTTATGCGGGGTCGGGGGCTGGGCGTATGGGGCTTGCCCTGTGCGTCTGGCTGTGAGGAAGAAAACCTCTCTAAAAAATTACCCTGGTGGGGCCCCCTTGGGGGGCAGCGGAGCTTCGGCTCGGTGGATGGCGGCCTTCAAGGCCGCGGTCCGTTTTTGAGCGGATGGTGTTGGGAGCGGTTTCGCTCGTGGCGCACTCGCGTCATTTGTTGTTAAAGGTCCTTTTCAGGACCAGCGGACTTCGGTCGTTGTATGGCAGGCTTGCAAGGCTTGCGGACTTCCATTTTTTGGTGGTTGCTTGGTGGGGGCGTATTGTTTTGCGTCTTCTACTGAAGCTGGTGCTTGAGCATTCACTGCTTATGGCACGTGTGGCGGCTTGCCTTAATTGGCTGTCCGCGATGGAGCTCGCCTTTATTAGGCGGCTCAGTGGCCGCCTTGTGCGGCGTGGGATGGCAGACCTGCAAGGTTTGCGGCGCGGCGGGTTCGGCAGTTGTAGTTTTGCGGCTGTCGGATAGACTTCGGTCACCGTCGGGCAACCCGTTATCCCGTGTGTGTGTCTGGTGTCATGTCTATCGGCACACACGGGACCGGGGGGGCTTGCCTTAATCGGCTGGCCCTGCGAGGAGCCAACCTCACTAAAAAACCCCAATTCCCCGTAGTTGAGATCCGTGGCTACGGGGGGCCTTCGGGTGGCGGGCCGGGTAGAGTCCGCCAGCTAGCGATCCCCTCCAGGAGACCGCCCGACCTCCTGGAGTATCAGGGTTACCCGGGTGCAGGGGGCACCGCCCGGGTGGACCACCTTTTCCCCCATTTTCGTGGGAACAACAATGGATTGCTCAATTTTAAAAAACAAAACCAAAGACGTTCGTGAGGAGAAAGATGTTAGGAAGGAGATAGAGATGTCGGAGGGAGAGATGTCGGATGCGTCTGTCAATACGCTAGTAAGCGATAGATCGGATGCGTCTAGTACGCGTAGTGGTGACAGCATAGTGCTGGGAAAAATGTGGCGTAAAAGGAAGCTGCATAAAAATGATGACGACGTCGACTCAGACGATGAGCATGCTTCGTCCTGTAAAACGAAGACACCGTCGGCTAGTAGAGGCAGAGGTCGACCAATAACAACTGGTCAATTTGCTGGGTTGGCAAAGGCCAAGGCCGAATTAGTCCGAGCGGAAAGGGCGGAAATGGAGTTGAGAGCCGAGAAGGAGATGT
The DNA here is from genome assembly GCA_947347705.1 of Nymphula nitidulata. NCBI lineage: Eukaryota > Metazoa > Arthropoda > Insecta > Lepidoptera > Crambidae > Nymphula > Nymphula nitidulata. The sequence continues at coordinate 20,305,331 of OX374633.1, forward strand.
TAGAGGTGGTGGATCGGGCGCGGGTTACTCGCTCTAACTCGCTTACCATGAGCATAAATAGAGACGAAGGTGATGACACGGCTGCAGGCATAACGCATGGGGTCCTTGACAGCCTATCAATAATTGAGAAGGTGGCAAGCACATCAGCCAATTTGAAGGGCACCTACATTAAAGCCCTCAAGGAGGCAGCTGCCGACATCAGAAAGCGGACTATGACGCTCGCCGAACGCAATGCATCGGACGAGAATGAGAGGCTTTCTCGAGCCAACGCTAGGCTTGAGACAGAAGTGGTAGAATTGCGAAAAGAGCTGATGGAGCTAAAGGCCAAAATGACACAGCAGGAGATGGTTTTGTCCAGCCGCACTCAAACACCGGCTGCCGCAGCAATGGACACCCTTCCGGATGCTCTTCCGCTGCAATTACAGGAGATGGAGGCAAGACTCACGAGTCGCCTAGTAGATAGGCTCAATGCCAAAATCGCAGGGCTTGAGCCACGTTTGGGTCCAGAACCGCGACTCCGTCCTCCTTTGGCACACGAGACACGCGAGGAATCGTCACAACAGGAGGTTATAGTGTCGGCTCCTAGCGAAAAGGAGCAGAAACCCAAGCCTGCTACGAAATCTGCTGGCAAGGGCAAGAAGAAGTCGCCGGTCGCAGAAACTAAAACTCTTAGCGATGATGTGCCTGGCTCATCCGGCGTTTCAAACACATCTAAGCCGGGTATCACCAAGGGCGGGCTAACATTGATTCCGTCGACTCATAATCGACGAAATCAGAACAAGGGAAGGTCAAAGGCGCAGGAAAACTCCACATCGAGGGAGTCTCAGCCGCTACCATCAGCTCAACCATCCACAGAAGCTGAATGGCAAACAGTAGGAAAAGGCGGCAAGAAAGTCGCGAATAAAAACAAAAAAGGTGCACAAGCGCTTAATAAGGAGCAGGGGCTACAGCAGCCTAAACCACAGACCAAGGCTCAATCTAAGACTAAGCCGAGAGTCCGTACGCCTAAGACAGCTGCCGTAGTACTAACACTTCAGTCTGAAGCTCAGAACAAAGGGATGACGTACGCTACCGTTCTTGGGGAGGCAAAATCCAAAATCGACTTGGCTTCTCTCGGAATCACGGGCACAAGATTTCGCAGGGCTGTGACGGGTGCCACAATTTTGGAGGTCTCTGGCACAGATATGGAGACGGGGGCGGACAAGTTAGCCGGTGAAATAAAACGGCTTTTCAATGAAAGTGATGTCAGAGTGAACCGACCGGTCAAGTGCTCCGAGCTCATGATCTCCAGCCTCGACGAATCCATCACACGGGAGGAGGTAGCTGCCGCCGTGGCAAAATCTGGTGGCTGCCCTACTGACCAAGTAAAGGTTGGCACTATTCGGCAGACACGCTACGGGATGGGGTCCGTTTGGGTCAGCTGCCCTGTGGCAGCGGCCAAAAAGGTAACAGAAGGACGACTTCTCGTAGGTTGGTCCTCTGCAAGAGTGAGGCTTTTACCACAAAGGGAGATGAGGTGTTTCAAGTGCCTGGAGACTGGACATGTCCAGGCCAAGTGCCAGTCCTGCGTCGACAGAGGCCAGCAGTGCTATCGTTGTGGCCAACTCGGACACCGTGCCGCGGTGTGTAGTGCTGATTTCTATTGCACACTCTGCGCAGAAGCAAAGAAATCTGCAAATCATCGTTTGGGGAGCTCCTCATGTTCGGCGCCCAAACTTAAAATGACGAGACGAAGCAACGCTGCCCCGGGTAACTCAACCCAGGCCCAGACTGCTAACCCGCCGAACAGGGTTGAAGAAGTGGAGATGACACCTGCTGAGTAATATGGCCCTCAAATTTATACAGGCCAATATCAACCACTGCGCCAGAGCACAGGATCTTCTGATACAATCGGCGGCGCAGTGGTTAATACAAGTGATGGTCATATCAGAACCGTATCTGATCCCCTCCCGCAATGACTGGATTGGGGACTTGGATGATTTGGTCTCGGTCGTAATAAATTCCGGAACTGGCGTAGGGACACCCATTGTAAAGAGGTCGTTGCGAGGGCACGGCTTTGTTGTGGTCATCTGTGATGATGTGGCGATTATCGGGGTGTATTTTTCTCCAAATCGTCCAATTTCGGAGTTTGAGAATTTCTTTGTTGAACTCGATTCAGCTCTGTCATGGTGTCGCCCACATCCTGTCATCTTTGCGGGCGACCTAAATGCTAAATCGACAGCGTGGGGCTCACCGTCGTCAGATGCTAGAGGTATATTGGTGGAGGAATGGCTCATGTCCAACAACCTGGTCGTCGTAAACACAGGCTCTGTCGAAACGTGTATCCGAATGCAAGGAGGTTCTATAATTGACATAACCTTTGCGAGCTCCAACCTCGCTAGTCGTATCCAGAACTGGGCTGTACTGGACGGGGAGGAGACGCTATCTGACCATCGCTATATCAGGTTTGATGTCTCTCCCCGCCCACAAAGCACGAGTAGTCGCAGTCGTCCCATCACGGATCTCGGCCCTAGATGGGCCCTAAAAAAGCTTGATAGAGACGCACTTGTGGATGCAGCTCTGGTCGAAGGGTGGTCTCCAATCCCCGAATCACCAGCTGTCGAACAAGAGATGGAGTGGTTCGGCGAGGCCATGTCCCACATATGTGACACCGCCATGCCTCGTGTCAAAGTATTACCGCCACGTCGCCAGGTGTATTGGTGGTCCGCTGAACTTGCACAACTGCGTGCTGCGTGCGTGGCAGCCAGACGCCAATACACCAGGTGCCGCAGGAGAAGAAATAGGGTCGCTGACGATCCGCTAGAACGCCAACTTTACGCGGTGTACCAGGATGCGAAAAAGGCGTTGCGTGCAAAGATCTCGGCCGCAAAAGAGAATGCGTGGCAGGAGCTGCTGGAAACACTACAGCGGGATCCCTGGGGGCGACCATACAAACTCGTCATGAGTAAGCTTCGTCCCTGGGCTCCTCCGCTTACGTCCAACATGGATCCAGACGTGCTGAAAAAGGTGATCGAGGCACTCTTCCCATCCCAAGGGGACTTCACACCGCCCGTTATGTCCCGCCCTCTAGACGAAGATTACGAATCAGAGGACGTCCCAGATGTGACTGAGGGGGAGGTTGGCGCAGCCATATTACGTTTGCAGTCCAAAAACACAGCCCCGGGCCCCGACGGAACACCTGGTCGGGCGTGGGTACTGGCGCTGAAAAACGGTCTGGAACCACGTTTCCGTAGCCTTCTGACGCTCTGCCTGCGGGAAAAGCGCTTTCCAGGCCAATGGAAAAATGGCAAGCTTGTTTTGCTGCGGAAGGATGGACGGCCGATAGACTCCCCATCTGCCTATCGGCCCATTGTGCTGTTAAATGAGGCGGGTAAACTTTTTGAACGCGTAATCGCTGCCCGCCTCATAAACCATCTTGAAGAGACTGGGCCTAACCTCAGTGCCAATCAATTCGGATTTAGGCGGAACAGGTCCACGATCGACGCCATCTCCCAGGTGAAGGCGCTCACAGAGGAGGAAACAACAAAAGGGGGGGTTGTTTTGGCGGTGTCCTTAGACATCGCCAACGCTTTTAACTCCCTCCCCCACGCATGCATTGAGGAGGCAATGAGGCATTTTAAATTCCCCAAATATCTGCGACAAACCGTCATGCAGTACTTGTCAGGGCGCAAAGTGATGTACCCGAAGTCGGATGGCTGGGGTGAAAGGGAAGTAGCTTGCGGTGTTCCACAGGGGTCGGTGCTTGGTCCACTCCTGTGGAATATCGGCTATGACTGGGCCATAAGGGGTGCCACTCTCAGGGGAGTAAAAACCTTTTGTTACGCCGACGACACATTGGTCACGGCTAAGGGGAGTAACTACAGGGCGGCGTCTATACTTGCCACAGCAGGAGTCGCTCAAGTGGTGGGTCGTATTCGGCGTCTGGGGCTAAAGGTCGCGCTTGAAAAATCCGAGGCCATTTGCTTCCACGGGCGCTACAGACCACCACCTTCTGACGCTGAACTGATAGTTAGTGGTGTTTCCATCAAAGTCGGGGGCACAATAAAATATCTAGGGTTGGTCCTCGACAGCCGCTGGAATTTTAGGAGCCATTTTGAGCATCTTGCTCCTAAACTGAGGAGGATCACACTGGCGTTGGGTAGGCTCATGCCAAACCTAGGCGGACCCAGTGCTGGGTGCAGAAGGCTCTTTGCCGGCGCGGTTCGTTCGGCCGCGCTTTACGGGGCACCCATCTGGGCAGACTCACTATCCGCCAAAACCATCATCCATCTGAGACAACCTCAGAGGATCATCGCGGTGAAGATTGCACGTGCGTACCGCACTGTGTCTTATGAGGTGGCCTGCATTTTAGCCAAAACTCCCCCGTGGGATTTAGACTCAGAGGTGCTTTCGGCTGTCTACCACAAAACGGCGGAAGCAACTAAGAGAGACGGCTTAAAGCCTCTACCGGAGGTCATTGAGAGCTGGAGACGAGACGCGCAAGAAGTCGCAATAAATAAATGGGTCGACAGGCTAAACGAGCCGAGCGCCGGTCACCGCACTGTTGCGGCTTTCCGACCGGTACTCGATGGTTGGCTAGACGGACAAGGGGGTTCGCTCTCTTATCGCGTCGTGCAGGTCATCACCGGACATGGTTGTTTCGGAAGATACCTGCACAATATCGCGAGAAGAGAGCGAACTCCAATGTGCCATCAGTGTGGCGCGACTGACGATACATCGACCCACACTCTGGAGGACTGCCCAGCATGGACAAGTGAAAGAGCCGAACTGACGAGAGTAATAGGAGGTGACTTGTCGCTGTCGTCTGTCGTCAAAGCGATTGTTGAGAGTGACAGTTCACGGAAGGCCCTATACACCTTCTGTGAACAAGTAATGAGCATTAAGGAAGCTGAGGAGAGGTCGAGGGAGGAGGACCCTTCGGCAGACGTATTGAGAAGGCGTAGAGTCGGCCGTCGGCGCAGGGCTTATGCCGGTGCCATGGTATAGAGAGTTGGCTTTGGGCGACGGGCTGGGGAACCCCGTCGCTCAACATTTGCAGCCACAGAGAAGTGGCGGCACCACATGGGTACTCCGTTGTGGTGTCGCGGAGGTGTTGCGCGTACGCGCTAGAGTCGGGTCCAACAGGACATATGCAAAACAGGCTAATAGGATAAGGTTCGCTGTCGCCTTAAACCTGTTCTTGCAAGAGGTAGGAGTACGGGGGTTATTTTAGTGGGTAGTCTCGGCCTCTACCATCTCTGGCCGAGGAGTCCCACATACCCCTGCACCGTTCCTTTCCCCACGGTGCAGGGCATGCGTAAATGCATTTTTTCCCCCTCAAAAAAAAAAAAAAAAAAAAAAAAGGTTAGGTTAGGTTAGGTTAGGTTAGGTTAGGTTAGGTTAGGTTAGGTTAGGTTAGGTTAGGTTAGGTTAGGTTAGGTTGGGGTGCATGTTGGAGAGCCTCCTAGAGTGCTGGGGGCGTTGTCGGGCCCGCTTGTTGCATTTTGGCGGATGTTCTGTCATCCGGTGCAAACGGCGGGTCCCACAACGTGTCCAGACGGCGCATCCTGGGCGACTGCGAACTCATTATCCGCTCGTAGGGTAATGGGTTCGCAGCCGGCCAATCTCCAACACAGTGCGGCTGCCTTCGGGCATTGCACGGCCGCACAAACCCGTAGCCCTGCATTTATGTGGGGTCGGGGGCTGGGCGTATGGGGCTTGCCCTGTGCGTCTGGCTGTGAGGAAGACAACCTCTATAAAAAATCACCCTGGTGGGGCCCCCTTGGGGGGCAGCGGAGCTTCGGCTCGGTGGATGGCGGCCTTCAAGGCCGCGGTCCGTCTTTGAGCGGATGGTGTTGGGAGCGGTTTCGCTCGTGGCGCACTCGCGTCATTTGTTGTTAAAGGTCCTTTTCAGGACCAGCGGACTTCGGTCGTTGTATGGCAGGCTTGCAAGGCTTGCGGACTTCCATTTTTTGGTGGTTGCTTGGTGGGGGCGTATTGTTTTGCGTCTTCTACTGAAGCTGATGCTTGAGCATTCACTGCTTATGGCACGTGTGGCGGCTTGCCTTAATTGGCTGTCCGCGATGGAGCTCGCCTTTATTAGGCGGCTCAGTGGCCGCCTTGTGCGGCGTGGGATGGCAGACCTGCAAGGTTTGCGGCGCGGCGGGTTCGGCAGTTGTAGTTTTGCGGCTGTCGGATAGACTTCGGTCACCGTCGGGCAACCCGTTATCCCGTGTGTGTGTCTGGTGTCATGTCTATCGGCACACACGGGACCGGGGGGGCTTGCCTTAATCGGCTGGCCCTGCGAGGAGCCAACCTCACTAAAAAACCCCAATTCCCCGTAGTTGAGATCCGTGGCTACGGGGGGCCTTCGGGTGGCGGGCCGGGTAGAGTCCGCCAGCTAGCGATCCCCTCCAGGAGACCGCCCGACCTCCTGGAGTATCAGGGTTACCCGGGTGCAGGGGGCACCGCCCGGGTGGACCACCTTTTCCCCCATTTTCGTGGGAACAACAATGGATTGCTCAATTTTAAAAAACAAAACCAAAGACGTTCGTGAGGAGAAAGATGTTAGGAAGGAGATAGAGATGTCGGAGGGAGAGATGTCGGATGCGTCTGTCAATACGCTAGTAAGCGATAGATCGGATGCGTCTAGTACGCGTAGTGGTGACAGCATAGTGCTGGGAAAAATGTGGCGTAAAAGGAAGCTGCATAAAAATGATGACGACGTCGACTCAGACGATGAGCATGCTTCGTCCTGTAAAACGAAGACACCGTCGGCTAGTAGAGGCAGAGGTCGACCAATAACAACGGGTCAATTTGCTGGGTTGGCAAAGGCCAAGGCCGAATTAGTCCGAGCGGAAAGGGCGGAAATGGAGTTGAGAGCCGAGAAGGAGATGTTAGAGGTGGTGGATCGGGCACGGGTTACTCGCTCTAACTCGCTTACCATGAGCATAAATAGAGACGAAGGTGATGACACGGCTGCAGGCATAACGCATGGGGTCCTTGACAGCCTATCAATAATTGAGAAGGTGGCAAGCACATCAGCCAATTTGAAGGGCACATACATTAAAGCCCTCAAGGAGGCAGCTGCCGACATCAGAAAGCGGACTATGACGCTCGCCGAACGCAATGCATCGGACGAGAATGAGAGGCTTTCTCGAGCGAACGCTAGGCTTGAGACAGAAGTAGTGGAACTCCGTAAGGAATTGATGGAGTTAAAAGCTAAGATGGCACAGCAGGAGCTGGTTCTGTCCAGTCGCACACAAACACCTGCTGCCGCAGCAATGGACACACTTCCGGATGCTCTTCCGCTGCAATTACAAGAGATGGAGGTCAGACTCACAAGTCGCCTAGTAGATAGGCTTAATGCTAAGATCGCAGGGCTCGAACCACGATTGGGTCCGGAACCGCGAATCCGTCCTCCTCTGGCGCACGAGACACGCGAGGAGACGTCACACCAGGAGGCCACAATACCGGCACCTAAGGGAAAAGAGCAAAAACCCAAGCCTGCCACTAAATCTGCAGGCAAGGGTAAGAAGAAGCCACCTGCCACAGAAACTAACACTGTTAGCGATGATGTGCCTGGCTCATCCGGTGTTTCAAACTCAACGAAGCCGGCTATTACCAAGGGTGGGATAACATTGATTCCGTCAACTCAGAATCGACGAAACCAAAACAGGGGAAGGTCAAGTGTGCAGGAAAACTCCACACCGAGGGAGTCTCAGCCACCACCACCAATTCCAGCGTCCACAGAAGACGAGTGGCAAACAGTTGGAAAAGGCGGCAAGAAAGTGACGAACAAAAATAAAAAAGGTGCTCAAGCACTCAATAAAGAGCAGGGGCAACAGCAGTCTAAACCACAGACCAAGGCTCAATCAAAACCGAAACCGAAAGTCCGTCCACCTAAGACCGCTGCCGTAGTATTGACACTTCAGCCGGAAGCTGAAAAGAAAGGGATGTCATACGCTACCGTTCTCGGGGAGGCCAAATCTAAAATCGACCTAGCTTCTCTCGGAATCACCGGCACACGTTTCCGCAGGGCTGTGACGGGTGCCACAATTTTGGAGGTCTCTGGCACAGATATGGAGACGGGGGCGGACAAGTTAGCCGGTGAAATAAAACGGCTCTTCGCCGAGAGCGATGTCAGAGTAAACCGACCGGTCAAGTGCTCCGAGCTCATGATCTCTAGCCTCGACGAATCCATCACACGGGAGGAGGTAGCTGCTGCTGTGGCAAAATCTGGTGGCTGCCCTACTGACCAAGTAAAGGTTGGCACTATTCGGCAGACACGCTACGGGATGGGGTCCGTATGGGTCAGCTGCCCTGTGGCAGCGGCCAAAAAGGTAACAGAAGGACGACTCCTCGTAGGCTGGTCCTCTGCGAGAGTGAGGCTTTTACCACAAAGGGACATGAGGTGTTACAAATGCCTAGAGACTGGACATGTCCAAGCCAAATGCCAGTCCTGCGTCGACAGAGGCCAGCAGTGCTATCGTTGTGGCCAACTCGGACACCGTGCTGCGGGGTGTAGTGCTGACTTCTACTGCACACTCTGCGCAGAAGCCAAAAAGTCGGCTAATCATCGTTTGGGGAGCTCCTCGTGTTCGGCGCCCAAACTTAAAATGACGAGACGAAGCAACGCTGCCCCGGGTAACCCAACTCAGGCCCAGACTGCTGACCCACCGAACAGGGTTGAAGAGGTGGAGATGACACCTGCTGAATAATATGGCCCTCAAATTTATACAGGCCAATATCAACCACTGCGCCAGAGCACAGGATCTTCTGATACAATCGGCGGCGCAGTGGTTAATACAGGTGATGGTCATATCAGAACCGTATCTGATCCCCTCCCGCAATGACTGGATCGGGGACTTGGATAGTTTGGTCTCGGTCGTAATAAATTCCGGAACTGGCGTAGGGACACCCATTGTAAAGAGGTCGTTGCGAGGGCACGGCTTTGTTGCGGTCATCTGCGATGATGTGGCGGTTATCGGGGTGTATTTTTCTCCAAATCGCCCAATTTCGGAGTTTGAGAACTTCTTGGCTGATCTCGATTCAGCTCTCACATGGTGTCGCCCACATCCTATCATCTTTGCGGGCGACCTAAATGCTAAATCGACAGCGTGGGGCTCTCCGTCGTCAGATGCTAGGGGCATATTAGTGGAGGAATGGCTCATGTCCAACAACCTGGTCGTCTTAAACACAGGCTCTGTCGAAACGTGTATCCGAATGCAAGGTGGTTCTATAATCGACATAACCTTCGCGAGCTCCAACCTCGCTAGTCGTATCCAGAACTGGGCTGTACTGGACGGGGAGGAGACGTTATCTGACCATCGCTATATCAGGTTTGATGTCTCTCCCCGCCCACAAAGCACGAGTAGTCGCAGCCGTCCCATCACGGATCTCGGCCCTAGATGGGCCCTAAAGAAGCTTGATAGAGACGCACTTGTGGATGCAGCTCTGGTCGAAGGGTGGTCTCCAATCCCCGATTCACTAGCTGTCGAACAAGAGATGGAGTGGTTCGGCGAGGCCATGTCTCACATATGTGACACCGCCATGCCTCGTGTCAAAGTATTACCGCCACGTCGCCAGGTGTATTGGTGGTCCGCTGAACTTGCACAACTGCGTGCTGCGTGCGTGGCAGCCAGACGCCAATACACCAGGTGCCGCAGGAGGAGAAATAGGGTCGCTGACGATCCACTAGAACGCCAACTTTACGCGGTGTACCAGGACACGAAAAAGGCGTTGCGGGCAAAGATCTCGGCCGCAAAAGAGAATGCGTGGCAGGAGCTGCTGGAAACACTACAGCGGGATCCCTGGGGGCGACCATACAAGCTCGTCATGAGTAAGCTTCGTCCCTGGGCTCCTCCGCTTACGTCCAACATGGATCCAGACGTGCTGAAAAAGGTGATCGAGGCACTCTTCCCATCCCAAGGGGACTTCACACCGCCCGTTATGTCCCGCCCTCTAGACGAAGATTATGAATCAGAGGACGTCCCAGATGTGACTGAGGGGGAGGTTGGCGCAGCCATATTACGTTTGCAGTCCAAAAACACAGCCCCGGGCCCCGACGGAACACCTGGTCGGGCGTGGGTACTGGCGCTGAAAAACGGTCTGGAACCACGTTTTCGTAGCCTTTTGACGCTCTGCCTGCGGGAAAGGCGCTTTCCAGGCCAATGGAAAAATGGCAAGCTTGTTTTGCTGCGGAAGGATGGACGGCCGATAGACTCCCCATCTGCCTATCGGCCCATTGTGCTGTTAAATGAGGCGGGTAAACTTTTTGAACGCGTAATCGCTGCCCGCCTCATAAACCATCTTGAAGAGACTGGACCTAACCTCAGTGCCAATCAATTCGGCTTTAGACGGAACAGGTCCACGATCGACGCCATCTCCCAGGTAAAGGCCCTCACAGAGGAGGAAACAACAAAAGGGGGGGTTGTTTTGGCGGTGTCCTTAGACATCGCCAACGCTTTTAACTCCCTCCCCCACGCATGCATTGAGGAGGCCATGAGGCATTTTAAATTCCCCAAATATCTGCGACAAATCGTAATGCAGTACTTGTCAGGGCGCAAAGTGATGTACCCGAAGTCGGATGGCTGGGGTGAAAGGGAAGTAGCTTGCGGTGTTCCACAGGGGTCGGTGCTTGGTCCACTCCTGTGGAATATCGGCTATGACTGGGCCATTAGGGGTGCCACTCTCAGGGGGGTAAACATCTTTTGCTACGCCGACGACACATTGGTCACGGCTAGGGGGAGTAACTACAGGGCGGCGTCTATACTTGCCACAGCAGGAGTCGCTCAAGTGGTGGGTCGTATTCGGCGTCTGGGGTTAAAGGTCGCGCTTGAAAAATCCGAGGCCATTTGTTTCCACGGGCGCTACAGACCACCACCTTCTGATGCTGAACTGATAGTTAGTGGTGTTTCCATCAAAGTCGGGGGCACAATTAAATATCTAGGGTTGGTCCTCGACAGCCGTTGGAATTTTAGGAGCCATTTTGAGCACCTTGCTCCTAAACTGAGGAGGATCACACTGGCGTTGGGTAGGCTCATGCCAAATCTAGGCGGACCCAGTGCTGGGTGCAGACGGCTCTTTGCCGGCGCGGTTCGTTCAGCCGCGCTTTACGGGGCACCCATCTGGGCGAACACACTATCCGCAAAGAACACCATACATCTAAGGCAACCGCAGCGAATCGTTGCGGTGAAGATTTCTCGGGCCTACCGCACGGTGTCTTATGAGGTGGCCTGCGTTCTAGCGAAAACTCCTCCGTGGGATCTAGACGCAGAAGTGCTTTCGGCTGTCTACCACAAAACAGCGGAAGCAACTAAGAGGGACGGTTTAAAGCCTCTACCGGAGGTCATTGAGAGCTGGAGACGAGACGCGCAAAAAGTCGCAATAAATAAATGGGTTGACAGGCTAAACGAGCCGAGCGCCGGTCACCGCACTGTTGCGGCTTTCCGACCGGTACTCGATAATTGGTTGGACGGACAGGGGGGTTCGCTCTCTTATCGCGTCGTGCAGGTCATCACCGGACATGGTTGTTTCGGTAGATACTTGCACAATATCGCGAGAAGAGAGCGAACCTCAATGTGCCATCAGTGTGGCGCGATTGACGATTCATCGACCCATACTCTGGAGGACTGCCCAGCATGGACAAGTGAAAGAGCCGAACTGACGAGAGTAATAGGAGGTGACTTGTCGCTGTCGTCTGTCGTCAAAGCGATTGTTGAGAGTGACAGTTCACGGAAGGCCCTATACACCTTCTGTGAACAAGTAATGAGCATAAAGGAAGCTGAGGAGAGGTCGAGGGAGGAGGACCCCTCGGCAGACGTTTTGAGAAGGCGTAGAGTCGGCCGTCGGCGCAGGGCTTATGCCGGTGCCATGGTATAGAGAGTTGGCTTTGGGCGACGGGCTGGGGAACCCCGTCGTTCAACTTTTGCAGCCACAGAGAAGTGGCGGCACCACATGGGTACTCCGTTGTGGTGTCGCGGAGGTGTTGCGCGTACGCGCTAGAGTCGGGTCCAACAGGACATATGCAAAACAGGCTAACAGGATAAGGTTCGCTGTTGCCTTAAGTCTGTTCTTGCAAGAGGTAGGAGTACGGGGGTTATTTTAGTGGGTAGTCTCGGCCTCTACCATCTCTGGCCGAGGAGCCCCACATACCCCTGCACCGTTCCTTTCCCCACGGTGCAGGGCATGCGTAAATGCATTTTTTCCCCCTCAAAAAAAAAAAAAAAAAAAAAAAAAAAAAAAAAAAAAAAGGTTAGGTTAGGTTAGGTTAGGTTAGGTTAGGTTAGGTTAGGTTAGGTTAGGTTAGGTTAGGTTAGGTTAGGTTAGGTTAGGTTAGGTTAGGTTAGGTTAGGTTGGGGTGCATGTTGGGGAGCCTCCTAGTGTGCTGGGCGCGTTGTCGGGATCGCTTGTTGCATTTGATGTTCTGTCATCCGGTGCAAACGGTGGTTCCACAACGTGTCCAGACGGCGCATCCTGGGCGACTGCGAATTCATTATCCGCTCGTAGGGTAATGGGTTCGCAGCCGGCCAATCTCCAACACAGTGCGGCTGCCTTCGGGCATTGCACGGCCGCACAAACCCGTAGCCCTGCATTTATGTGGGGTCGGGGGCTGGGCGTACGGGGCTTGCCCTGTGCGTCTGGCTGTGAGGAAGAAAACCTCTATAAAAAATCACCCTCGGGGGGCCCCCTTGGGGGGCCAGTGGAGCTTCGGCTCGTGGTATGGCGGCCTTCAAGGCCGCGGTCCGCTTCATGCGGACGGTGTCGGGAGCTTTGGCTCGTGGCGCAGTCGCGCCTTTGTTGGAAAGGTCCTTTTCAGGACCAGCGGACTTCGGTCGGCGTATGGCGGGCCTTCAAGGCCCGCGGAACGTTCAACGTTCGTTTTCGGCGTGGGGCGCTCCAACGCTCCATTTGCGTCGGCTCTTGGGGCCTGCCTTAACTGGCCGGTCCCGACGGAGCTTGCCTTTATTGGCTGGCTCAGCGGCCGCCTTCGGGTGGCGTGGCACGGCGGACCTTCAAGGTTCGCGGCGCGGCGGGTCTGGCGACCGTGGTTTTGCGGTCGCTGGGTGGGTTTCGGCCTCCCGTCGGGCAACCCGTTATCCCGTGTGTGTGTCTGGTGTCATGTCTATCGGCACACACGGGACCGGGGGGGCTTGCCTTAATCGGCTGGCCCTGCGAGGAGACAACCTCAATAAAAAACCCCAATTCCCCGTAGTTGAGATCCGTGGCTACGGGGGGCCTTCGGGTGGCGGGCCGGGTAGAGTCCGCCAGCTAGCGATCCCCTCCAGGAGACCGCCCGACCTCCTGGAGTATTAGGGTTACCCGGGTGCAGGGGGCACCGCCCGGGTGGACGTTTATTTCCCCCATACTCGTGGGACAATTATGGAATTGAACTTAAATAAACAAAAACAAAAACCAAAACCAAAATCTATTAGACTGAGTTTCCCTGTGGAAACGAGCTCCGACAGGAGCCTAAGATCAAAGGACAAAGCGCCCTGTCCGCAGGTGAGTGGCGCAAACAGCGAGGAGTCTGACCATGATGCCGAGAAGGCTTCCAACTTCGGCTCGTGTGTGTCTATTGACACTGTAGGGTCCCATTCGGGACGTAAAAGAGGGAGGTCGTACGATTCCGGCTCTGACAGTGCTTCGAGCACTGAGGTGGCGGCGGCACCTAAAAAGCCCGCTTCTTTGACTACCGCCCGTGGGCGAGGCCGCCCCATTACAACGGGGGAATTCGCGGGCTTGGCGAAAGCCAGACATGAGTATAACGCCCAGATGCGGGAATCGATGCAGCTGGAGGCGGAGAAGGAGTTCGCAGAGGAATTGGCGCAGAGGAGAACGCGCTCAACCTCTGTCGTCTCCCTAACTAATTCGGGCAGTGTCATGTCCTTGGAGGAAGAGCCCAGTGCGGCCCAGATTTTCAAGGCTGTACAGAGTGAACTGCAGATAATCCTGAAAGTGGCCTCCACATCCAGCCACCTGAAGGGGACCTATCAAAAGGCCCTCAAAAACTCTGCAGCATCAATTCGAGAGTACACGCAATCGCTCCTTAGCTGTACCGTGTCGGACGAAGTTGCTAAGTTGGAGCGGGAGAATAGGCGCCTCAGATCTGACATGGACGAGCTGCGCAAGCAAATCGGAGACATGCGTGCAGCAAGACCGGGCCCGCAAGAGCCAGGACAGTCACAACCCTTGGATGGTGAGAAAATACTCCAAGCGGTTTCCACGGTGGTGGATGAAAAGATCAAGGCGGCCATGACATCGGCCACAAATATGTTCAACGCCCGCATTGAGGGCCTCAAAGTTCCGGATAGACCGCGGCCACCGTTGGCAGCGGACAAAGTGAGGGAAGGTACGCAGTCGCACTCTCCTTCCATAGAAGATTTCCCGCCCTTAGCGGCTCCGCAAAAGAGGGTCCCTCCCGCCATCACTTCACCGTGCGGGACAATGTCGATCATCCCTTGTACTTCGTCCCAGCGGAAAGGGAAGGGGAAGGGCAAGGGAAAAGGCAAAAAGACGGCGCCTGTTCCGGCACTACCGACTCCATCTGAAACCGCCCCACCAGTGGCCTCGACGTCGAAAGAGGCTGGCTGGACCACTGTTGGGAAGGGTGGTAAGGCCAAGAAGGTGAAGCCCGCTGCGCCGGCCGCTAAGCCTCAGGCTCAACCCAAACCGAAGGCTAAATCGCAGGGGCAGGCGCAGGCGAAGACCAAGAAGCCCCGCAAGGTACGGGAGCCCCGCACGGCTGCTGTAGTCATAACGCTCGGCCCTGAGGCGGAGAAGACAGGCCTCTCCTACGCGGAGATAATACGAAAGGCGCGATCGGCCATAAACATCGAGTCGCTAGGGATCCCGCCGATACAAATAAAGACGGCAGTCACCGGGGGCAAGATTTTGCAAGTCTCTGGGGACAATCAGGGCCCCAATGCTGATGAGTTGGCGCAGCAGTTGAGGACTATCTTCGACAGTGAGGATATCCGAGTCTCCAGGCCCACGAAGTGCATGGAGATCTCCGTCGTGGGCTTGGATGACTCCATAGAGAGGGACGAGCTGGTCACGGCCATAGCCGAGAAGGGCGGCTGTGCTCACGACAATGTGAAGGTGGGGGAAATTCGTCGCGCTCCCAGTGGAATGGGGTCCGCGTGGGTGTCGTGCCCTGTCGGTGCGGCCAACAAACTCTTGGAGGCCGGTCGCCTTCTGATCGGGTGGAGCTCAGCGCGAGTCCGCGCAGTGGAGCCCCGCCCGATGAAATGTTTTCGGTGCTTGGAGCGAGGGCACGCTCGGCCGCACTGCTCCGGGGTGGACCGCAGCGATCTTTGCTACCGCTGTGGGAAGCCCGGGCATAAGGCGACTGTTTGTTCTGCGGAGCCACACTGTGTCGTTTGTGCGGCTGCCAAGAGGCCGGCAGGCCACATATTGGGGGGCAGGAGCTGCAAGGCCCCTACGTCCCCCCCGAAGAAGGTAAAGAGTAAGGCCGCCAAGACCCCGGCCGCTCAAGAGGCTGCTAGTTCGGAACCGCAGCCAATGGACACGTCACCAGTCATAAATGGCCCTACGACCAGCGGCTAAATTTATCCAGGCGAACCTGAACCACTCCTCTGGTGCGCAGGATCTCCTCTTGCAAACCATGAGGGAGTGGTCCACTCACATTGCTGTAGCCGCTGAGCCGTATTTTGTCCCGCCTTGCAACAACTGGGCTGCGGATCTAGACTCCTCGGTCGCTCTAATTAGGTCGGTGCTCAATGCCTCTCCAGCCCTCTCAGTCCATCAGAGGGGGCACGGTTTCGTCGTCGCCAAATGGGGAGACACTGCCATTATTGGCGTGTACTTCTCCCCCAACAGGCCACTGGCTGAGTTTGAGGCCTTTCTCGACGAGCTCGGTGCTGCAGTTCGTCAGTCGCCTTCGACGCACACCTTGGTTCTGGGGGACTTCAACGCCAAGTCAACGGCTTGGGGCTCCCCGGGCACTGATCCGCGAGGAGCGGCAGTGGAAGGTTGGATGGCCATGTTCGGTCTCATCCTCCTAAATCAGGGCTCAGCCTACACCTGCGTGCGACAGCGGGGGGGGTCTATAGTGGACTTAACGTTCGCTACCCCCGCTCTCGCCGCGCACGTGTCTGGCTGGCAGGTCCTAGAAGAGGCCGAAACCTTGAGTGACCACCAGTACATCTCGTTCAACATCTTTTCTCGGGGTGATACTGGTGGCCGCCCTATTTCAACATCGCAGTCTACCTTCCCCAAGTGGGCTCTTACCAAACTAAACAGAGAGCACCTTGAGGAAGCGGTTCTAGTAGAGGACTGGTGCTCGCCATCGACCACCTTACCAACCGATGTCGACACAGAGGCAGATCGCTTCCGCCAATCCCTGCAGCGGATCAGTGACGCCGCCATGCCACGGATTCACCGCCAGCCTCGTAAAGGGGCCGTTTATTGGTGGTCCGAGGAGATTGCAGCACTTCGGGCTGATTGTGCCGCCAAACGGCGAGAGCTGGCCCGGTACCGCCACCGCACGCGTAACACCTACCGCGATGCGGTCTGGGAGGATCACCTGCATGGCCTCTACACTGAGGCGCGGCGGACTATGCGAGTGGCCATTTATAAGGCGAAGACGGAAGCACGGGAACAGATGCTGGAGTCTCTCGACAACGACCCGTGGGGTCGACCGTACCACATCGCACGCAGCAAACTGCGCGGGCAAGGTCCCCCGGTAGCGGAATCTCTGGAACCACACCTTCTCCAGAGCGTTGTCGAGGCACTGTTCCCGTCTCGCGGTGAACATGTCCCCCCGCCCATGGTCCCTCGTGGGGCCGTGTCCTCGGATGAAGGGTCGGTGGAGCCAATCTCTGACGCCGAGTACGACTCTGCCGTCACTAGGCTGCGGGCCAAAAAGACTGCCCCAGGCCCCGACGGGGTTCACGGGCGCGTCTTGGCGCTCTCACTTGTGGAGTTGGAACCGCGCATGCGGAACCTCTTCGACGTGTGCCTCAGGATCGGCAAATTTCCACAGGTGTGGAAGCGAGGGCGTCTAGTGCTTCTGCAGAAGGCGGGCAGGTCCGCCGACTCACCCTCTGCCTACCGGCCCATTGTCCTCTTGGATGAGGCCGGTAAGCTTTTGGAGCGCATTGTTGCGGGCCGTATCATCAGCCACTTGTCGACCACGGGACCGGATCTGGCCGGGTGTCAGTTCGGCTTTAGAGAGGGCCGCTCTACCATCGACGCGATTATGCGCGTGAAGGCCCTCTCTACCGAGGCAGTTTCTCGCGGCGGGGTGCTTTTGGCGGTGTCTCTCGACATCGCCAACGCTTTCAACACCCTGCCGTTTGAGTGCATTCTCGAGGCTCTGCGTTATCATGGGCTGCCTCGGTATCTGCAAAACATCATCGCAGATTACCTAAGAGGCCGAACTGTCACCTGTCAAGACCGAAACGGCAGGCTGTTCGAGCGGCGGATGACGTGCGGTGTTCCACAGGGGTCGGTTCTAGGCCCTCTCCTGTGGAACATCGGGTATGATTGGGTGTTGCGGGGTGCCCTTCTGCCGGGCGTCCGCATCTTTTGTTACGCGGACGACACCCTCGTAACAGCCCGAGGCTCGACTTTCGCGCAGGCTGCGCTCCTGGGTAAGGTTGGGACTATCCAGGTTGTCCACAAGATCGAGAGGCTCGGTCTGCGGGTGGCCCTCGACAAAACCGAGGCCCTGCTTTTTCATGGGCCGCGGAAGGGTCCGCCCGCGGGAGCATCTCTCGATCTAAATGGGGTGAGGGTCGCTATCGGTCCAACTTTAAAGTACTTGGGGCTTTTACTTGACCCGGGGTGGAACTTTAAGTGCCACTTCCGGGTTCTTAGCCCCAAGCTAACGGCGACGACATCTGCCTTGGGCAGACTCCTGCCCAACGTCGCGGGCCCCGGAGACGTGTGCCGCCGCCTCTTCACGGGGGTGGTGCGCTCGATGGCGCTGTACGGTGCGCCAGTGTGGGTGGATGCTCTGACGGCCCATAACAAGACCCTGCTGCGGAGAGCGCAGCGGGTCATGGCCGTCAGAGTAATCCGGGGATACCGCACTATCTCGTTCGAGGCTTCATGCCTACTGGCCAGGACACCTCCCTGGGATCTCGATGCAAGAGTCCTAGCGGAGGTGTACGAGCACGGAGCTGAGCTTCGTGCGGAGTTGGGGCACCGGCGCATCATGCCGGAGCTAGTGTCACGCTGGAGGCGGGAGGCGCAGGGGCGCATTTTAAGCGCCTGGCTGCAACGCCTTGACGAGCCCACGGCCGGTCTCAGGACTGTAGAGGCCATCCGCCCTGCATTTCGGGCGTGGATGAGGCAGCGGCACGGGGTGTTGACCTACCGTGTTGTGCAGATTCTGACCGGACACGGTTGCTTCGGCAGATACCTGCACAACACGGCCAAGCGGGAAACTGATGCCCGCTGCCATGAGTGCGGCCACAGCGAGGACACGGCGCAGCACACGCTGGAGCTCTGCCCGGCGTGGGCTTCACAGCGCCGTGCCCTAGTCGCTGTCATTGGGAGCGACCTCTCCCTGCCGACCGTCGTGGAGAAGATGGTTGGCAGTGAGAGAAACTGGGAGGCGGTAGCCACCTTCTGCGAGGAAGTCATCTCGCAGAAGGAGGCTGCGGAACGGGCCCGTGAGGAAGACGCCCTTGCGGACCCGATTCGCCGTAGAAGGCTGGGCCGGAGAAGGCGGCTCTACGGCCACCTTCAACCGCCGAGTGGGGACGGCGGGTGACGGAGTGGGGCTCCGTCACCCGCGCCAAGGCGTCCCTGCGTGGGGGAGCACGCGTTTTGTTTCGCGCGTGCTCCCTATCCCTGGTGAGCCCGGAAGCGGGCGGTAACCGCATAGTCTTCGGCGCATGGCAGTGATTGCGAAAAGTTTCCTGTCGTGCGTCCAAGCCGCGGTCTTGAGAAACACGTTGGTTTTTAGTGGGTATGCCGGCACTTTACACCGGTGACTCCCACATAACCCAGGGGCAGCCCCATTCGCTCCTGGGTACCTATAAAAGGTTTTCCAACGCAAAAAAAAAAAAAAAAAAAAAAAAGGTTAGGTTAGGTTAGGTTAGGTTAGGTTAGGTTAGGTTAGGTTAGGTTAGGTTAGGTTAGGTTAGGTTGGGGTGCATGTTGGGGAGCCTCCTAGTGTGCTGGGCGCGTTGTCGGGATCGCTTGTTGCATTGGATGTTCTGTCATCCGGTGCAAACGGCGGTTCCACGACGGGTCCAGACGGCGCATCCTGGGCGACTGCGAACTCATTATCCGCCGTAGGGTAATGGGTTCGCAGCCGGCTAATCTCCAACACAGTGCGGCTGCCTTCGGGCATTGCACGGCCGCACAAACCCGTAGCCCTGCTCTTTTGCGGGGTCGGGGGCTGGGCGTATGGGGCTTGCCCTGTGCGTCTGGCCGCGAGGAAGAAAACCTCTCTAAAAAATCACCCTCGGGGGGCCCCCTTGGGGGGCCAGTGGACCTTCGGGTCGGTGGATGGCGGGCCGTAGGCCCGCGGACTACCCTTGTGGGTGGTCAGGGTTGGGGGCGTTTTTTGCCCATTTTGTTGCAAGGTCCCTCTTCAGGGGGGACAGCGGTCACTTCGGTGACGTGGGTGGTGAACCTTCTAGGTTCACGGTGCGGCGGAGCTGGTGGCTGCAGTTTTGCAGCTGCTGGGTGGGCTTCGGCTCTCCGTCGGACAACCTGTTTCCCCGTGTGTGTGTCGTTGATCATGTCTAGCGGCACACACGGGACCAGGGGGGCTTGCCTTAATTGGCTGGCCCCGAGAGGAAGGAAAACCTCAATAAAAAACCCTCAAGTCCCCGTAGCTGGGAACGTGGCTACGGGGGGCCTTCGGGTGGTGGTTGGAGTTGCAAACCACCAGCTAGCGCTAACCCTGGGGTACCGCCCGACCCCCCAGGTGTAATAGGGTTACCCGGGTGCAGGGGGCACCGCCCGGGTGGACCACGTATCCCCCATTCTCGTGGGAATCAAAATGGAATTCTTTAAAAACAAAAACCACAATGACGTAGAGAGTAGGAGTTGCTCCGGCGGGAGCGGAAATGAGTTGGACAATGCGCCCTGTCCGCAAATGGGTGGCGCAGTGGTGGGAGAGGCCTCGGACTCGGCAATGGACAAAATCCACAACTGGTCCATGGAGTCGCTGGCCTATTCCGACGTGGATGGAGGTGCGGCCCCTGTGGGTTCCTCAGCGGGGCCTTCTAGGGGGTCGGTAACCCTGAAGTTTGGGGCGCTAGGCGACCGGCACAAATATCGTCTGGCCGCAAAGAGAGACGTGGAAACCGGTCTCGGCGAGAAAGGGCAAAAAAGGAAGGTGCCGCAATCCAAATATTTTGCGGGCCTTGATGTAGAGGGCTGCGACACGGACTCCAGCGTGGAAGTGGCTGAGGTTCCAGCGGCGGTGCCGACCTCTAAAGTTCCGAGGTTGGCAGGTGGCCGAGGAGGCTACAGCCATAGTGTGGGGCTTTCCCGTGCGCGTCGGGAACTGAAGGAGGGGCCTGCGGATTCAGACTCTGGCTCCGAGTCTACGTTGACGGAGGCCGAACAGGCTGGCGCTCGCAGACTATCCCCTGACCTCTCAGAGGACTCCCTTTATAAAAAGGCAGAGGAGG
Source organism: Nymphula nitidulata (assembly GCA_947347705.1). NCBI lineage: Eukaryota > Metazoa > Arthropoda > Insecta > Lepidoptera > Crambidae > Nymphula > Nymphula nitidulata. The sequence continues at coordinate 20,325,934 of OX374633.1, forward strand.
GTGCCAAAAAGATAACCCAGGTTACCAGGAAATCTGGTAACCTGAAGGGCACCTGCATAAGGGAGATTGACGAGGCCTCCAAAATGATGATGGAGGCGGTGAGGTCGCTCGCCAATCGAGGATCGAGTGAGGAGCTGCGCAGAATCCGAGCGGACAATAAGCGGATGCGCAGCCAGTTGTCCGCCGTGACGGAGGAGCTTGCGGCACTGAGAAGGGCCTTTGCCGAGAGGGGGAGCACCAAGGGGGGAAACAGGAAAAAAACCTCCCCGGCGCTGGTCATCAGCCCCGAGCCAGCGGCAGAGCCGGTGGAAGTGCCGGCTCCAGCGAATTTGGGGCCGCCGTTGGGGCCGTCGAGTGAGGGGGCGCTGAGCAGGGGCGAGTTCCTCGACGTAATCGAGCGGCTCCAAAAGTCAATGATGAACTACGTAGGGGCCGTAGTGACGGCCCGGTTCGATGGGCTCGAGGTCGACGGAAGGCTCTTGCCAGCCAAGTCCCATCGCCCGCCCTTGGCGGCCGACGGCAATAAGGCCCAGGCTGCACCTGCTGGCCCACAAGTGCCAACCACCCTCGCCCCGCCTGCAAACCTTCCGCGGGCGGCGAGGGGAAACAAGCCGTCAGGGCCCAAACCCGCTAAGGGCAAGGCCACAACGCAGAGGCAGGCCCCGGCTGCCCCGAAAGGGGTCCCGAGGGCTGATAGCCAGGTGGCAGGCCCGTCCACGGAAGCACCGCTGGCTCAGGAAGAGGGCTGGAGCACCGTGGTGAAAAAGCCCTCCAAAAAGAAGAAGGCGGTGGTGGCAGGGCCCCCCAAAGCGGCGGAGGCTCCCAAGGAGGACAAGAGAAAGCCCTCCAAAACACAAATTAGGAGGGCTAGGAGGGCCCGAAATGGCGGGATCCCCAAGCCGCCCAAACTCATGGCGGTGGTGGTAGCCCTCAAACCCGAAGCGGAAGCGCAGGGCCTCACCTATCAGGAGGCCCTTGCAAAGGCGAAAACGGCTGTCAACTGGGGCGATATAGGGATAGGGCCAGCTCGCTTCCGAACGGGTATCACGGGGGCTCGAATATTTGAGCTCCCGAAGGAGACCACCGTCGCCCAGGCGGACACACTGGCGGCGAGGTTGGGGGAAGCCCTGGGCGAAGCGGCCACGGTCTCCCGCCCGACCAAAATGGCCGAAATCCGAGTCGTCGGTCTAGACGACTCGGTGACGGCTGAGGAGCTCCGGGTGGCGCTGGCTGCCAAAGCTGATTGCCCCCCCGAGAGAATAAAGGTCTCCTCGGTGTCCCCCGGTCCGCGTGGTGTCGGCACGGCCTGGGCATCGTGCCCCGTGGAGGCCGTCAAAAGGTTGTCGGAGGGTGGCCGGCTCACTGTGGGCTGGAGCGCTGCGACTATAAAGGTCATGGAGCAGCGCCCCATGCGGTGTCACCGCTGTAAAGAGCTTGGCCACCCTCAGCAGAGGTGCCCATCACAGAAGGACCGCAGCGGCCTCTGCTATCGCTGCGGTGCCGAGGGCCATGTGGCGGCGGCCTGTGCCGAGCCGCAACCGAAGTGCACACTGTGTGCTGACCGAGGTCGCCCCTCGAACCACCGCATGGCGGGGAGGGGGTGTAATCCCCCCCCAGTCAAAGGGCGCCCGCTTCCGGTGCCTAGGGTGAACCCCGGAGCCGCGCCCACCAACGCAGCACCGCCCCCTGCAGTAACGCCGATGGAGACCAACAATGCCAGTTAGGTCCATCGGCAACATACTGCAAGGGAACATCAACCACTCCGCCAGGGCGCAGGACCTTTTGTGCCAGGTCATGGCGGAGTGGGCGATCGACATTGCGGTGGTGGCGGAGCCCCACCGAGTTCCCCCGTCCCCTTTTTGGGCTGGGGCCACGGACGGGACAGCTGCGGTGGTGGTCCCACCCACCAATGCGGCCCCCCCTCTCGTTGTATTGGAGAGAGGCGCGGGCTATGTGGCGGTGCGCTGGGGAGGAGTAGTGATCGTGTCCACCTACTTCTCCCCCAACCGCAGCCGGGCCGAATTTGAAACGTACCTGGCTGCGGTTGACCGGGTCCTCCTTCGGGCGGCCCCGTGCCCGGTGCTATTGGCCGGGGACCTCAATGCGAAGGCCAGCGCATGGGGATCCCCGGCCACTGACGTCCGCGGAGGTGTCCTGGAGTCCTGGGTTCTGTCCCAGGGGCTTCAGGTGCTCAACCAGGGCACCACCCCAACCTGCGTCCGGTGGCAGGGCACATCGAGGGTCGATGTGTCCTTCGCCACCCCATCGCTCGCGGCCCGGATTTCTGGGTGGCGGGTGATGGAGAATGTGGAGTCCCTATCGGACCATCTCTACGTCCGGTACGAGGTCTCCACGGCATCCCCAGGGGCCCCACTACATCTGGGCCCCACGGCGGGCGCGTCCCCTTTTCCAAGGTGGGCGCTCGCCAAACTCCGCCCTGACGTGGCGGAGGAAGCGGCGATGGTGAGGGCGTGGGCAGATGTGCCCCCCTCCATCGCCGGGGATGCCGACGGCATGGCGGGCCGGTTTGCGGATGACCTGGAGGTCGTCTGCAGCGCCGCCATGCCGAGGACGCGGGCTTGCCCCCGAAGGGGGCAGGTATACTGGTGGACGCAGGAGATTGCCAACCTGCGTTCCGCCAGCATGCGGGCGAGGCGCGCCCACTACCGCTGCCGTAGGCGCGCCGGGTCGACCCCGGAGGAGGAGTCGGCCCTGCACCGGGCGTACAGGGAGGCCCACAAGGCCCTGCGGGCAGAAATCTGCAGGGCCAAGGTCGAAGCCCAGGAGCGGTTCATCGCGCTCCTGGACGACGACCCCTGGGGGAGGCCGTACAGGGTGGTGAGGGGGAAATTCCGCAATGCGGCCCCCCCAATACCCTGTATGGAGCCGGACCTGGTGCGAAGGGTGCTGGGGTCGCTTTTTCCTGACCCCGGACCCTTCGTTCCCCCCAGGATGTGCACCTCCGGTTCTGTCCCGGAGGTGTGGGCCGCCGGCCCCCCGGTGTCGGATTTGGAGTTTGACATCGGGAGAGACCGGCTCCGGCGCAAAAAGACTGCGCCGGGACCCGACGGGGCCCCTGCCAAGGTGGTGGCTTTAGCCCTGGGCCCCCTGGAGGACCGGTTCCGCGCGGTGCTTAATACATGCATCGCGACGAGCCGGTTCCCCAGCAGGTGGAAGGTGGGGCGGCTCTGCCTAATCAGGAAGGAGAGCCGTCCCGCCGATTCCCCGTCGGGATATCGGCCGGTGGTGTTGCTCGATGAGGCCGGGAAGTTTTTCGAGAAGATTCTCGCTTCCCGCATCATCGAGCACATCGAGGGCACGGGGCCGGACTTGGCAGAGTGCCAGTTCGGCTTCCGCACCGGCCGGTCCACGGTGGACGCGGTGGCTCGCCTCAAGCGGTGGACTGAGGCGGCCACAGCACGGGGGGACGTTGCGGTCGCGGTGTCTTTGGACATCGCGAACGCGTTCAACAGTCTCCCCCACGAGTGCATAGAGGAGGCGCTCAAGTACCACAGAGTGCCCCTCTACCTCCGCGCCCTCGTGAAGGACTACCTTTTTGGTCGGGTGGTTCTGTACGAGGACGCGGACGGACGCGTCCAGTCGTGGCCAATGGCGGCGGGCGTACCCCAGGGTTCCGTACTAGGCCCTCTACTATGGAACCTGGGGTACGACTGGGTCCTGCGCGGCTCTCTCTTGCCGCAGATGGATGTCGTCTGTTTTGCGGACGACACTCTAGTTGTGGCAAGAGATGGCGATTGGGAGGAGGCGGTCCACCGTGCGTCGGTCGGCACGTCTCTAGTCGTCCGACGCATCCGCCTCCTGGGGCTGGAAGTGGCCCTCGACAAGACGAGGGCCATGGGATTCCACGCCCCACGGCGCAGGATCCCACCGGGGCTCCGTGCCCGAGTTGAGGGGGTCCGGGTTCCCGTCGAGATGCACATCAAGTATCTCGGCCTGACCCTGGATCCCCGGTGGAAGTTTGAGGAGCATTTTAGGCTCCTCGCTCCCCGGCTGTGCGCCGCTGCAGCCGCGCTCGGGCGGGTCCTCCCAAACTTGGGGGGGCCCAATTCGTCGTGCCGTCGACTTTATCAAGGTGTGATAAGGTCGATGGCACTGTACGGAGCTCCGGTGTGGGCGGAGTGCCTCTCCCCCCGTGTGAAGGCCCTCTTGCACCGTCCGCAGAGGGCCATCGCGGCCCGGGCCGTGCGAGCTTATCGCACGGTCAGCCACACGGCGGCCTGCGTCTTGGCAGGCACGCCCCCGTGGCATGCCGATGCGCTGGTTCTGGCCCAGGTGCATCGGCATCGGGTCGCGGCGAGGGAACGGGGGGAACGGCCCGTCTTGGAGGAGGTAAGACGGGTCCGTACCCTGGCTCAGAGGGAGGCTCTGAGCCAGTGGGGTGAGGCACTCGCCACCCCAGCTGCCGGCCGCCGGACGGTTGAAGCAATCCGTCCGGTGTTGGAGGAGTGGGTTGGGCGCCGGCAGGGCAGCCTAACATACCGCTTGGTGCAGATGCTGACCGGACATGGTTGTTTCGGTCGGTACCTGCACCAGATCGCCCGTCGGGAGGAGTCGCCGAGGTGTCACCACTGCGACTCTCCCGACGACACGGCCGAGCACACGCTACTCGAGTGCCCGGCCTGGCGACGCGAGCGCCGCGAGCTGAGGGCGGCGCTCGGAGGCGGATACCTCTCGCTGCCGACCATGGTTCAAGCCATGGTTGGTAGCGACAGGATATGGGAGGCTGCCGCCTCCTTCTGCGAGACTGTACTCTCGCAGAAGGAGGCAGCGGAGAGGGAGCGGGAGGATGATCCTCAGGCCGCTCCCCTCCGGCGCAGACGGTTGGTTGGGAGAAGGCGGGCGGCCCGGACCGCTCGCGTTGTCCCAACCTAAGACGTGGCCTGCGTGTGCGAGGGTAGGCTCCTCGCACATGCATTGCACAGGCCCGTCACGTCTGGGTTGCCCTTGGTTTCCCCAGGGCAACCCCCCTTTGGCGCTGTCGCCACTCTAGAGTCGGCTTAGGCCGGCTTTCGGGTGGCTGGGTGGGCCTCACACCGGGACTGGACGCGGCTATGGCCGCGACCGGCCCGGGGTGAGGCCTGGTGCCCCGCCCTAGGACTGGCACTGGTCGGTGCTAGGGTCGGGCTGCCCGGAGGCGACTCGGTGAAATGCTTCGGCAGACCCCGGGTTGTCTCCATTATGGGCACGGGGAAACCGGAGTGGGTTAGCAGGTATTCCCAGTGCCGCCATGATCAGGTGCTGGGCGACCCCTGCACAGGCCCACGTCTAGCCGACGGTCCGCTGGTACCACCTAGCCAGCGGTTTAGGGTATCGTCTGTAAGCGGATTCCACTTCGCAACAAAAAAAAAAAAAGGTTAGGTTAGGTTAGGTTAGGTTAGGTTAGGTTAGGTTAGGTTAGGTTAGGTTAGGTTAGGTTAGGTTAGGTTAGGTTAGGTTAGGTTAGGTTAGGTTAGGTTAGGTTTTTTTTTTTTTTTTTTTTTTTTTTTTTTTTTTTTTTTTTTTTTTTTTTTTTTTTTTTTTTTTTTTTTTTTTTTTTTTTTTTTTTTTTTTGTTCACAATGGTTGTTTTGGTTTGGCTTGGGTCTTAAATCTAAGCGTCCACTACATTGTGGACTATCCACTTACTCGCTAAAGTGATTGGGTGTGCCAGAGCAGTTGGCCAAGAACGCGAATGGGATACGATCCCAGCCACGCCCGACACACCCCATCACCACTATCATAAACTAAATATATACCTAACTATACATATATCGGCTGTAGCGTGTGCAAGCTCAGCCGGCAGCGCGAATGGGATACGCTGCCGGCCAAACCTTAACCCACGCAAACAACCCTACCTAACTATACATATGTCGGTTGTAGCATGTGCAAGCTCAGCCAGCAGCGCGAATGGGATACGCTGCCGGCCAAACCTTAACCCACGCAAACAACCCTACCTAACTATACATATGTCGGTTGTAGCATGTGCAAGCTCAGCCAGCAGCGCGAATGGGATACGCTGCCAGCCAAACCTTAACCCACGCAAACAACCCTACCTAACTATACATATGTCGGTTGTAGCATGTGCAAGCTCAGCCAGCAGCGCGAATGGGATACGCTGCCGGCCAAACCTTAACCCACGCAAACAACCCTACCTATAAATAAACAATAATGTATATATGAGAATCGCAGCCAGCAGCGTATCACATCAAATGGGATACGCTGCCGGCTGCGATCTCTCTACGTGTACAAACATAAGCAAACACATAAATAATCACAAACATGTAAATGTTACATATCAACAAAAGTATAACAGTGAATCTATACAAAAGATACCAACGCGTGACCGCTGCGTTCGCGGTGTCCAGCGTCCCTATCAAAAGACATCAACGCGTGTCTGCGCTGCCGCCCCCCCCCCCCCGCGCGGCCGCGGCAGCGCTGCCGGCAGCGCTGCCGGCAGCGCTGCCGACCGCTGCCGGCCACGCCACCGCGGCAGCGCTGCCGACCGCTGCCGGCCGCGCCACCGCGGCAGCGCTGCCGACCGCTGCCGACCGCTGCCGGCCGCGCCCCCGCGGCAGCGCTGCCGACCGCTGCCGGCCGCGCCCCCGCGGCAGCGCTGCCGACCGCTGCCGGCCGCGCCACCGCGGCCGCGCTGCCACGATACCGCTGCACCGCTGCCGGTCACGACACTTACAAAGTATTAATAGTCATCACAGTTACGTAATTTGCAATTTCACAATTTCAACAATGACAAACAGAATAAAACAGAATAAGAATATACTAAACTAAATGATCCGTCATTACAAACAATTGTTAACTATTATTATCTACTGTTATAAAAATTTTCTATTTACACACACAAAGGAAAATCAATGCAATCAGTATAATACTATGCCCTACCTTATCCTAATATAATTTAATGCACAATGTCCTTGTTAACAAAATAATATTATTAATAATAACAATAATAGCATCTCAAACTAACACATGATAGAACATACACCTAATATAATAGCAATATTAGTACTATGTAGTACCGAGATAATACTATAAGTGACAACCTTAAATTACTAAAACTTAACTTAACATTACAATCCATGCAATACACACTGCCAAAACATCAAAACCTACTTCCACCCAGAAGACAAAGTCAAATCCGCGAGATGAGAGATGCGCTCAGCACCCCCTATACATTAGCGATCAAACATGAGCTCAGACGAATTTGTTTGTTTGCTGGAGTTGCATGCTTATTATGTAATGATTTATGATTTATGATGCTAACTTTAACATTAATCCGTGACTAAATTTAGTTATTTACAAATGTCTAACATAATTATTTAATTATCCTACATAACTATTCTATACAATAATTATAAAAACACAATAGCGCAATCATGCGCCTTGGCGCAACCGGCGATTTCCGTGTTTTTGAGTTTACCTATTTTAGTTTTATAATGAGATTATTATCTATAATAATTATATAATATATATATGTATACATAATATGTTTGACAGCTGCAGCTGCCGCTGCACGCCGCCTATTGGTCCCGCTGTACCCTACGCTGCATCCGCAAACCTATTCGTCCCCCTCTCCCCCGCGCGCTATGGGACCGCCTCCCCTCACCTCTATTCAGCCGTACTGTCCAATCCAGACAGCCCTCCGCTGATTGGTAGATGCCGTAAATAGGCTCGCCCGCTCTGATGGGGCAGAGCTTCTTACCCCTGCTATATACTAGTGATGTATATGCCGCGAAATAATTGGCTAGGAATAACTGCTGTTATTTTAGAATAACCAATAATGAGATATATGATTAGTACCATCATGATAGCGAGGAAGACAACAAGGTATAAGAATATCTAGCAACTTATTTATTACGGAGTTTACTAACAATATTTATAAAAGTTACTTATGCCATTTAATTGAATTGAACTACACATTTATACAGCGAAATAAAAATTTTTAAAATTTGAATTTAAAAATATATAAATCGATAATCGTGCCCGTGTACGGCTCGGAAATTAAACCTAAATTATACTTATTATTATAAAAATATTCAATTAACTCATGCATACCTACACTAGACTTATCTATATTACACTATAAAATCTTAACTTTATCGTTAGTTACCATAGTCTATCTTACTCAATATTTTATTCTTCATGGCACGCAATCTTGGGCAAACCTGGGATGTCGCTAGGTGTTTGGTGTCTGCATTGTCCTTGAATCTGGCATTGTGTGAGGTGCAGTTGGCGCATATAGGCGCCCCATTGCTTGCTTTGAGTGGGCAGGCTTGAGTTTCGTGATCCTTCTTTAGGCAAAAGAGGCAGAAGGCCTCCTTCTCACCGCACCTGTTCTTCGTGTGCCCGAACTGGCAGCACCTAAAGCACTGCACGAACGGCGAGAATTCTTCCGCATGTACCAGTTGGAAGTCCACGCATATCCTCTGCTTCTTCACTACTGCTTTCCAGACCTCCGGGTTGGCTAGGAAGACCGCATTGTAAAGCCTCTCATTTCGGTTGTTTCTCACGAACCTAAGCTTAAGCTGCGTCTGATCGAACGCCTCCAGCTCAGGATTCTGGTCCAGGAGTATGGCCGCAAGCTCGTCCCTATCTACGTTTTTGGACACGCCCTTCAAAATGAACATTGGCTGTAATTTCTTCTCAGCCTCAGCCACAATCAGAGTATTGTCACTGCTGTTGATTCGCCGCATGGCATCTTCCATTTGGTCACGGCTCTCAAATTCGACCCGCATTTTCCCCTTAGATAGGGCTTGAACGCGGGCCGGTGCGTATTTCGCCTCCCTAAAATTCACAGCCTTGCGGAGTTCGCGAACGGAGTCCTCTCGCGTATGCGTCGGCGACTTATGGGTAATTACCATTGCCGGCCGGGATGGTGGTGGTGGCGGCGCGCGAACTGGGGCCCTGCTGCCGTCGCCTGTAGGTTCCGTGGCTAAATGTGATTTGGCAATTTGCGCATACGTAGCCGTTGAGTTGGTCACAGCTTTTAGGGAGGGCGCTATTTTCTTTATTTCCGACTTGATCTCCTGCCGAATAGTGTCTCTGATCATGTCTGTCAGGCCGTTCAGGTTGCCATCGAGCAGGTCTTTGGTGGCTGATCGTGTCGCCTGCACCTGGGCCTGTGGTGGTGGTTGCGGTTGAGCCAGTTGGTCCAGCTTGCTGAGTCGCTCGCTGCAGTTCTGCAGTTCTACTGCCGCCTTAAATATAAAACCCTTGCTCTCTCTTGTTACGCTCTGGGTTTGGGCTCGGATTTTGATCTGGGAGGTCAAGTACTCCACCACCTTGGCGTATGAGTCCAGGTTATTCACGTCCTGAGAGCTCATCTTAAAAAACACCTGCACATCAGCAAACTCCTCCTTACCCTTTTTGCCGATGGCTTTCTTGGCCTGTTGCTTCTTCTCCGGGTGATCAGCTTGTGCTGTGCTGGTACAGGGTATCGGTTGGCCGCCTGGTACCTCCAGTGAGCTTGCTATTGGGAGTAAACTGAAAGTGTTGTTTAGCAGCGGGCTGCTCTCCGGGCTCATGTGCAGCTCTGGCGTAGCTAGACTTCGTGTACCATCAGCTTGGGGTGTGCCCGGCGTGGAGGTGATTGTAGCCTGTCGCGGCCGCGTGGGCGATCTCGCGATAGGCATATTGCCAGCTTATCGTTCAAACTTAAGTTCAAAATATAAATCAAAGTGTTCACTCACTGTAGGAATGTTGATATAGAATGGTATAATGCTTGTAAAAACGCAGTGTTCACTCACTGATAGGCCTGATTCTGATGCACTAGACGTAGCATGAAGTGTTCACTCACTATAAGGATAAGTCAATATTCACCAAAGTCCGCGCTGCCGCTGCCGCGCTGCCGCTGCCGCGCTGCCGCGCTGCCGCTGCCGCGCTGCCGCTGCCGCGCTGCCGCTGCCGCGCTGCCGCTGCCGCGCTGCCGCTGCCGCGCTGCCGCTGCCGCGCTGCCGCGCTGCCGCTGCCGCGCTGCCGCTGCCGCGCTGCCGCTGCCGCGCTGCCGCTGCAACGCTGCCGCTGCCGCGCTGCCGCTGCCGCTGCCGGCCGCGCTGCCGCGCTGCCGCTGCTGGTTGCGCTGCCAAGTGCGTCCGCGCCGCCGCTGCCGGGTGCGTTATCACTTGCGTCCGCGCTGCCGCTGCCGCGCTGCCGCTGCCGCGCTGCCGCTGCCGCGCTGCCGCTGCCGCTGCCGCTGCCGCTGCCGCTGCCGTGCTGCCGCTGCCGCGCTGCCGCTGCCGGCCGCGTTGGATGCGTGTTGTCTCGGGAGCGGCCCGAGAGCGACTGTGGTTAGGTTAGGTTAGGTTAGGTTAGGTTAGGTTAGGTTAGGTTAGGTTAGGTTAGGTTAGGTTAGGTTAGGTTAGGTTAGGTTAGGTTAGGTTAGGTTAGGTTAGGTTAGGTTAGGTTAGGTTAGGTTAGGTTCCGGGTTCACGTCGAGATGCACATCAAGTATCTCGGCCTGACCCTGGATCCCCGGTGGAAGTTTGAGGAGCATTTTAGGCTCCTCGCTCCCCGGCTGTGCGCCGCTGCAGCCGCGCTCGGGCGGGTCCTCCCAAACTTGGGGGGGCCCAATTCGTCGTGCCGTCGACTTTATCAAGGTGTGATAAGGTCGATGGCACTGTACGGAGCTCCGGTGTGGGCGGAGTGCCTCTCCCCCCGTGTGAAGGCCCTCTTGCACCGTCCGCAGAGGGCCATCGCGGCCCGGGCCGTGCGAGCTTATCGCACGGTCAGCCACACGGCGGCCTGCGTCTTGGCAGGCACGCCCCCGTGGCATGCCGATGCGCTGGTTCTGGCCCAGGTGCATCGGCATCGGGTCGCGGCGAGGGAACGGGGGGAACGGCCCGTCTTGGAGGAGGTAAGACGGGTCCGTACCCTGGCTCAGAGGGAGGCTCTGAGCCAGTGGGGTGAGGCACTCGCCACCCCAGCTGCCGGCCGCCGGACGGTTGAAGCAATCCGTCCGGTGTTGGAGGAGTGGGTTGGGCGCCGGCAGGGCAGCCTAACATACCGCTTGGTGCAGATGCTGACCGGACATGGTTGTTTCGGTCGGTACCTGCACCAGATCGCCCGTCGGGAGGAGTCGCCGAGGTGTCACCACTGCGACTCTCCCGACGACACGGCCGAGCACACGCTACTCGAGTGCCCGGCCTGGCGACGCGAGCGCCGCGAGCTGAGGGCGGCGCTCGGAGGCGGATACCTCTCGCTGCCGACCATGGTTCAAGCCATGGTCGGTAGCGACAGGATATGGGAGGCTGCCGCCTCCTTCTGCGAGGCTGTACTCTCGCAGAAGGAGGCAGCGGAGAGGGAGCGGGAGGATGATCCTCAGGCCGCTCCCCTCCGGCGCAGACGGTTGGTTGGGAGAAGGCGGGCGGCCCGGACCGCTCGCGTTGTCCCAACCTAAGACGTGGCCTGCGTGTGCGAGGGTAGGCTCCTCGCACATGCATTGCACAGGCCCGTCACGTCTGGGTTGCCCTTGGTTTCCCCTGGGCAACCCCCTTTGGCGCTGTCGCCACTCTAGAGTCGGCTTAGGCCGGCTTTCGGGTGGCTGAGTGGGCCTCACACCGGGACTGGACGCGGCTATGGCCGCGACCGGCCCGGGGTGAGGCCTGGTGCCCCGCCCTAGGACTGGCACTGGTCGGTGCTAGGGTCGGGCTGCCCGGAGGCGACTCGGTGAAATGCTTCGGCAGACCCCGGGTTGTCTCCATTATGGGCACGGGGAAACCGGAGTGGGTTAGCAGGTATTCCCAGTGCCGCCATGATCAGGTGCTGGGCGACCCCTGCACAGGCCCACGTCTAGCCGACGGTCCGCTGGTCCACCTAGCCAGCGGTTTAGGGTATCGTCTGTAAGCGGATTCCACTTCGCAACAAAAAAAAAAAAAAAAAAAAAAAAAAAAAAAAGGTTAGGTTAGGTTAGGTTAGGTTAGGTTAGGTTAGGTTAGGTTAGGTTAGGTTAGGTTAGGTTAGGTTAGGTTAGGTTAGGTTAGGTTAGGTGGGGTGCATGTTGGGGAGCCTCCTAGTGTGCTGGGGGCGTTGTCGGGATCGCTTGTTGCATTTGATGTTCTGTCATCCGGTGCAAACGGTGGTCCCACAACGTGTCCAGACGGCGCATCCTGGGCGACTGCGAATTCATTATCCGCTCGTAGGGTAATGGGTTCGCAGCCGGCCAATCTCCAACACAGTGCGGCTGCCTTCGGGCATTGCACGGCCGCACAAACCCGTAGCCCTGCATTTATGTGGGGTCGGGGGCTGGGCGTATGGGGCTTGCCCTGTGCGTCTGGCTGTGAGGAAGAAAACCTCTATAAAAAATCACCCTCGGGGGGCCCCCTTGGGGGGCCAGTGGAGCTTCGGCTCGTGGTATGGCGGCCTTCAAGGCCGCGGTCCGCTTCATGCGGACGGTGTCGGGAGCTTTTGCTCGTGGCGCAGTCGCGCCTTTGTTGGAAAGGTCCTTTTCAGGACCAGCGGACTTCGGTCGGTGTATGGCGGGCCTTCAAGGCCCGCGGAACGTTCAGCGTTCGTTTCCGGCGTGGGGCGCTCCAACGCTCCATTTGCGTCGGCTCTTGGGGCCTGCCTTAACTGGCCGGTCCCGACGGAGCTTGCCTTTATTGGCTGGCTCAGCGGCCGCCTTCGGGTGGCGTGGCACGGCGGACCTTCAAGGTTCGCGGCGCGGCGGGTCTGGCGGCCGTGGTTTTGCGGTCGCTGGGTGGGTTTCGGCCTCCCGTCGGGCAACCCGTTATCCCGTGTGTGTGTCTGGTGTCATGTCTATCGGCACACACGGGACCGGGGGGGCTTGCCTTAATCGGCTGGCCCTGCGAGGAGACAACCTCAATAAAAAACCCCAATTCCCCGTAGTTGAGATCCGTGGCTACGGGGGGCCTTCGGGTGGCGGGCCGGGTAGAGTCCGCCAGCTAGCGATCCCCTCCAGGAGACCGCCCGACCTCCTGGAGTATTAGGGTTACCCGGGTGCAGGGGGCACCGCCCGGGTGGACGTTTATTTCCCCCATACTCGTGGGATTAGTATGGCAGTTAATATCAATAAAAACAAACCCAAAACCAAATCCATCAGCTTAAGTTTCCCTGTGGAAACTTGCTCCGGCAGGAGCCTAAGATCAAAGGACAAAGCGCCCTGTCCGCAGGTGAGTGGCGCGGATAGTGACGTGTCGGACGACGATGTCGAGCGAGTCTCGACCTTTGGCTCGTGCCAGTCGCTCGAAACAGTGGGGTCCCAGTCGGGACGTAAGAGGTTAAGGTCCGTTGACTCAGGATCGGATAGTGCATCAAGCGCAGAGGTGGCGGCGGCGCCTAAAAAGCCCGCTTCGGGGGAAACGACCCGTGGACGAGGCCGCCCTATTAAGACGGGAGAATATGCAGGCCTGGCGAAAGCCAGGGACGAGTACAATGCCCAGCTGCGTGAGTCAATGCAGCTGGAGGCAGAAAAGAAGTTCGCGGAGGAGCTGGCGCAAAGACGAACGCGCTCAACCTCGGCCGTCTCCTCAGCAAATTCTGATAGCATTATCCTAATGGAGGAAGAGCCCAGCGCGGCCCAAATTTTCAAGGCGGTACAAAGTGAGCTGCAAACCATTCTTAAAGTGGCCACCACATCCAGCCACCTTAAGGGCACGTATCAAAAAGCCCTTAAAAACTCGGCAGCATCGATCAAAGAGTACACGCAATCGCTCCTTAGCTGTACCGTGTCAGACGAGGTAGCTAAGTTGGAGCGCGAGAACAGGCGCCTTAGATCTGATATGGACGAGCTGCGTAAGCAACTCGAAGACATGCGCGCAGCAAGACCGGGCCCGCAAGAGCCAGGAGTGTCACAACCCTTGGATGGGGACAAAATTCTTCAAGCGGTCTCCACCGTTGTCGATGAAAAGATCCGGGTGGCAATGACATCGGCCACAAACATGATTAACGCCCGCATTGAGGGCCTTAAAGTTGCGGACAGACCGCGGCCACCGTTGGCCGCGGACAAAGCGAGGGAAGGTATTCAGTCACACCCTCCTTCCGAAGTAGATTTCCCGCCCTTAGCGGCACCAAAAAAGAGAGTCCCTCCCGCCATTACTTCAAAGTGCGGGACCATGTCCATCATACCCTGTACGTCATCCCAACGTAAGGGAAAAGGAAAGGGGAAGGGAAAGAAGACGGCGCCTGTTCCGGCACAACCGACTCCGCCTGTATCCGACCCACCAGCAGCCTCAACGTCAGAAGAGGCCCCCTGGACCACTGTTGGGAAAGGCGGTAAAGTAAAGAAGGCGAAGCCCACTGCGCCGGCCTCTAAGCCTCAGGCTGCGCCCAAGCCAAAGCCCAAATCTAAGGCTCAAGCCCAATCGAAGGCAAAGAAACCGCGTAAAGTCCGGGAGCCCCGCACGGCCGCTGTAGTGATTACACTCGGCTCCGAGGCGGAGAAATCAGGCCTTTCGTACGCTGAAATAATAAGGAAGGCACGGTCTGCCATCAACATTGAGGAGCTTGGCATTCCACCAATCCAGATAAAGACGGCAGTAACCGGCGGCAAAATCCTGCAGGTCTCCGGGGACAACCAGGGCCCCAAAGCAGACGAGCTGGCGCAGCAGTTGAGGACCATTTTTGGTAACGACGACATTCGAGTCTCCAGGCCCACGAAGTGCATGGAGATCAGCATCATGGGTCTGGACGACTCAATAGACCGGGGCGAACTTACTGCCGCCATTGCCGAAAAAGGCAGTTGTGCATCTGACAGCATAAAAGTTGGTGAAATCCGTCGCGCTCCCAGCGGAATGGGGTCCGCGTGGGTGTCGTGCCCTGTTGGCGCAGCTAACAAACTTTTGGAGGCCGGTCGCCTTCTAATTGGGTGGAGCTCAGCGCGAGTCCGTGCAGTAGAGCCCCGCCCGATGAAATGTTTCCGCTGCCTGGAGCGAGGGCACGCCCGACCACATTGCTCTGGCGTGGACCGCAGCGATATCTGCTTCCGTTGCGGGAAACCTGGGCACAAGGCGTCTGGTTGTACAGCGGAGCCGCACTGTGTTGTTTGTGCGGCCGCAAAAAGACCTGCAGGACATATTTTGGGGGGTAAGAGCTGCAAGGCCCCAACCGCCCCCCCGAAGAGGGTAAAGAATAAGGCCGCCAAGACCCCGGCTACTCAAGAGGCTGCAGATCCAGCGCAGCCTATGGATACAACACCAGCTCCAAATGGCCCTACGACCTGCGTGTAAATTCATACAGTCGAACTTGAACCACTCCTCTGGTGCGCAGGATCTCCTTTTGCAAACCACGAGAGAGTGGTCAATTCACATCGCTGTGGCTGCTGAGCCGTACTACGTCCCACCTTGCTCCAACTGGGCTGCGGACCTGGACAGCACAGTTGTAATCATCAGGTCGGCGCTCAATGCCTCTCCAGCCCTCTCAGTCCATCAGAGGGGGCACGGGTTTGTTGTCGCCAAATGGGGAGATACGGCCATCATTGGCGTATACTTCTCCCCCAATAGGCCACTGGCCGAGTTCGAGGCCTTCCTTGATGATCTTGGTGCTGCAATACGTCAGTCGCCTTCAACGCACACCTTGGTTCTGGGGGACTTCAATGCCAAGTCAACGGCTTGGGGTTCCCCTGGCACTGATCTTCGAGGTGCAGCAGTAGAGATTTGGATGGCCATGTTCGGCCTCATTCTCTTAAATCAGGGCTCAGCCTACACCTGCGTGCGACAGCGGGGGGGGTCTATAGTGGACTTAACGTTCGCTACCCCCGCTCTCGCCGCGCACGTGTCTGGCTGGCAGGTCCTAGAAGAAGCCGAAACCTTGAGTGACCACCAGTACATCTCGTTCAACATCTTTTCTCGGGGTGATACTGGTGGCCGCCCCAGCTCATCGTTGCAGTCAACCTTCCCCAAGTGGGCCCTTACAAAACTCAATAGCGAGCACCTTGAGGAAGCGGTTCTGGTAGAGGACTGGTGCTCACCATCCACCGCTTTACCAACCGACGTCGACGCAGAGGCAGACCGCTTCCGCAAATCCCTGCAGCGGATCAGCGACGCCGCCATGCCAAGAATCCACCGCCAGCCTCGTAAAGGGGCCGTTTATTGGTGGTCCGAGGAGATTGCAGCACTTCGGGCTGATTGTGCCGCCAAACGGCGAGAGCTGGCCCGGTACCGCCACCGCACGCGTAACACCTACCGTGATGCGGTCTGGGAGGATCACCTGCACGGCCTCTACACTGAGGCGCGGCGGACTATGCGAGTGGCCATCTATAAGGCGAAGACGGAAGCACGGGAACAGATGCTGGAGTCTCTCGACAACGACCCGTGGGGTCGACCGTATCACATCGCACGCAGCAAACTGCGCGGGCAAGGTCCCCCGGTTGCGGAATCTCTGGAACCACACCTTCTCCAGAGCGTTGTCGAGGCACTGTTCCCGTCTCGCGGTGAACATGTCCCCCCGCCCATGGTCCCTCGTGGGGCCGTGTCCTCGGACGAAGGGTCGGTGGAGCCAATCTCTGACGCCGAGTACGACTCTGCCGTCACTAGGCTGCGGGCCAAAAAGACTGCCCCAGGCCCCGACGGGGTTCACGGGCGCGTCTTGGCGCTCTCACTTGTGGAGTTAGAACCGCGCATGCGGAACCTTTTCAACGCGTGCCTCAGAAACGGCAAATTTCCGCAGGTGTGGAAGCGAGGGCGTCTGGTCTTGTTACATAAGGCGGGCAGGTCTGCCGACTCACCCTCTGCCTACCGGCCCATTGTCCTCTTGGATGAGGCCGGTAAGCTTTTGGAGCGCATTGTTGCGGGCCGTATCATCAGCCACTTGTCGACCACGGGACCGGATCTGGCCGGGTGTCAGTTCGGCTTTAGAGAGGGCCGCTCTACCATCGACGCGATTATGCGCGTGAAGGCCCTCTCTACCGAGGCAGTTTCTCGCGGCGGGGTGCTTTTGGCGGTGTCTCTCGACATCGCCAACGCTTTTAACACCCTGCCGTTTGAGTGCATTCTCGAGGCTCTGCGTTATCATGGGCTGCCTCGGTATCTGCAAAACATCATAGCAGATTACCTAAGAGGCCGAACTGTCACCTGCCAAGACCGAAACGGCAGGCTGTTCGAGCGGCGGATGACGTGCGGTGTTCCACAGGGGTCGGTTCTAGGCCCTCTCCTGTGGAACATCGGGTATGATTGGGTGTTGCGGGGTGCCCTTCTGCCGGGCGTCCGCATCTTTTGTTACGCGGACGACACCCTCGTAACAGCCCGAGGCTCGACTTTCGCGCAGGCTGCGCTCCTGGGTAAGGTTGGGACTATCCAGGTTGTCCACAAGATCGAGAGGCTCGGTCTGCGGGTGGCCCTCGACAAAACCGAGGCCCTGCTTTTTCATGGGCCGCGGAAGGGTCCGCCCGCGGGAGCATCTCTCGATTTAAATGGGGTGAGGGTCGCTATCGGTCCAACCTTAAAGTACTTGGGGCTTTTACTTGACCCGGGGTGGAACTTTAAGTGCCACTTCCGGGTTCTTAGCCCCAAGCTAACGGCGACGACATCTGCCTTGGGCAGACTCCTGCCCAACGTCGCGGGCCCCGGAGACGTGTGCCGCCGCCTCTTCACGGGGGTGGTGCGCTCGATGGCGCTGTACGGTGCGCCAGTGTGGGTGGATGCTCTGACGGCCCATAACAAGACCCTGCTGCGGAGAGCGCAGCGGGTCATGGCCGTCAGAGTAATCCGGGGATACCGCACTATCTCGTTCGAGGCTTCATGCCTACTGGCCAGGACACCTCCCTGGGATCTCGATGCAAGAGTCCTAGCGGAGGTGTACGAGCACGGAGCTGAGCTTCGTGCGGAGTTGGGGCACCGGCGCATCATGCCGGAGCTAGTGTCACGCTGGAGGCGGGAGGCGCAGGGGCGCATTTTAAGCGCCTGGCTGCAACGCCTTGACGAGCCCACGGCCGGTCTCAGGACTGTAGAGGCCATCCGCCCTGCATTTCGGGCGTGGATGAGGCAGCGGCACGGGGTGTTGACCTACCGTGTTGTGCAGATTCTGACCGGACACGGTTGCTTCGGCAGATACCTGCACAACACGGCCAAGCGGGAAACTGATGCCCGCTGCCATGAGTGCGGCCACAGCGAGGACACGGCGCAGCACACGCTGGAGCTCTGCCCGGCGTGGGCTTCACAACGCCGTGCCCTAGTCGCTGTCATTGGTGGCGACCTCTCCCTGCCGACCGTCGTGGAGAAGATGGCTGGCAGTGAGAGAAACTGGGAGGCGGTAGCCACCTTCTGCGAGGAAGTCATCTCGCGGAAGGAGGCTGCGGAACGGGCCCGTGAGGAAGACGCCCTTGCGGACCCGATTCGCCGTAGAAGGCTGGGCCGGAGAAGGCGGCTCTACGGCCACCTTCAACCGCCGAGTGGGGACGGCGGGTGACGGAGTGGGGCTCCGTCACCCGCGCCAAGGCGTCCCTGCGTGGGGGAGCACGCGTTTTGTTTCGCGCGTGCTCCCTATCCCTGGTGAGCCCGGAAGCGGGCGGTAACCGCATAGTCTTCGGCGCATGGCAGTGATTGCGAAAAGTTTCCTGTCGTGCGTCGAAGCCGCGGTCTTGAGAAACACGTTGGTTTTTAGTGGGTATGCCGGCACTTTACACCGGTGACTCCCACATAACCCAGGGGCAGCCCCATTCGCTCCTGGGTACCTATAAAAGGTTTTCCAACGCAAAAAAAAAAAAAAAAAAAAAAAAAAAAAAAAAAAAAAAAAAAAAAAAAAAAAGGTTAGGTTAGGTTAGGTTAGGTTAGGTTAGGTTAGGTTAGGTTAGGTTAGGTTAGGTTAGGTTAGGTTAGGTTAGGTTAGGTTGGGGTGCATGTTGGGGAGCCTCCTAGTGTGCTGGGGGCGTTGTCGGGCTCACTTGTTGCATTTTGGCGGATGTTCTGTCATCCGGTGCAAACGGTGAGTCCCACAACGTGTCCAGACGGCGCATCCTGGGCGACTGCGAATTCATTATCCGCCCGTAAAGGGTAATGGGTTCGCAGCCGGCCAATCTCCAACACAGTGCGGCTGCCATTGGGCATTGCACGGCCGCACAAGCCCGTAGCCCTGCATTTATGTGGGGTCGGGGGCTGGGCGTATGGGGCTTGCCCTGTGCGTCTGGCTGTGAGGAAGAAAACCTCTCTAAAAAATTACCCTGGTGGGGCCCCCTTGGGGGGCCAGTGGAGCTTCGGTTCTTCGGAGGTGTCTGCGGTTGAGCTTTGCTCCCGCGGTGGACACTCTGGTTTCCGAGTGTTGTGGGCCGCTCTCGGCGCTCTTCTGTTTCGTCAGAAGAGGCAGGAGACGCGGTGGTTTGACAGGAGGAGAACGGGCTGTTTGTCGGCTCGTGGCGTAGTTTCGCCTTGTCTAGGAGTTTTATCTCCTGCGGGAGCTCTATCTCTCGCTGACGGTCGTTTTAGGCGGTCACGCGCGGCGGGGATCCCTGTATGACAGGCCCTCGTCGGGCAACTTGTTACCCTCACTGAGAGGGCCAAGAGACTAGGCCACTGAGGTCTGGTCTGAGAGGAGCTTACCTCAATAAAAAAGCCCCAAGCCTAAGTTTGAAGTGTGGTGATAGGCTGAATGGCCAGAGGGAGTCTGGTCCCTAGCACTAGTGGTGAAAGGGAGTAAGCGAGAACCTATACTCGCCAAAAAATGGGAACAACCACCATGGACGCAGATCTAAAAACAAAACAACCCCAGGAGGGTACCACCGTAGGTGGAGAATCCCTCCCTTCGGCTTCGGCCGATGGCAGGCCCCACGTATCTGGGGGGGGCCAAGACTGCTCCGTGTCAGTTGACACGAGGTCATACAATCCCGCTGACCACGGGCGCTTGTCGTTATCTCGGGCGGCTAGTGTGAAATTGGTTACGAGTGAGAGTGGTGAGGAAGTCGGCATCAATAAGTCCGGCGGTCACGGTAAAGGCAAGGAGGTGTCAAGACTTTGGAGGCAAGGACAGTCTGATATGGAGACCGAATCAGATGGGTCGGGATACGAGACCCCTTGCGCAGCGAAACAAGCGGCTTTAACTTCAAAGTTTCTTAAAGAGGGAATGGAGTCGGATAGTTCAATGCCGGCGAGAAACACACGCAGTAGATCTACTGTCGTGAAAAGAAAAAGAGAGGAAAGAGGCAATGGTAGAAGCCGTAGCGACTCATCGTCCACAGAATCAGTGATCTTCAGGCCATCATCAGCTGCGCCGGGATCTACGGCGAAAAGAGGACGCGGACGGCCACCGACGGTTGGTACTTTCGTTGGTTATGGTAAAGCCAAAGAAGAGAGGGAGAGGAAAAGGCTTGACATTGCGGAGGACATAACGGCTAAGGAGATTGCTGACTTAGCTAGAGATTTCACTGGCGGGGAAAAGGGAAGGAAAATCCCCGACAAACTGGACGACGATATTGACGACCCGTCAGCCCCTGGGCTTATTGAGATGGGCAAACAAGCGGTCAAAGTTTTTGAGACAATGCTCGAAAAGTCCCAGAGATTAAAGGGCAGTGTCAAGGGGGAAATGAAGCGAGCCTGTATTTTAATGGCGGAAGTAATGAACAGGATAGGAGCACTCACCATCACAGAGGAGACCAAAATGCTCCACCGAGAGAATGACCACCTCAAAAATGAAGTGAGGATCATGAAGGAGAGGACGGAGCGCATCGAAAAAGACCTGGAGGAGTGCAGATATCAACTCTTGCGCAATAAAGCTACTGCGGATAAACCTCCGACGGCCCCTCAGGATCCACGCCTCGAGGACAGGCAGAAGGAGAAGGACGAAGACAGGCTGAGGACGGAAATTCTCGCGTCCGTCCGAAACATGATGGAAGCGAACACAGAGTCCATCCTGAGAAGGCTTCCGCCACTCGCACCTGAACCTAACCTTAGACCGCCTCTTGCAGCCGACGTGAGACGCCAAGCTGTGGCTAAGGAAACTCCAACAGGACCTGGCGAAAAGAATGGACCTAAGAAAGGTAAAAAGAAAAGGAGCAGAAAGAATGAGGAGACGAAGATCCAACCAAGGGTTGAAAATACTCCCCCCGTGAGTACCCCGCCAAATGAACCACCTACCTCTGCTGCGACTCAGGACAGGGAGGACGAAGAAGGTTGGAATAAAGTAGTGGGCAAGAACACCCAAAGAAAAGAAAAAAGAGAAAAGGCAAGAAATATGCAAAAGGAGGCAAACAGCAAGGCCACAGGAAAACCCAAAGTTGGCACTGAAGCTCACAAAAAGAGAAAACGGCCGCCTAAACTGCGAGAAAGGAAGACTGCAGCAGTGGTCGTCGACATTATACAGTCGGAAAAAGAAAAAGGCTTGACGTTTGCCGAGGTCATGAAGCAGGCGAAACAGAATGTTGACCTTAAGGAACTGGGGATCACTGGCATCAACTTTAGGAGGTCGGTCGCGGGGGCGCTTGTCCTCGAACTTCCCAAGGAGGCCGGTGTTGTTGAGGCTCAAAGACTAGAACAGACCCTTAAGGAAAAGCTCCCTGTATCGGTCCGGGTGACGCGCCCAATTAAAAAGGCGGAACTCAGGGTGCTGGGGATGGACGACTCAGTTTCCTGCGATGAGGTTGCTGCAGCCGCTGCTAAAGCGACAGGACTTCTGGTGGAGGATTTTGCTATTGGGGAACTGAGGATGGACCGATACGGCATGTTGGCCACATTGATCCGTTGCCCTGTGGCAGCTGCCAAAAAGTTACTAGAGCAGAAGCGCCTGCTGGTCGGATGGAGCTCGGCAAGAATCGTCGCCCTTGAGCCTCGACCGATGCGGTGCTACCAGTGTATGGAGTTAGGGCACACTCGGCAAATTTGCGCATGCAATATCGACCGGAGCAACCAATGTTTCCGCTGCGGAGCCACTGGTCACTTTGCCGCGGATTGCAGGGCGAAACCGAACTGCACGGTCTGCGCCGCTCATGGCAAGCCAGCCGACCATACCATGGGGGGCCGGTTGTGTCGCCCAACCCAATCGAATAGCAGAAGACGTGGTCCTCCGAGGTCCTCCAGCTCTGCAAGGCCTGCCAAGTTAACCCAGAAGCTGCCCGTGGAGGCGATGGTCACGGATAATGCCCAGGGGTAGAACACAGCGTCTTATTCAGGGGAATTTGAACCATGCTCGGCACGCACAAGACCTCCTGGTGCAGTTCATGGCGGAGGAAGAAATTGACCTGGCAGTGATGGCGGAGCCGTACCTGGTCCCAAACCAACCTCGATGGGCTGGTGATCGGGACGGTTCGGTGATGATAGCTGGAGGACTAAACTCTCCACCCCTCAGAGTTAGGTTCAGAGGGCAAGGTGTGGTAGCAGTGAACTGGGAAGAGGTCGTTGTAGTCGGCGTATACTTTTCGCCTAATAGGCCAGTGGCGGATTTCGAGGCGTTTCTAATTCAGCTCGGGCAGGTCGTCAGCGCAGCTCACCCTCTTCCCGTGGTGCTAATGGGTGATCTCAACGCCAAGTCGTCTGCGTGGGGATCGGACACAAACGACCAGAGAGGTGATTTGCTGGAAGATTGGCTGGTGCAAATGGGTCTCGTCGTTGTCAACGTTGGACGCGAATGGACATGTGTGCGGCAGCAAGGGGGATCAGTGGTGGACATCACTCTGGCCTCCCCTGGGTTGGCCGATCGGATTTGTAACTGGCGTGTGCTAGGTGGGGTGGAGACACTCTCAGACCACGTCTATATCCGGTTTGAGGTCTCCATATCATCAAGCGTAGATGGTGGTAGCAGCTCAGCGCGGCGTGACCCTTTTCCGCGTTGGTCGCTGACGAAGTTAGATAGGGAGAACGCTGAAATCGCGGCAATTATAGCTTCCTGGGTACCAGCCCCGGAGGGGCCTACTGGAGTTGACGACGAAGCGAGCCGACTGCGGGACGCCTTTCAGTCTGTGTCCGACGCGTCAATGCCTCGCGTGCGTCGTCCTCCTCCGAAGAAAGAGGTCTATTGGTGGTCCCAGGAACTGGCCAATCTCCGTGCGGCGTGCATCAGTGCCCGGAGAGCTTACACCAGAAGTAGAAGAAGTAGATTTCGCGACTTGGACAGGGAGGCTGTTCTCTGGTCAGCCCATCGCGACGCAAAGGACACCTTCAAAAAGGCCATTGCACAAGCCAAAGACAGAGCTTGGCAGGAACTTTTAGACGGCATAGATGCGGATCCCTGGGGTCGCCCATACCAAAGGGCTCGTGACAAACTGCGCTCCCAGGGTCCACCTGCAGTCGAGACTATGCAGCCTGAGCTGCTCAACAATATCGTCGAGGCCTTGTTCCCGCACGTTGCAGAACACACTCCTCCTTCTATGGTGCCGCCGGAACAGATCGAGCCGGAAGACGAACAAGCCACGGCACCAGTTACGACAGGCGAAATAGAAAGTGCAATAGAAAAGATGACCGCTCGTAAAACCGCCCCCGGGCCAGATGGGATGCACGGGCGTGTACTACAACTGGCTCTGGACCATCTTGGAGGTTCGATGCGCTCCCTATTTGACAGAGCAATAACAGAGGGCAAATTTCCGAACATCTGGAAGACAGGGAGACTGGTTCTGCTTCACAAACACGGCAGACCAGCGGATTCCCCTAGCGGGTACAGGCCCATAGTACTGCTAGACGAGGTGGCCAAAATTTTCGAGAGGATCTTGGCAGGTCGCCTTAACCATCATCTAACGAACCGTGGAACCGGCCTCTCCAATGCCCAATTCGGGTTTAGGGAGCACCGATCGACAGTGGACGCGGTGCTGGTACTAAAAAGTGCCCTTCAGGCGGCACAACAAAGGGGGGAGGTGCTCATAGCGGTGTCCTTAGACATTGCAAATGCCTTCAACACCCTCCCCTTTGCTACAATACTGGAAGCACTTCGTTTCTTTGGTGTACCGGCATATCTGCAGAGGCTAGTGAAAGACTACCTGACGGCACGGGAGGTATTGTATGCAGGTCAAAGTGGTGTCCTTCAGAGACGGCGTATGTTGTGCGGTGTTCCACAGGGGTCGGTATTGGGGCCACTCCTGTGGAACATCGGATACGATTGGGCCCTCAGGGGAGCCCCTCTGCCCGGGATGGGAGTGATCTGCTACGCGGACGACACTCTCATCACGGCCAGAGGCAGGGACCCACAAAGGGCTGCTGCGTTGGCGACGGCTGCCACCAGCCTTATAGTAGGCCGAATAAAGAGGCTGGGCCTTCAAGTTGCCGCTCACAAAACGGAGGCAATTCTGTTTCGGCCTCCCCGGACTAGGCGCACCACCGGACTGATAATAGAGGTAGAGCGAGCTCGGATTGAAGTGGGCTACACGCTGAAATATTTGGGGCTGGTGTTAGACGACACCCTGAACTTTGAAGAGCACTTCCGCCTGCTTAAGAAGAAGTTAGTAGGTACTGCTGGAGCCCTCGCAAGGCTTTTGCCCAACGTTGGAGGCCCCAGTGGCACTTGTCGGAAGCTATACGCGGGTGTACTGCGTTCAATGGCGCTGTACGGTAGCCCCGTATGGGTCGACGCCCTTTCCGACCGCAACCGTGCCCACCTGCGCCAAGCACAGCGGATAGCGGCCAACAGAATCATTAGGGGCTACTGTACAATCGGGTTTGACGCCGCCTGCGCCCTTGCTGCAACCCCACCATGGGAGATGGAAGCGGAAGTCCTTTCAAAAATATACAGGATGAGGGTTAATGCGATCACGACGGCAACACCAATCGACATAGAACGCATCCGGCGGCACGCCAAAAAGGAACTGGTCGCTGAGTGGGCGGAGAAGCTCTGCACTGCCACGTATGGAGTAAGAACCATTGAAGCACTCCGTCCGGCCCTGTACAAATGGGTGCGGAGAAAGCGCGGCTCGCTTACCTACCACATGGTGCAGTTGCTCTCAAATCATGGTTGCTTTGGGAGCTACCTACACCGAATTGGTAGAGAAGCGAGCCGTGCCTGTGTCCACTGTGGGCATGTGGAGGATAACGCCCAACACACCTTAGAGGACTGCCCCTTCTTTGGGCGACAACGACAAGAGTTAGTACGCATCATAGGGTATGACCTCTCGCTGCCTGGCGTGGTTCTGTCCATGCTAAGCAGCGAAAGGTCATGGGACGCAGTGGCAACCTTCTCTGAGACCGTCATCTCGGAGAAGGAAGCCTCGGAGCGGGCCAGAGAAGACGATCCTCTCTCTGACCCGCGCCGACGCCGCCGCAGCGGGCGAAGGAGGCGCCAGTTTGCACGACAGGTGCCTCCCTAGCCTGGACCACGTGGGCGTGGGGACGGGGGTCCCGACGTCCACATTGCACGGTCCAGCCGATTGACGATCGCCCCTTGCTCAGGCCATCGTCAGTTCCCTGTAGGGTAGTGGAATAGAGGGGGCTCTGTAACAGCCCTCCTCTGAGTGTAGGGGCCAACATACGCCCCCCCCTCTTTGTGGAGTCTGAAAGGACCTCGCCATCGTCGCAGGATGAAAAATAACAGTTCCCTGGACGACATACGGCGGTAGCGGAGCACCCTGTGTTTTAGTCGGTTCGAGTCCGACATAACTCGTTACCCCCCCGGGTAACCAGTATGCGTGGGCATTTCACAGGGCAAAAAAAAAAAAAAAAAAAAAAAAGGTTAGGTTAGGTTAGGTTAGGTTAGGTTAGGTTAGGTTAGGTTAGGTTAGGTTAGGTTTTTTTTTTTTTTTTTTTTTTTTTTTTTTTTTTTTTTTTTTTTTTTTTTTTTTTTTTTTTTTTTTTTTTTTTTTTTTTTTTTTTTTTTTTTTTTCACCTGACTACCTCAGACATTATCCGAGCCTTTTTGTATCTTGAATTTACTTACATTCATTCCAGTTCTCGCATTTATGCCTCTCGTACTTTCATTCTTCATACTTTATCTTTCTTTCATACATCTCTTTTGCTACTTAATTTATTAGATGCTAAGGGATATTCTGCTAAGGTTCTTTATTTAAATTATTATGTCCAGTCTCTTTATTGATTACATATTTTCTACTTATTTATAGTTTACATTTTATCTTATCTTATATTTCGTACATCTTGTATCATAGTCGGCTACTTGTTATATCATTATACATTACAATTTCTTATTTTAATTATACATTCATATATTGTTTATTATATTAACAATTTTCTATATTTATTGACATCTTATACTTTACTTATTCTATGGCATTATACACTATTATCTACATTGTACATAGATTATTTTCATTTATTATTGCAATATTTTGACATTTTTGTTATTTATTTTGCATTTATACTTATTTCTATGTCACGTTCTAACTTTCTAATTTACAATTCTTTTCAATATATATTTACATTGTGGCTTTTGCCCCCTATTACTTTTATATAATTGTTGTATATACATTTCATATATCACAGTTTTTGGCTGTTATGTTTTACATAACATACAACTTATTACTGTTTAATATTTACATATTGTTCGTTATCTATTTATCACAGTTAGACTTAATTCTATGTTATTTATTAAAGCTGACTAGTTTTGTACATTATTTTCCTAATTCCCTATGGTATTGCAATTTTTTGAAGCCCATTTTCCTATCATGTTTATTATGTTTATTTGATTTTGCTCTATTTTATGTTTATATTAGTTAAATGTTTCTCATTTTTTCAACCGTTTTTATTTATTGTTTATTTGTACTACTGTATGTTTGTTTGATTTGTATGTTAGTTTTTAACCTGTTTTCCATTTTTTGCATGCACGATACATATATATCGAGATATATTTGCTAGTGATATGCACTATATGGTGTTGGTTATTTGTTACGAAAACGTTTGTCGCCGTCTTTTAACAATATTCATGGAATATGTGGCGCGTTTTCCGGGTTGTTGTTTGCTAGTTAGGTTGTCTACATCTAGATGCGCCAGACCTATGCAATGTGTGTTTTGTTTATGTGTTATTGTATATGTGTGATTTATGTGTGTGTGGATGTGTGTGTCTGCGTTTGTGTACATGTATGTGTGTGTGTGTCAGTAGTATGCGACGGTCGATCTTGCTATCTCGTCCCATTTCCTTCTAATTTTGCATTCATTGCTGAACGCATTGTGCAGTTTGTTGTCTACTCCTGACCTTTCGCAATTTTTGCACGTCGGGGGAGAGTCACGTTGGGGACATTCTTTCCTTAGATGAGGTCCTCCACAGTGGCTGCACAAGTCGGCAGCCTCCTGGCAGAACCTCTTACCGTGCCCGTATCCCAGGCACCGTGTGCACTGCACCAGGGGGGACTGATCTTCCACTTTTATGCTCTGCAAGTCAATTCTAATTCGTCCCATTTTTATTGTTCTTTCCCAGATTTTGGGTGACGTGCTTATCACTACGTGACTCGCTTGTGGGTTTCTGGCCTTTCTTTTGTATCTAATGCTGATTCGGTTTTCTTCAGCTGTGAGCCCTTCGAATATGGGGTTATTCTGTTTCTTGAAGGCGTCCATAATGTCTCCATCTGTATTTATATTTAGGACGTCTCTGAGGATAATTAGTGGATCCTTGTTTGATACCAGTTCTATATTTAGATCTTCTTTCTCTTTCTCTAGTCTCTCTTTCATCTTCTTTCTTTCCTCGTCTGTTTTAAAACCTATTATAACCTTTCTGTCCTTCGCCTTCCTTACCTTTTCCACTTTTATCCATCCCTCTTTGGCGTTCGCTGCCTTTCTTACTTTATCTAATACCTCCTCTCCCGTTTCCATGTCGTCTTTTGAGGTGACTACCACGGAGTAGAGTGTGTTCTCTTGCCATTTTTGGACCTCTGTCATGGTGTTATGGGTGGTTTTATTGTCACCTCTTACGACCCTTGCATACGTCCTTGTATCCTTTTCTTCTATCACTCTCGCTATCATGTCTATTTGCTCTTTCATCTCTTTCATTCCTGTGTTGTCCAAGGCAACACCCTTACACTCTCTTGTTTCCTTCTTTTCCTTACCTATGTTCACTATTTCTTCTGCCATTCTCTTCATTTCTTCCTTGGTCTCTTTCATCATATTCACCATCTTATCCACGTTGTCATGTAATTCGTCTGTGAAGGTTATTTTCCTAATGCCTTCGTCATCCTCATATTTTGCCAGTAGGGTTTCATACTCTACCCTGAGATCCTTTTGAAACTTTGCTTCACCTTCCTTCACCACATAATTATTCTTCAACTCATCATGGTCCATTCTATACGTTGTCAGTACTTTTTCATACTCGTCTAATTCTTCTATCATATTTTCCTTCTCCTTTTTTAGCATTTCAATTTCCTTACTTAACTCTTCATTTTTCCTTTTCCATTCATTCACTTCATCTTTCATTCCAGTCCCTTGTTCAATTTGATTCATCCACCGAATTACCTGTCTTATAGTTGCAGCTGCCGTTTCCTTTTTTAACTTCGTCATTTTGTCAGCTTTTAGCGTCTCCAGTACCGTGTCCATATCCCTGGATAGCTTTTGTTTTTCCATATTCTGGGCTTCAATTATATTAGGCGTTTTGCTATGGGTGTTTAGGGTTCTAGTTCTGTTTCCCTCTGCTATAGTGGGCCGCCCTTTTGGCGTCTCTTCGTCGTCCGTCCGCCCCATAGATTGCCTGTCCTCGGTGGCGCCAGATGGCCGCCTGCGGCTGCTCTCATGAGTGCCGGCCGTTGTGTGGTCCTCGCTAGGTGGGCCGGAGGTCCTTCTGCCGCTCACTCTAGCGGCCTTTATGGCGGGGGTGCGGTGCATTTTTGAAGGGGGAGGGGACGAGATAGCGGTGAGCAGAATTGTATTTTCCTGTATAGTGGGAATCGTTGTGATGGTGTAATGTGTACAATGTAGTAGTGATCTTTACTATTACTAATTTTGTTTACCCTGTATAGGGGGGTCAATTCTTAACCTACTAGTTTTATGGCTTGTCGGCCTTATACCTAGAGTTCCCTGTATAGGGGGGTCAGTATCCTATGCTTGTTTAGTGCCAAAAAGGGCCACGTAATTCCTAAACTAACAAAATTAAGAAGTTTTTGCCTGTAAAGGGGGTCAAGCTGTGTGTATTGGTGTATGGGTGTGTTAGTGTGTGTGTGTAGAGCTGCGATTGTCAGCCCGTGTGGGGAGGTCAATATCGCAGCTCTATGTGTGTTTTTGTGAGTGTTTTGCGTGTTTTTGTGTGTGGGACTCTATATAGAGCCTTGGCTCTATTTGTGTTCAATAGCCCCCTGAGCGCCCAGCGTCCACAAAAAAGTCTCGTCCTCGTAGGCCTCCTAGTTCCCGAGATATTTCGATTCCAAACTTTTCAAAATGGCGGACAATATGGCCGCCGAAAAGTTTGCAATGTTGTATCTCAGGAACGGTACCTCCTACGACGATGCGGTTTTCTGCGGAGGACTTGGCGCCTGGAGCTCTGTCCCTGGGTGTTATTTTGTATGTGAGTGTGTGTGGATATATATAGAGCTGTGCCGGTCAACCTGTATAAGGGGTGTCAATACACTAACTCTATATATATCGTGTAGTGTGTATGAGTGTGAATAGAGTCAGCTAGTCTACCTGTAAAAGGGTGTCAATGTTGACTCTATATGTGTTTGTGTGTGTGTGCGTATGTGGTGTGAGTAGAGCCGTATGTGTCAGTCCTCTAAGGAGGGTGTCAGACACGACTCTGTGTGTGTTTTGTGGTGTGCAGTTGTGTATATAGAGTCGCGTTGGTCAAACCTGTAAAGAGGGTGTCAAAGTCGACTCTATATTTGTTATGTAGTGCTTGTGTGTATGTGTACGTGTATGTTTTATGACCCTGTATGGGGGAGTCTTACTATGTCTAATTGCCTATCTAATTTTTTAAAACTATATGCCACCCAAAAGGGGTCCGTTAAATTAGTGTAAGTATCACAGTCTATTGTAGGTCTTGTTTTAATTTGTGCTCTAGGTAGAGTCAACTGGCAGTTCGGTGTCTTATATAAGACGCCTGTTGTCTAGTTTTTCCCAATTTGGAGTAGAAATGCCTAAAAATGCCTAAATATGCCTTCGACTCTATGTAGAGCTTTCCCTCTACCCTAATGTGGTAGCCCTCACCTTGCCGAGCCCCCAGGAAAAAGTCCCGTCGTCGCAGGTCCCTTGGTTTCGGAGATATCGCAATCCGAATATTTCCAAGATGGCGGACAAAATGGCCGCCAGGAACTTCGGATCGATATATCTCCGGAACGAGCCGCCGTACGAAGGCGGGGTTTTCACTGGGGTAATGGGCTTTCTTTGCCTATCTTATCTACTATTTTATTGAGCGCTTGTATATAGGTCTCTATGGGGGAGTTTGGCTCGAAGTAAACGGAAATAAATTTCACCCATCGATTTCCAGTCCGGATCCTTACGACGACGATGTTGTTGGTCGTAAGTTCTGGGTACTGCTGTATCTCCAGGTCCGAGTCGAAAACCAGGATAGCGGCCTTGACTGTACCCTCTTCCTGATTAGAGCTCTGGTACGTTCTTACGCCGCGATGTTCTTTTAGTTTCGAGCCACTGCCTACATAGGGTTCCTGTATTAGGGCCAAAGTCGTCTTTTTTGTACCCGCTACCACTAGGAGCTCGTTTAAGGCATCTTTTTTCCTTTGCAGGTTGATTTGAATGACGATGTGTGCCATGCACTTGTTGGTGTTTTTGTTTGCTCCCGTCTCTGCTGCGGCGCCCTTAGCAGTACGCTACTCGGGCCCTGGCTATCTCATCCCATTTGGATCTTACTGCACATTTGTTATCGAAGGCATTATGCCTTGTATCCGCGTATTTTTGCCTTTCGCAGTTTATGCAGTTCGGTGGGGCACCTTCCTTAGCCAGCGTGCACTGCGCCCTCATATGGGCGCCGCCGCAGTGGCTGCAACTCTCTTTTTCTTCCTTGCAGAATCTTTTGGAGTGTCCGTAGCCCAGGCACATGGAGCACTGCACCAGCGGGGACTGGTCGTCTACTCTGATGTTTTGCAGATCTATCCTCACTCTTCCTAGTCCCATTGCTCTCCTCCATAGTGCTGGAGCCACCGCCATGACCACATGGCTAGTTAGTTCGTTTCTAGCCTTCCTTTCATACCTCACTTCCATTCTTGAGTCTTCGTCGTCGAGGCCCTCAAAAAGAGGCCCATTCTGGTTCTTCAGTGCTGCGTAGATATCCTCACGTGTATTTTTCTTGAGGACATCTTTTAAAACAATCAGCGGGTCCTTATTCTTGACCTCCTCGACGACGAGTCCGTTCCCTTCTGTTTTCAATCTTTCATACATCCTACCTCTTACTTCTATGCTTTCGCAACTAACTATTATCTTTCTGTCCTTAACCTTCCTTATTTTTTCCACTTTCATACCTCCTTCTTTCATTTTCGCCGCTTTGCTGACCCTCTCTACTAGTTGTTCCGCCGTTTCCTGGTCATTCTCTCCTGTTATTATTATAGAGTGTAGAGTGGGTCGATCTATGAGGCTGGTTTTGTTGCCTCCTGCTGCTACCGCTGCGTATGATCTACCGTATTGCTCCCATCCCTCCTTCACCTGCTTTCCTATTTCCTTTATGTTCCCATTCATTTCTTCATACATTTTGTCTATTTTGTTTATGTTGTTCATCTGTTTTCTGATTTCTTTCGCACTTTCATTCATCTCCTCACATCTTTTGCCAATTTCACCTACATGGCTTATCTGCTTTTCTAGCTCGTTTATATTGCCTTTTATTTCCTCGTTTACTTTTTCGAGCTTGTCCATCCTTTTTACCTTTCCTTCTATGTGTTTTGTTGTTGTATTTATCTCTGTGAATGTGCTTTCCATTTTTCCTATTTTCTGGTTGAGTTTCTTCAGTTCTTCGGCAATTTCCTCTGTGTTTGTGTTGCTGGGTTTGTACTTTGTTCCTCTCTCTCTCTTCATCATTTGGAGTTCTTCTTCTAGGGACTTTATCTGTTCGCGTAGTCTGACGCAGTCTTTGTCCGTCCTGTCTGTGCTTGGCTTCGCTTTATTTTCCCTGGCAATCTCCCTGGCAATCTCCATTTCGCGCGCTACCTCGGCCACCAGCGTGCAGAAATCTTTCACATTCTGCTTTAGTCCGTCCTTTATGTTGGTCTTTATATTTTTAGATTCGGCCAGGAGGCACGCCGCCGATGTCTGAATGTTTTTGGCCTGCTGTTTATAATATTTCTCGTCTTTGGGAGCCGCCGCCTGGGCTGGTCCGTCATACTTTCCTATACTTCTCCTAACATTGGTATGTGTGGGGAGGTCCGTCAATTGTGGTGAACTGGTTGCTGGTATTGGGGTCCTTACAGTAGCCATTTTGTGTAGTGTGTGTATTGTATGAGTGCTCCTGTGTGTATCTGTTCGGTTTTTTGTGCTGTGAGTGTGTGTGTGCTCTTCTTGCTGTCGCAAGTTGGGCTGTCTGTCAATCCAGAGGTTAAGGTGGCTCTACCTGATAGAGTCTTTTTCAACCAATGGATTCACTCCAGCAGGACCGTTTGAGCAGTGTGTTTGTAAGGACCTAGTGTGACTGTTTTGATTGAGCTTTGGGTGTCGATTTGATTTATTATCTTAAGCCAATAGGGCCTCGTTTTAACAATACAATAGAATTATTTCCTGTAAAAGGGGTCAGAAGGACATGCACAATACAAGAATTTTCAGTTTGCCTGTATAGGGGGTCAATACTTAATACTATTTTGGGCCAAAAAAGCCAAGTACAGATTTTTATTGCCTATTTACCCTGTAAAGGGGGGTCCGCTTAAATCTAAGTGTGCGTATGTGGTGTGTGTAGAGCCGTATGTGTCAATCCTCTAGGGAGGGTGTCAGATACGACTCTGTGTGTGTTTTGTGGTGTGCAGTTGTGTATATAGAGTCGCGTTGGTCAAACCTGTAAAGAGGGTGTCAATGTCGACTCTATATTTGTTATGTAGTGCGTGTGTGTATGTGTAAGTGTATGTTTTATGACCCTGTATAGGGGAGTCTTACTATATCTAATTGCCTATCTAATTTTTAAAAATATATGCCACCCAAAAGGGGTCCGTTAAATTAGTGTAAGTATCACAGTCTATTTGTAGGTCTTGTTTTAATTTGTGCTCTAGGTAGAGTCAACTGGCAGTTCGGTATCTTATATAAGACGCCTATTGTCTATTTTTTCCAATTTGGAGTAGAAATGCCTAAAAAATGCCTAAATATGCCTTCGACTCTATGTAGAGCTTTCCCTCTACCCTAATGTGGTAGCCCTCACCTTGCCGAGCCCCCAGGAAAAAGTCCCGTCGTCGCAGGTCCCTTGGTTTCGGAGATATCGCAATCCGAATATTTCCAAGATGGCGGACAAAATGGCCGCCAGGAACTTCGGATCGATATATCTCCGGAACGAGCCGCCGTACGAAGGCGGGGTTTTCACTGGGGTAATGGGCTCCCCAGACTCTACCTCAGGGCTGAGTTTCAGGCTTCCGTGAGCCGCTCTATGTAGAGTCCCGCTAGGTATTGATTTAGGTAGAGCCCCGGTTGCCAAGGTCAGCAGTGAAAACCTCAGCCTCCCCGGACCAGTGGTTCCTGAGTTATTCCGCTTTCAATTTTAGGCAAGGTTGCAAAAGCAAGTTTGCCCAAAACCGCAAAGCTGGTTTACTCGGCTCCTATCGGTCGCAGAAGGCTGCGGTTTTCAACGCTGTGGTGTCGGTGGTGTTTGCTACCCTTTGGCTTGGGCAGTTTTGCCCAAAATTTTTGGGGTGGCAATTTGGGTCGCTAGGTGTCCCAAGTGATCCCCTGTACCTGGGGAAGTGTCCTCAAGAAAACCCCGTTGAAATCGGCCCGGTAGTTTGGGAGATAATCGAGTTTTTCCGGAAAACAAGATGGCGGCCAAGATGGCGGCGCTGTTTTTGAAGCTCTATATCTCCGGTCCCACCGGTCCGATTCCCTCGGTGTTTGGGCTTTTTGGGATTGCCCCGCCGCGTTCTACCTCGTGGTGTTTTTGGTTTTTGGATCCGAGGGGTCAAAATTACCCCAAAATTTTTATCACTTTGGTGAGTCGGGACAATCCAGACAAACCTTATACTGAAAACCGTTTTACGTTATCTACTATATTTTGGGACTTAGAGAATTTTAAAAAATTTTTGAGTTTTTAAAATTTTTCCAAAATCAAAAAATGAGGTGACACTGTGTACACAAGGGAAGCTTGTAATCTAGGGAACCCAACGTAGAAAACCCTGTCGAAATCCGCCCACTCTGGACGGAGTTACAGCCCTCCTAAAATTTTCAAGATGGCGGCCAATATGGCGGCCAAAACTTTGGTGGGCTGTATCTCCGGTTCTATTTCACTTTAAATGTCGGTGTTTGGGGTCTTTGCAATCGTCTCAGCCCCCTCTAGCTGATGGTGGGGTTAGTTTTGAAAAATGTGGGGTCCAAAAAGTCCCCAATTTTTTATATGCCAGGGGGGTAGGGGAGGTTTGCTTTCACCCCTTCACCAAAAACCGCGATCAGAAATATGGAGAATTTAACAAGTTATTGAATTTAGAAAATTTTTTGGATTTTTAACAATTTTGAAATTTGCGGAAAGGGGTAGTTTTTTCGATGGGGTTGTGTTGGGGTTTGGTACTCGGTAGTACTAAAGTACTACCGGTGAATCCGAAAATGGTGTTAGAATTTTGATCAGACCCTTATTTTCCGAGTTATAAGTAATTAATCACTTTTATCTAAATTTTGATTAACAAAATGTAAACAAAGACTTTGGGTAATTATTAAGGGTTAATATTGATGAATAATTGATTAATTTTTTATACAAAAGTTGTTGCGAATTTAATAAGCTATTGATTTAATACATAAAAATAAATTATTTTATAATACTGTCCGAGATAATCCAATTAATCACCGACCCAGTCGGTGGTTAAAAATTTTGTGAAATTTTGTGAATTTGGAAAATTGTTTCTGCCTATAACTCGGAAGATATCCAAGCGATTTCCCTGGAACTTTTTCTAATGTTATTTATTTTACAATTTATACAATTATGGATTTTAAAATTTTTCAAAACCCTTGTATTTAAAAAGCCGATTTTCGAAATTTAATTACGTAAATATAATTTAAAAGTAGGGGTAGGGGGTTGAAACCTGGGGGGATCGAAACCTAGGCTCAAATCGGTGTGGACACTTTAGTGTCCGCACCTGACTCCGATTTTGGGGTTATTTTTGAGCTAGGGTGGCTCCTTCCCCTATTTTTCAGCCCCTAAAATTTTGAAAATATACACACAATTTTTAAAAACTTATATCTACTAAACTATTTGTTCAAAAATTAAAATTTTTTCACTGTTATGACCGGAAGGGTCCAAATTAATTTTTAAAAAGTAAACGCACTAGGGTTGTCACTGAGAATTTTTATCTAGGGTTGATCAAAAAGTAAATTTTTATTTTTGAACTTATTTATGCTATAACTTATTTTACACTTAACTTAAAATTCTGCCAAAAATTTTCTTATGTTCTGCTCGTCTTCCTCTCTCTCCCGGCGCCTTCCGCGTTTTCCTACGGGACCTCCTTCCTGGACCACGTGTCCACGTGGTTTTGTTTTCCCTGCTATTTTCTCCGCGGTTTCCCAGCGGAAAAATCCGGAAAAAATTTTGTGGTGTAGAGGGGACCGGGACGCACCCAAATGTAAATTTTAATTTGGGGGTCGCCGATCTATATCTCGTGGCGTATGCGTTTTAGTGTTTTATTTTATTACACTTTATAACCTAAAAAGGTTTTTTGCACTTTCCCCTTATGGGGTATACACTTTTCCACTTTTTTATATTTCCACTTTTTTCCGCACTTCTTTCCGCGTATTTTGGTGTATCGCACTGTAGGTTTTCAATTGGTTTTGCACTTTTTATTATTTTTTGTACCGGAGCACTTTTCAATTTTCGTTTTTCTTGAATAACTTCCGTGTTTCCGGTCCGATTTTCAAGCGGTTTTCACCAATAGGTGCAGCTCGTTTTTGCGCACGCGACAATACCAAATTCAGGCCAATTCGGTTAACTTTTCCTACTTTTGCGATTTTTAAGGGCGGGAGCGACACAGATTCGTGGCGTTCAGCTCGGGGGGCACCGTGCGACTGAGTTAGGTTAGGTTAGGTTAGGTTAGGTTAGGTTAGGTTAGGTTAGGTTAGGTTAGGTTAGGTTAGGTTAGGTTAGGTTAGGTTAGGTTAGGTTAGGTTAGGTTAGGTTAGGTTAGGTTAGGTTAGGTTAGGTTAGGTTAGGTTAGGTTAGGTTAGGTTAGGTTAGGTTAGGTTAGGTTAGGTTAGGTTAGGTTAGGTTAGGTTAGGTTAGGTTAGGTTAGGTTAGGTTAGGTTAGGTTAGGTTAGGTTAGGTTAGGTTAGGTTAGGTTAGGTTAGGTTAGGTTAGGTTTTTTTTTTTTTTTTTTTTTTTTTTTTTTTTTTTTTTTTTTTTTTTTTTTTTTTTTTTTTTTTTTTTTTTTTTTTTTGGTTTCGCAATGGTTATATGTTGTTTGTTTGTTTGGTTTCCTTATCCTAGGGTTCACGCCATCATTAGCGTGAACTTACATGCTTTAAATGCTACGCTATAGCGATTCCAATGTGTAAGTTTGCAGCCGGCTTTGCGAATGGGATACAGTACCGACCTTAAACTTACACATATAATCACTCTTATATATATACTATATATAAAACAAAATACAACGTATAATAGGAGACATTATACAATACTAAGACACAAGTTAAATATTTATACAATACAAAAACAATAAAATACAATATTAATACTAACACAATTAACTTAATTAACTATCTCTACAATACTCAAGAGTAACAATGCCTACAATGCCTAAACCTTTATACATACAAGATAAATACTAACATCAATTACTTATTCATACCATACCTAAATATTTATACAGTACAAGTTTCGCTTAGACTAATAATATAATCTTAATGACACAGTATTATTCTAAAACACAAAGTCGCTATTTACAATTAAGCCTTATCATAACATATAGAAAATATAAAATATAATATAAAATACCGTAGGCGATACTATTTGTACACACAAATGTAGAAATAACATTAGCAATGAATAACAATAACAACTATCCAAATACAAAGCCAAAATGTGTTCCTGACTATAAGTTTACCCAAATAGACGCACCCGCTCAACATCCTCCTTACATTAGCCGCCAAACACCACCCGAGAATCAACGCGCCGACGTCCACCATAAAAATACTGACGTTGCCGTCAATACCTCAACAAAGACATCAACGCGCCACCTCCTAGCGCAATCCTCAGCAGCCCCCATACAAAAGACATCAACGCGATCTCCGACCAGCGCTGATCAGCGTCCGCGCTGATCAGCGCTGATCAGCGTCCGCGCTGATCCGCGCCCGCGCCGATCCGCGCCGATCAGCGTCCGCGCTGATCCGCGCCCGCGCCGATCAGCGTCCGCGCTGATCCGCGTCCGCGCTGATCAGCACCCGCGCCGATCCGCGTCCGCGCCGATGCAAAAGACACAAAATTCGTCAGCAGCCCCCATACAAAAGACATCAACGCGATCTCCGATCAGCGCTGATCAGCGTCCGCGCCAATCAGCGCTGATCCGCGTCCGCGCTGATCAGCGCTGATCCGCGTCCGCGCTGATCAGCGCTGATCCGCGTCCGCGCTGATCAGCGCTGATCCGCGCCCACGCCGATCCGCGCCCACGCCGATCCGCGCCCACGCCGATCCGCGCTGATCAGCACCCGCGCCGATCCGCGTCCGCGTCGATGCAAAAGACACAAAATTCGTCAGCA
The DNA here is from genome assembly GCA_947347705.1 of Nymphula nitidulata. Taxonomy (NCBI): domain Eukaryota; kingdom Metazoa; phylum Arthropoda; class Insecta; order Lepidoptera; family Crambidae; genus Nymphula; species Nymphula nitidulata. Next base: position 20,363,534 of record OX374633.1, read on the forward strand.
GCCCCCATACAAAAGACATCAACGCGATCTCCGATCAGCGCTGATCAGCGCCCGCGCCAATCAGCGCTGATCAGCGTCCGCGCTGATCAGCGCCCGCGCCAATCAGCGCTGATCAGCGTCCGCGCTGATCCGCGTCCGCGCTGATCAGCGCTGATCCGCGCCCGCGCTGATCCGCGCTGATCAGCACCCGCGCCGATCCGCGTCCGCGCCGATGCAAAAGACACAAAATTCGTCAGCAGCCCCCATACAAAAGACATCAACGCGATCTCCGATCAGCGCTGATCAGCGTCCGCGCTGATCAGCGCTGATCAGCATCCGCGCTGATCCGCGCCGCCATCCACGCCGCCGCGAACTTATCCTTATATGTGTTTTGATCGTTATACTTAATATCTAAAATTTTGCGATGAATCTATTTGTTTATTTTATACTCATGTAGTTATTTTTAATCAATATACTAAAAATTTTTTAGTGAATTTATTTATCTGTCTTATGTAGTTATTATTTTATGGATCACTTATGTCTATGCCTAATATCTAATTACCTATTTCTAATTCAATACTAAGCCACCCTAGACACCCTAGCCATAGCTGGACACTGTTAACTTCCATTTACGCAGGGAGCATTCAATGATGTAACTTATCATTGTACGGTGCATACGTACATAATATAATGACTGCTGCGTGAACCCCTATTAGCTACGCCATATACAGTGCTTCCCCAACCAGATCGCCCTCCCCTCCATTCGGTGACCCGATCCAATCCCGCCTCCACGCCCTCTGATTGGTTGTCGGCCGTGAATGGCCTGGTCTAGTTCGCACCAATAAGCTGAGGTGTATTCCAGTGACATAATTAGCTGGGCATTATTGTTATTATCGTTAAATAGTGATATCATAATATCCATGAGGGGCGGTTTATTTACTTATTGAGTTTGAATTTTTAAAGCCAGTGGCCAGAGGCGGTGCATCTAGTTTACTTAATATAATTAATTATTGCTAAATATGCTTAACTTACTTACATCTAACCTATCCTATTATCTCTTAGATCTAAAGTAATTGAATTTCTTATAACTAGTCCTCAATCATGCGTCTCAGCGCATCCGGCGATTTCCGTGTTTTTTAGGTTTTTGTTTTTAAGTAGTATTTTACACTGTATTATACATATTTAAAAGTCTAGAAATTTTTGTTGATTCTCTCAACATACATTATTGATTCAAGGTTTGGCCTATACTGTTCTGGGCACTTATTGAGTATTTCGCTGCCAATTAAGTGAAGCGGGAAGGGTGCCGAATAGATAGTCGCTGTGCAATCGTATTCATATGCAATCGTATTTATTAAGTTTCCACCTGTGTTGATTAACTGATAAAACTGTTGTTAACTGTAATATATTATTATTATTATGTCTTGGTGGCTGTGTATTCATGTTTTATTAAACTCCTTTAGTTGTTGTATTATGTATGCGGTAAACGTAGCATATGATTCTCGGCTGGCTTCCTTTTTGATAATTTCGTTAATGTCATAGGGGCAAGAGATTTTAGCATTATTGCATATGTGTGTATGATTATGCCTGGCAATGCCGAACCGAGGGCATGCTTGAAGAAGATGTTGCACCGACTGAATCGTGCTATTATCACACGGACAAGTGTTATCAGGTGTGACATGAAAACGATGCAGATATTGCTTAAATGCCCCGTGACCAGTCAGAATTTGTGTAAGTTGGAAAGTACGCGGCATACTGTCCCGGTATTTTATTATGTCGCTAAGTAAGGGAAATATTTTTCTGGTATGTTCGCCCTGCTTGGCTGTGTTATATCTTTCCTGCCAAACGCGAAAGTTGTCTTCTTTTATCTTGCCTTTCACATAGCTAATGGGAAAGTAAGAATAGTCAGGTGGTTTATGCTGTATTGACGCCCTTTTAGCCTCAGAGTCCGCCACTTCGTTACCTATAATGCCTGCATGAGCCCGGACCCAGCAAAATCTAATATTGGTATTGGCTGCGACAAGTTCACTTATAGTTCGATGTATAACAGAGACGATCGGGTGCGGGTTATCTCTCTGGCCAATAGCGTCTAACGCCGACCGAGAGTCGCTAAACACTATGACGTCCGGACAGGCTTTGTTTAATAACGCGAGGCATGCTTGTTGAATCGCATACAATTCCGCCTGAAAGACGGTGCACGCAGAGTGCAGCTTGTACTTTTTTGTTGTTACGCTGCGGTTTTCCTCAGGGATGACCAGCATAAAAGCAGCCCCCACACTGCCATCTTCCTGCTTGCTGCCATCAGTAAACACATGGCATGAATGCAATCCGCACTGCTCGTCCACCTCCCGTTGATCCTCCGCTGTTGAGTAGCTTACTGAGAGTCGCTGTGCAGGATGTAGTAATTTGTGCACAGGGGTTTTGACCTCCAGCGGAATGTCCTGCGGGAGGTAGTCCGTGCGCTGCCTTAGTTTGGTCACCTCTATTGTGCATACCTCGCGCACCTTGAGATCGAGCGGCATGTATTGAGCCAAGGCTAATACCGCATTCGTCGATACCGTGCGATACGCCTTAGTGGCTCGGATGGCGAATCCTCGCTGTGTCGATATAAGCAGCTTTTTTATATGCACTTTGGAGGCTACGTGCCCCCAAATTCCCGCTGCATACGTGATAGTAGGTTCTATCACTTGGTGGTATATAGCGTCAATGTTTTCCGGGTGAGCTCCCCACGTGGGTCTAGTAAATATGCACAGCCGATTAAATATGCGTGTCGCTTTGTTTACTATGTACTTTACATGTTCAGTAAATAGTAACTGATCATCTAATATGACACCGAGTATCTTAAAATGTCTTGATAGCGGAATACTGTGGTTGTCCATTCGTATATTGACTTTCCTAGCTGTTGGTGTGAAGGCCATCGCTCTTGTCTTGGCATGGCCAAACGAGAGCTTCACACTGTTGCCCCATTTCAATATTCTATCCAGCGCCAAGTTAGTGACCGATTGTAGCGTTTGCAATGATCTAGCTGTGGTTATGAGCAGCACGTCGTCTGCAAAAGCTTGTATGTGGCACCCTTCTGGCAGTTCATTGCGTAGCAACTCGTTTAAAATGATATTCCATAGGATGGGTCCACACGCAGAGCCCTGGATGCACCCCTTAGTCATCCCCTTGGTGGCGGTGTGTCCAGCATAGTCTAATTGCACCGTTCTGTCTTCGATGTAGCTGAGGATGAGCTTAAAGATATTGCCCGGGCATTGCGTGTGTTTCAATTGGGAAATAAGTGCCGGCCACCATGCGTTATCAAACGCCGCCTTAATGTCCAGCGATACTGCCGTCACCAGCTTACCATCAGCCTTGGCAGATCTTATGATTGTTATTGCATTATGCAGCGCCTGAGTGGTGCCCGTTTGCTCAGTAAAACCGTACTGCTTTGTGCTCATCCTATCGGCGCCCTGTGCTTTATACGTGACCCTCTTAATGAATAACTTTTCAAGAAGCTTGCCGAACACGGGTAATAGCCCAATGGGCCTGTATGATTCGAGTTGGGTGTAGTCCTCTTTGCTGGGTTTCGGTATTACCTTGACGATCGCCTTTTTCCACAGCCGTGGGAAGTATCCCAGTTGTAAGCATCGGTTCATAATGTTTGTAACAAACTGAGGATAGTGTAACATAACCTGATGACAGATATTCGAAGTGAGCCCATCCCATCCCGGTGCCTTCTTGGGATTCATATATTTTAAATAATTTTTGATCTCGTCTGTATTAAAATCAAAGTCTTTAGTAAAGTTAGCAGCTGTGAAATCAGATCGTAAGTTGTTCATTTCCGTTCTAAGCCTATGGTGTCTGTCTTCTGTATCTATTACGTCATCCTGATAAAAATGTTGTAAAATTTTGTTTGCAGTCTCCTCGCCTGTTGTAGTGTACCTATTACCAATTTTTAGAGTGGTTGGTGGACGCCTTGGCGCGGTTAGCTTAAGGAGCCTATTAGTCAGCGACCAAACATTTTCTTTAGTTTGTAATTCGCAAAATTTTCTAAAATTTTTACACGATTCTATTTTTAGTTCATTAGAGTACTCTTGCTTAAGCTTCCGTTGTTCGCTAACCAACAGATCCACAGGCTGGCCGCATCGCTTAGCCGCGTGGATAGCGTGATGTTTACCGATGAGCTCATTTTTGAGTTCACTGAGTCTCGGGGACCACCAGGGTGGCCGCGGTTTACCCGCCCTGGGCCCCCGACCCGTTAACGAAAATGATTCCGAACAAGCTTCTTGTATAAGTTCAGTGAATTCAAGAATAAGCGATTCTATTTGTTCAGGACTGGATTGAGCGAAGTTAAAATCAAGAATATTGGACATGGTCATTTTAGTGTTCAGCTTCTCCTTGAAATCAGCCCAATTGGCTTTTTCAGTATTGAACTTAAAAGTGGAGGTTGATTTAAAGGCGGTTTGGCTGTTTGTATTCAGACAGATGCTAAACTCGATACAGTTATGTTGGACAGATTTGCATGCTTCTAGATTAACCTTCCAGTTCGAGACAGAGTCATAGATATTGGCCGACGCTAAAGTTAAGTCTATTATGGATGTTCTGGTGATGCCGTGCGAGACAGCTTCAAATGTAGGCACCGTACCTTCGTTACAAAAGAAAAGCGAATGAGTCTGCGCCAAATCGTACACGTCTCTGCCTCGAGTATTAATTGTTACACTGCTTCCACCCCAAATAGGGTGCCAGCCATTAAAATCTCCTCCAATGACACATGGTAAATTATCGTTTTGGCTGAGGAGGTTGTCTAGAAGATTGAGCGTATTATATTCATCGTTACTGGGCTCTATATATATTGACACAATTATAAATTTTTTACACCCATGTGTCACCAGTGCCGCGCTAAGGTTGGGTGACGAGTATTGTGAAAGCCCTAAAATTTTCCCTATCCCAGGTCTGGCCAATATACACGCCTTGACTTTCCTGTTAGGAGTAGGGAATTGAAATATGTCAAAACCAGAGATTGCCTTAACTTCATTATTAGCTCCCGTATACGGTTCAGAAATTAAACCTAAGTTATAATTATTAGTATGAAAGTATTCTATAAGCTCATGTAGACCTGCGCTTGATTTGTCTATATTGCACTGTAATATTTTAAAATGATTATTAATTGCCATAATCTATCTTACTATGGATTTTATTATACATGGCACGCAGTCTTGGGCAAACCTGGGATGTGGCTGAGTGTTTAGTGTCTACATTTACCTTAAATCTAGCATTGTGGGAGGTGCAGTTGGCGCATATAGGCGCTCCCTTACTTGCCTTTAATGGGCAGGCTTGCGTCTCGTGGTCCTTCCTCAGGCAGAAGGTGCAGAACTCCTCCTTCTCACCGCACCTGTTCTTAGTGTGCCCGAACTGGCAGCACCTGTAGCATTGTATGAAGGGAGAGAACTCTTCTGCATGCACCAGCTGATAGTCAACGCAGACTCGTTTCTTGTCAATGATTGCTCGCCAAACCTTGGGGTCCGCCATGAAGACCGCGTTGTATAGCTTCGCGTTCTTGTTATTCCTGACGAACCTAAGTTGTAGCTGCTGTCGTTCATATGATGCCAGCTCTGGATTTTGCTCTACGATTATCTCCGCGAGTTGATCCCGGTCTATGTTCTTAGACACCCCCTTTAGTATCACCATTGGTCGGAGCTTTTTCTCAGGTTCTGCCGTGATCTGGGCCTGGTCGCTTGTATTTATTCTACGCATAGCGTCTTCCATCTGCTGCCGATTCTCGAATTCCACCCTCATTTTGCCTTTGGAGAGCGGCTGCACTCGCGCAGGTGCGTATTTGGCCTCCCTGAAGTTGACGGCCCGGCGTAGCTCGCGTACTGAGTCTTCCCTGGAATGTTCTGGCGACTTATGTGTTATCACGATAGCAGGGCGAGATGGTGCTGCGTGGGCTTGGATGTTGTTGTTCCGCCCCTCTCCTTGTGCCTCAGCTGCTGGTTGCACCCTGGTGACTTGTGCGTAAGTGCCTTTCAGGTGTGTGGCCGCCTTTAATGTTGGTGTTATCTTTTGGATTTCCGCCTTGATTTCTTCCCGTATGGTTGCCCTGATAATATCCTTCAAGTCACCTAGGTTTCCATCGGTTGATGGTGTCGAAGCTGGATTTCTATTCAGCGGTTGGTCTTGAGGCGGTGGTTCTGGTCTGGCAAGTTCCGCTAACCTGCTGAGTTGTTGACTACATGCTTGTAGTTCCCCGGCAGCTTTGAATATGTAGCCCTTGCTTTCTCGGGTAACGCTCTGCGTTTGAGCCCTAATCCTGATCTGCGTGGTCAGATATTCCACAACCTTAACGTAGGAGTTCACGTCGTGCACGTCTTGGGCGCCCATTTTCAGGAAGACCTGGACGTCGCCAAATTCCTCCTTCCCCTTTTTTGCCGCCGCCTTTTTGGCATTGGGTTTCTTCGTCTGGTCGCTAATTTCTATGTTGTCCGGTGTGGGCAGAGATATTTGGGACTGTGGTGGTTGTGTTAAGTCCTCAGTGGGGAGTAGGCCAAATGAATTGTCTCTCATGGGGCTATTTTCTGGGGTCATACGGAGCTCCGGAGTAACCAAGATATAAGTCTCCCCGGCCTGCGATGTGCTCGGTGATGGAGCGTTTGTCGGCAGTCGCGGCCGCGTGGGAGAACGTGCAATAGGCATTTTTAAAAGAGTCACTAATAGTCACATACAATAAAAATAGAAGTGTTCACTCACTAAAAGGATGTTCCTAATTACTATTATAATGTTAATAGCACAAGTGTTTCTTCACTGTCAAGTCCTAATTCTTATGCGCTAAACAATTAACATAAATAACATAATAGTGTTCACTCACTGAAGGATAGTTCTATCACCCAGACCAAGTCCGTCGCGTCCGCGCCGATCCGCGTCCGCGCTAATCCGCGTCAGCGCTGATCCGCGTCCGCGCTGATCCGCGTCAGCGCTGATCCGCGTCCGCGCTGATCAGCGTCCGCGCTGATCCGCGTCCGCGCTGATCCGCGTCCGCGCTGATCCGCGTCCGCGCTGATCCGCGTCCGCGCTGATCCGCGTCCGCGCTGATCCGCGTCAGCGCTGATCCGCGTCAGCGCTGATCAGCGCTGATCAGCGCTGATCCGCGTCCGCGCTGATTTGTGTCCGCGCTGATTAGTGTTCACGCTGATCCGCGTCCGCGCTGATCCGCGTCCGCGCTGATCCGCGTCCGCGCTGATCCGCTTCCGCGCTGATCCGCGTCCGCGCTGATCCGCGTCAGCGCTGATCCGCGTCCGCGCTGATCCGCGTCCGCGCTGATCCGCGTCCGCGCTGATCCGCGTCCGCGCTGATCCGCGTCCGCGCTGATCCGCGTCAGCGCTCGGAGCTCGTGTGGACGCGCGTGCTCTCGAGGGCGGCCCGAGAGCGACTGTTGGTTAGGTTAGGTTAGGTTAGGTTAGGTTAGGTTAGGTTAGGTTAGGTTAGGTTAGGTTAGGTTAGGTTAGGTTAGGTTAGGTTAGGTTAGGTTAGGTTAGGTTAGGTTAGGTTAGGTTAGGTTAGGTTAGGTTAGGTTAGGTTAGGTTAGGTTAGGTTAGGTTAGGTTAGGTTAGGTTAGGTTAGGTTAGGTTAGGTTAGGTTAGGTTAGGTTAGGTTAGGTTAGGTTAGGTTAGGTTAGGTTAGGTTAGGTTAGGTTAGGTTAGGTTAGGTTAGGTTAGGTTAGGTTAGGTTAGGTTAGGTTAGGTTAGGTTAGGTTAGGTTAGGTTAGGTTAGGTTAGGTTAGGTTAGGTTAGGTTAGGTTAGGTTAGGTTAGGTTAGGTTAGGTTAGGTTAGGTTAGGTTAGGTTAGGTTAGGTTAGGTTAGGTTAGGTTAGGTTAGGTTAGGTTAGGTTAGGTTAGGTTAGGTTAGGTTAGGTTAGGTTAGGTTAGGTTAGGTTAGGTTAGGTTAGGTTAGGTTAGGTTAGGTTAGGTTAGGTTAGGTTAGGTTAGGTTAGGTTAGGTTAGGTTAGGTTAGGTTAGGTTAGGTTAGGTTAGGTTAGGTTAGGTTAGGTTAGGTTAGGTTAGGTTAGGTTAGGTTAGGTTAGGTTAGGTTAGGTTAGGTTAGGTTAGGTTAGGTTAGGTTAGGTTAGGTTAGGTTAGGTTAGGTTAGGTTAGGTTAGGTTAGGTTAGGTTAGGTTAGGTTAGGTTAGGTTAGGTTAGGTTAGGTTAGGTTAGGTTAGGTTAGGTTAGGTTAGGTTAGGTTAGGTTAGGTTAGGTTAGGTTAGGTTAGGTTAGGTTAGGTTAGGTTAGGTTAGGTTAGGTTAGGTTAGGTTAGGTTAGGTTAGGTTAGGTTAGGTTAGGTTAGGTTAGGTTAGGTTAGGTTAGGTTAGGTTAGGTTAGGTTAGGTTAGGTTAGGTTAGGTTAGGTTAGGTTAGGTTAGGTTAGGTTAGGTTAGGTTAGGTTAGGTTAGGTTAGGTTAGGTTAGGTTAGGTTAGGTTAGGTTAGGTTAGGTTAGGTTAGGTTAGGTTAGGTTAGGTTAGGTTAGGTTAGGTTAGGTTAGGTTAGGTTAGGTTAGGTTAGGTTAGGTTAGGTTAGGTTAGGTTAGGTTAGGTTAGGTTAGGTTAGGTTAGGTTAGGTTAGGTTAGGTTAGGTTAGGTTAGGTTAGGTTAGGTTAGGTTAGGTTAGGTTAGGTTAGGTTAGGTTAGGTTAGGTTAGGTTAGGTTAGGTTAGGTTAGGTTAGGTTAGGTTAGGTTAGGTTAGGTTAGGTTAGGTTAGGTTAGGTTAGGTTAGGTTAGGTTAGGTTAGGTTAGGTTAGGTTAGGTTAGGTTAGGTTAGGTTAGGTTAGGTTAGGTTAGGTTAGGTTAGGTTAGGTTAGGTTAGGTTAGGTTAGGTTAGGTTAGGTTAGGTTAGGTTAGGTTAGGTTAGGTTAGGTTAGGTTAGGTTAGGTTAGGTTAGGTTAGGTTAGGTTAGGTTAGGTTAGGTTAGGTTAGGTTAGGTTAGGTTAGGTTAGGTTAGGTTAGGTTAGGTTAGGTTAGGTTAGGTTAGGTTAGGTTAGGTTAGGTTAGGTTAGGTTAGGTTAGGTTAGGTTAGGTTAGGTTAGGTTAGGTTAGGTTAGGTTAGGTTAGGTTAGGTTAGGTTAGGTTAGGTTAGGTTAGGTTAGGTTAGGTTAGGTTAGGTTAGGTTAGGTTAGGTTAGGTTAGGTTAGGTTAGGTTAGGTTAGGTTAGGTTAGGTTAGGTTAGGTTAGGTTAGGTTAGGTTAGGTTAGGTTAGGTTAGGTTAGGTTAGGTTAGGTTAGGTTAGGTTAGGTTAGGTTAGGTTAGGTTAGGTTAGGTTAGGTTAGGTTAGGTTAGGTTAGGTTAGGTTAGGTTAGGTTAGGTTAGGTTAGGTTAGGTTAGGTTAGGTTAGGTTAGGTTAGGTTAGGTTAGGTTAGGTTAGGTTAGGTTAGGTTAGGTTAGGTTAGGTTAGGTTAGGTTAGGTTAGGTTAGGTTAGGTTAGGTTAGGTTAGGTTAGGTTAGGTTAGGTTAGGTTAGGTTAGGTTAGGTTAGGTTAGGTTAGGTTAGGTTAGGTTAGGTTAGGTTAGGTTAGGTTAGGTTAGGTTAGGTTAGGTTAGGTTAGGTTAGGTTAGGTTAGGTTAGGTTAGGTTAGGTTAGGTTAGGTTAGGTTAGGTTAGGTTAGGTTAGGTTAGGTTAGGTTAGGTTAGGTTAGGTTAGGTTAGGTTAGGTTAGGTTAGGTTAGGTTAGGTTAGGTTAGGTTAGGTTAGGTTAGGTTAGGTTAGGTTAGGTTAGGTTAGGTTAGGTTAGGTTAGGTTAGGTTAGGTTAGGTTAGGTTAGGTTAGGTTAGGTTAGGTTAGGTTAGGTTAGGTTAGGTTAGGTTAGGTTAGGTTAGGTTAGGTTAGGTTAGGTTAGGTTAGGTTAGGTTAGGTTAGGTTAGGTTAGGTTAGGTTAGGTTAGGTTAGGTTAGGTTAGGTTAGGTTAGGTTAGGTTAGGTTAGGTTAGGTTAGGTTAGGTTAGGTTAGGTTAGGTTAGGTTAGGTTAGGTCCTTGAGAGAGGCAGTCGCGGAGCACACGGGTCCACGGAGAGCTGAGGGTCCCCCAGGGGCGACGGCCGTCCCTCGGATGGAGCGAGCTGGGGCGGATGTGGGGCCGCTGGAAGGGGACCAGCACGCGGTGACCCACGTGGAGTTCGCCCGCGCCATGGAAGGCATGCAGCGGGCACTCATGGACCACATCGGAGCTGTGGTGGGGGCGCGGTTCGAGGGGCTGGAAGTAGATGGACGGCTGATGCCCGCCAAGTCCCATCGTCCCCCGTTGGCGACGGATGCGCAGAAGGGGCAGGCGGGCGCTAGTGCGCCGACTACCCTGGCCCCGCCAGCGAACCAACCGCGGGCGGCCAAGACGAAGGCTGCCGCGAAGAAGGCAGCCACGAAAAAGCAGGCCCCGGCGTCAAAGGAAACGGTTCCGGGGCCGTCCAGTGAGGCAGCGGCAGCCGAAGAGGGCTGGACACTGGTGGCAAAGAAGCCCCAGAAAAAGAAGGCAGCCCCGGTGCCGGACGCTAAGGAGCCCCCCGTTCCCAAGGCGAAGAAGCATACTAATAAGAAGCGGGCCCCGAAGCCACCTAGACCACCGCGGTCGCTGGCGGTGGTGATGGCCCTCAAGCCAGAGGCAGTGGCGGAGGGCCTCACCTATAGAGACGCGCTGGCTAGGGCTAAGCAGAGCGTCAATTGGGCGGAGCTCGGGATGGGTCCAGCGCGGTTCCGCCTGGGGGTGACGGGGGCTCGAATCCTCGAGCTACCCAAAGAAGCCACTGCGGCCCAGGCGGACGCCTTAGCGGCGAAGTTGGAGGAGGTATTGGGGGAGGCGGCCAACATCACTCGCCCGACAAAGATGGCCGACGTCCGGGTCTCGGGTTTGGAGGACTCGGTGTCGGCCGAGGAGCTTCGGGTGGCGCTGGCCGAGCGTGCGGGATGTGCCACGCAGCTTGTGAGGGTCAGTGCCATCTCCCCGGGTCTTGGCGGCATGGGGACGGCCTGGGCCTCGTGCCCGGCGGAGGCCGTGAAGCGGCTGGTTGAGGGTGGACGCATGGTGGTTGGTTGGAGCGCAGCTCGGATAAGGGTGATGGAGCAGCGCCCCATGCGTTGCTATCGGTGCCGGGAGGTGGGCCACCCCCAACAGTTATGCCCATCCGAAAAGGACCGCAGTGGCCTTTGCTACCGCTGTGGAGCCGAGGGCCACTTTGCAGCAGCCTGCAGGGCGCCGAAACCACGGTGCTCTGTTTGCGCTGATCGGGGCCTTCCGGCTGAGCACCGGATGGCGGGGCCGGCCTGCAAACCCCCAAGGGTTAAGGGCCGGCCGATCCCACTGGAGAGAAACTCCGGGGCTACGGCCTCTGCCGTCTCCCTTGGGGAGTCACCGATGGAAACCGGTGGTGCCTAAGCACAGCCGGGCCGTTGGTGGCGCCCCACGGGGAGTGGAGCGGAGTTTGTAGTGGATCCCTCTCGTTACCAACTATGGTTTGAGCCATAGTTGGGAACAAGAGGGT
>OX374634.1:0-20000 GCA_947347705.1 Nymphula nitidulata
ACCTAACCTAACCTAACCTAACCTAACCTAACCTAACCTAACCTAACCTAACCTAACCTAACCTAACCTAACCTAACCTAACCTAACCTAACCTAACCTAACCTAACCTAACCTAACCTAACCTAACCTAACCTAACCTAACCTAACCTAACCTAACCTAACCTAACCTAACCTAACCTAACCTAACCTAACCTAACCTAACCTAACCTAACCTAACCTAACCTAACCTAACCTAACCTAACCTAACCTAACCTAACCTAACCTAACCTAACCTAACCTAACCTAACCTAACCTAACCTAACCTAACCTAACCTAACCTAACCTAACCTAACCTAACCTAACCTAACCTAACCTAACCTAACCTAACCTAACCTAACCTAACCTAACCTAACCTAACCTAACCTAACCTAACCTAACCTAACCTAACCTAACCTAACCTAACCTAACCTAACCTAACCTAACCTAACCTAACCTAACCTAACCTAACCTAACCTAACCTAACCTAACCTAACCTAACCTAACCTAACCTAACCTAACCTAACCTAACCTAACCTAACCTAACCTAACCTAACCTAACCTAACCTAACCTAACCTAACCTAACCTAACCTAACCTAACCTAACCTAACCTAACCTAACCTAACCTAACCTAACCTAACCTAACCTAACCTAACCTAACCTAACCTAACCTAACCTAACCTAACCTAACCTAACCTAACCTAACCTAACCTAACCTAACCTAACCTAACCTAACCTAACCTAACCTAACCTAACCTAACCTAACCTAACCTAACCTAACCTAACCTAACCTAACCTAACCTAACCTAACCTAACCTAACCTAACCTAACCTAACCTAACCTAACCTAACCTAACCTAACCTAACCTAACCTAACCTAACCTAACCTAACCTAACCTAACCTAACCTAACCTAACCTAACCTAACCTAACCTAACCTAACCTAACCTAACCTAACCTAACCTAACCTAACCTAACCTAACCTAACCTAACCTAACCTAACCTAACCTAACCTAACCTAACCTAACCTAACCTAACCTAACCTAACCTAACCTAACCTAACCTAACCTAACCTAACCTAACCTAACCTAACCTAACCTAACCTAACCTAACCTAACCTAACCTAACCTAACCTAACCTAACCTAACCTAACCTAACCTATACCTAACCTAACCTAACCTAACCTAACCTAACCTAACCTAACCTAACCTAACCTAACCTAACCTAACCTAACCTAACCTAACCTAACCTAACCTAACCTAACCTAACCTAACCTAACCTAACCTAACCTAACCTAACCTAACCTAACCTAACCTAACCTAACCTAACCTAACCTAACCTAACCTAACCTAACCTAACCTAACCTAACCTAACCTAACCTAACCTAACCTAACCTAACCTAACCTAACCTAACCTAACCTAACCTAACCTAACCTAACCTAACCTAACCTAACCTAACCTAACCTAACCTAACCTAACCTAACCTAACCTAACCTAACCTAACCTAACCTAACCTAACCTAACCTAACCTAACCTAACCTAACCTAACCTAACCTAACCTAACCTAACCTAACCTAACCTAACCTAACCTAACCTAACCTAACCTAACCTAACCTAACCTAACCTAACCTAACCTAACCTAACCTAACCTAACCTAACCTAACCTAACCTAACCTAACCTAACCTAACCTAACCTAACCTAACCTAACCTAACCTAACCTAACCTAACCTAACCTAACCTAACCTAACCTAACCTAACCTAACCTAACCTAACCTAACCTAACCTAACCTAACCTAACCTAACCTAACCTAACCTAACCTAACCTAACCTAACCTAACCTAACCTAACCTAACCTAACCTAACCTAACCTAACCTAACCTAACCTAACCTAACCTAACCTAACCTAACCTAACCTAACCTAACCTAACCTAACCTAACCTAACCTAACCTAACCTAACCTAACCTAACCTAACCTAACCTAACCTAACCTAACCTAACCTAACCTAACCTAACCTAACCTAACCTAACCTAACCTAACCTAACCTAACCTAACCTAACCTAACCTAACCTAACCTAACCTAACCTAACCTAACCTAACCTAACCTAACCTAACCTAACCTAACCTAACCTAACCTAACCTAACCTAACCTAACCTAACCTAACCTAACCTAACCTAACCTAACCTAACCTAACCTAACCTAACCTAACCTAACCTAACCTAACCTAACCTAACCTAACCTAACCTAACCTAACCTAACCTAACCTAACCTAACCTAACCTAACCTAACCTAACCTAACCTAACCTAACCTAACCTAACCTAACCTAACCTAACCTAACCTAACCTAACCTAACCTAACCTAACCTAACCTAACCTAACCTAACCTAACCTAACCTAACCTAACCTAACCTAACCTAACCTAACCTAACCTAACCTAACCTAACCTAACCTAACCTAACCTAACCTAACCTAACCTAACCTAACCTAACCTAACCTAACCTAACCTAACCTAACCTAACCTAACCTAACCTAACCTAACCTAACCTAACCTAACCTAACCTAACCTAACCTAACCTAACCTAACCTAACCTAACCTAACCTAACCTAACCTAACCTAACCTAACCTAACCTAACCTAACCTAACCTAACCTAACCTAACCTAACCTAACCTAACCTAACCTAACCTAACCTAACCTAACCTAACCTAACCTAACCTAACCTAACCTAACCTAACCTAACCTAACCTAACCTAACCTAACCTAACCTAACCTAACCTAACCTAACCTAACCTAACCTAACCTAACCTAACCTAACCTAACCTAACCTAACCTAACCTAACCTAACCTAACCTAACCTAACCTAACCTAACCTAACCTAACCTAACCTAACCTAACCTAACCTAACCTAACCTAACCTAACCTAACCTAACCTAACCTAACCTAACCTAACCTAACCTAACCTAACCTAACCTAACCTAACCTAACCTAACCTAACCTAACCTAACCTAACCTAACCTAACCTAACCTAACCTAACCTAACCTAACCTAACCTAACCTAACCTAACCTAACCTAACCTAACCTAACCTAACCTAACCTAACCTAACCTAACCTAACCTAACCTAACCTAACCTAACCTAACCTAACCTAACCTAACCTAACCTAACCTAACCTAACCTAACCTAACCTAACCTAACCTAACCTAACCTAACCTAACCTAACCTAACCTAACCTAACCTAACCTAACCTAACCTAACCTAACCTAACCTAACCTAACCTAACCTAACCTAACCTAACCTAACCTAACCTAACCTAACCTAACCTAACCTAACCTAACCTAACCTAACCTAACCTAACCTAACCTAACCTAACCTAACCTAACCTAACCTAACCTAACCTAACCTAACCTAACCTAACCTAACCTAACCTAACCTAACCTAACCTAACCTAACCTAACCTAACCTAACCTAACCTAACCTAACCTAACCTAACCTAACCTAACCTAACCTAACCTAACCTAACCTAACCTAACCTAACCTAACCTAACCTAACCTAACCTAACCTAACCTAACCTAACCTAACCTAACCTAACCTAACCTAACCTAACCTAACCTAACCTAACCTAACCTAACCTAACCTAACCTAACCTAACCTAACCTAACCTAACCTAACCTAACCTAACCTAACCTAACCTAACCTAACCTAACCTAACCTAACCTAACCTAACCTAACCTAACCTAACCTAACCTAACCTAACCTAACCTAACCTAACCTAACCTAACCTAACCTAACCTAACCTAACCTAACCTAACCTAACCTAACCTAACCTAACCTAACCTAACCTAACCTAACCTAACCTAACCTAACCTAACCTAACCTAACCTAACCTAACCTAACCTAACCTAACCTAACCTAACCTAACCTAACCTAACCTAACCTAACCTAACCTAACCTAACCTAACCTAACCTAACCTAACCTAACCTAACCTAACCTAACCTAACCTAACCTAACCTAACCTAACCTAACCTAACCTAACCTAACCTAACCTAACCTAACCTAACCTAACCTAACCTAACCTAACCTAACCTAACCTAACCTAACCTAACCTAACCTAACCTAACCTAACCTAACCTAACCTAACCTAACCTAACCTAACCTAACCTAACCTAACCTAACCTAACCTAACCTAACCTAACCTAACCTAACCTAACCTAACCTAACCTAACCTAACCTAACCTAACCTAACCTAACCTAACCTAACCTAACCTAACCTAACCTAACCTAACCTAACCTAACCTAACCTAACCTAACCTAACCTAACCTAACCTAACCTAACCTAACCTAACCTAACCTAACCTAACCTAACCTAACCTAACCTAACCTAACCTAACCTAACCTAACCTAACCTAACCTAACCTAACCTAACCTAACCTAACCTAACCTAACCTAACCTAACCTAACCTAACCTAACCTAACCTAACCTAACCTAACCTAACCTAACCTAACCTAACCTAACCTAACCTAACCTAACCTAACCTAACCTAACCTAACCTAACCTAACCTAACCTAACCTAACCTAACCTAACCTAACCTAACCTAACCTAACCTAACCTAACCTAACCTAACCTAACCTAACCTAACCTAACCTAACCTAACCTAACCTAACCTAACCTAACCTAACCTAACCTAACCTAACCTAACCTAACCTAACCTAACCTAACCTAACCTAACCTAACCTAACCTAACCTAACCTAACCTAACCTAACCTAACCTAACCTAACCTAACCTAACCTAACCTAACCTAACCTAACCTAACCTAACCTAACCTAACCTAACCTAACCTAACCTAACCTAACCTAACCTAACCTAACCTAACCTAACCTAACCTAACCTAACCTAACCTAACCTAACCTAACCTAACCTAACCTAACCTAACCTAACCTAACCTAACCTAACCTAACCTAACCTAACCTAACCTAACCTAACCTAACCTAACCTAACCTAACCTAACCTAACCTAACCTAACCTAACCTAACCTAACCTAACCTAACCTAACCTAACCTAACCTAACCTAACCTAACCTAACCTAACCTAACCTAACCTAACCTAACCTAACCTAACCTAACCTAACCTAACCTAACCTAACCTAACCTAACCTAACCTAACCTAACCTAACCTAACCTAACCTAACCTAACCTAACCTAACCTAACCTAACCTAACCTAACCTAACCTAACCTAACCTAACCTAACCTAACCTAACCTAACCTAACCTAACCTAACCTAACCTAACCTAACCTAACCTAACCTAACCTAACCTAACCTAACCTAACCTAACCTAACCTAACCTAACCTAACCTAACCTAACCTAACCTAACCTAACCTAACCTAACCTAACCTAACCTAACCTAACCTAACCTAACCTAACCTAACCTAACCTAACCTAACCTAACCTAACCTAACCTAACCTAACCTAACCTAACCTAACCTAACCTAACCTAACCTAACCTAACCTAACCTAACCTAACCTAACCTAACCTAACCTAACCTAACCTAACCTAACCTAACCTAACCTAACCTAACCTAACCTAACCTAACCTAACCTAACCTAACCTAACCTAACCTAACCTAACCTAACCTAACCTAACCTAACCTAACCTAACCTAACCTAACCTAACCTAACCTAACCTAACCTAACCTAACCTAACCTAACCTAACCTAACCTAACCTAACCTAACCTAACCTAACCTAACCTAACCTAACCTAACCTAACCTAACCTAACCTAACCTAACCTAACCTAACCTAACCTAACCTAACCTAACCTAACCTAACCTAACCTAACCTAACCTAACCTAACCTAACCTAACCTAACCTAACCTAACCTAACCTAACCTAACCTAACCTAACCTAACCTAACCTAACCTAACCTAACCTAACCTAACCTAACCTAACCTAACCTAACCTAACCTAACCTAACCTAACCTAACCTAACCTAACCTAACCTAACCTAACCTAACCTAACCTAACCTAACCTAACCTAACCTAACCTAACCTAACCTAACCTAACCTAACCTAACCTAACCTAACCTAACCTAACCTAACCTAACCTAACCTAACCTAACCTAACCTAACCTAACCTAACCTAACCTAACCTAACCTAACCTAACCTAACCTAACCTAACCTAACCTAACCTAACCTAACCTAACCTAACCTAACCTAACCTAACCTAACCTAACCTAACCTAACCTAACCTAACCTAACCTAACCTAACCTAACCTAACCTAACCTAACCTAACCTAACCTAACCTAACCTAACCTAACCTAACCTAACCTAACCTAACCTAACCTAACCTAACCTAACCTAACCTAACCTAACCTAACCTAACCTAACCTAACCTAACCTAACCTAACCTAACCTAACCTAACCTAACCTAACCTAACCTAACCTAACCTAACCTAACCTAACCTAACCTAACCTAACCTAACCTAACCTAACCTAACCTAACCTAACCTAACCTAACCTAACCTAACCTAACCTAACCTAACCTAACCTAACCTAACCTAACCTAACCTAACCTAACCTAACCTAACCTAACCTAACCTAACCTAACCTAACCTAACCTAACCTAACCTAACCTAACCTAACCTAACCTAACCTAACCTAACCTAACCTAACCTAACCTAACCTAACCTAACCTAACCTAACCTAACCTAACCTAACCTAACCTAACCTAACCTAACCTAACCTAACCTAACCTAACCTAACCTAACCTAACCTAACCTAACCTAACCTAACCTAACCTAACCTAACCTAACCTAACCTAACCTAACCTAACCTAACCTAACCTAACCTAACCTAACCTAACCTAACCTAACCTAACCTAACCTAACCTAACCTAACCTAACCTAACCTAACCTAACCTAACCTAACCTAACCTAACCTAACCTAACCTAACCTAACCTAACCTAACCTAACCTAACCTAACCTAACCTAACCTAACCTAACCTAACCTAACCTAACCTAACCTAACCTAACCTAACCTAACCTAACCTAACCTAACCTAACCTAACCTAACCTAACCTAACCTAACCTAACCTAACCTAACCTAACCTAACCTAACCTAACCTAACCTAACCTAACCTAACCTAACCTAACCTAACCTAACCTAACCTAACCTAACCTAACCTAACCTAACCTAACCTAACCTAACCTAACCTAACCTAACCTAACCTAACCTAACCTAACCTAACCTAACCTAACCTAACCTAACCTAACCTAACCTAACCTAACCTAACCTAACCTAACCTAACCTAACCTAACCTAACCTAACCTAACCTAACCTAACCTAACCTAACCTAACCTAACCTAACCTAACCTAACCTAACCTAACCTAACCTAACCTAACCTAACCTAACCTAACCTAACCTAACCTAACCTAACCTAACCTAACCTAACCTAACCTAACCTAACCTAACCTAACCTAACCTAACCTAACCTAACCTAACCTAACCTAACCTAACCTAACCTAACCTAACCTAACCTAACCTAACCTAACCTAACCTAACCTAACCTAACCTAACCTAACCTAACCTAACCTAACCTAACCTAACCTAACCTAACCTAACCTAACCTAACCTAACCTAACCTAACCTAACCTAACCTAACCTAACCTAACCTAACCTAACCTAACCTAACCTAACCTAACCTAACCTAACCTAACCTAACCTAACCTAACCTAACCTAACCTAACCTAACCTAACCTAACCTAACCTAACCTAACCTAACCTAACCTAACCTAACCTAACCTAACCTAACCTAACCTAACCTAACCTAACCTAACCTAACCTAACCTAACCTAACCTAACCTAACCTAACCTAACCTAACCTAACCTAACCTAACCTAACCTAACCTAACCTAACCTAACCTAACCTAACCTAACCTAACCTAACCTAACCTAACCTAACCTAACCTAACCTAACCTAACCTAACCTAACCTAACCTAACCTAACCTAACCTAACCTAACCTAACCTAACCTAACCTAACCTAACCTAACCTAACCTAACCTAACCTAACCTAACCTAACCTAACCTAACCTAACCTAACCTAACCTAACCTAACCTAACCTAACCTAACCTAACCTAACCTAACCTAACCTAACCTAACCTAACCTAACCTAACCTAACCTAACCTAACCTAACCTAACCTAACCTAACCTAACCTAACCTAACCTAACCTAACCTAACCTAACCTAACCTAACCTAACCTAACCTAACCTAACCTAACCTAACCTAACCTAACCTAACCTAACCTAACCTAACCTAACCTAACCTAACCTAACCTAACCTAACCTAACCTAACCTAACCTAACCTAACCTAACCTAACCTAACCTAACCTAACCTAACCTAACCTAACCTAACCTAACCTAACCTAACCTAACCTAACCTAACCTAACCTAACCTAACCTAACCTAACCTAACCTAACCTAACCTAACCTAACCTAACCTAACCTAACCTAACCTAACCTAACCTAACCTAACCTAACCTAACCTAACCTAACCTAACCTAACCTAACCTAACCTAACCTAACCTAACCTAACCTAACCTAACCTAACCTAACCTAACCTAACCTAACCTAACCTAACCTAACCTAACCTAACCTAACCTAACCTAACCTAACCTAACCTAACCTAACCTAACCTAACCTAACCTAACCTAACCTAACCTAACCTAACCTAACCTAACCTAACCTAACCTAACCTAACCTAACCTAACCTAACCTAACCTAACCTAACCTAACCTAACCTAACCTAACCTAACCTAACCTAACCTAACCTAACCTAACCTAACCTAACCTAACCTAACCTAACCTAACCTAACCTAACCTAACCTAACCTAACCTAACCTAACCTAACCTAACCTAACCTAACCTAACCTAACCTAACCTAACCTAACCTAACCTAACCTAACCTAACCTAACCTAACCTAACCTAACCTAACCTAACCTAACCTAACCTAACCTAACCTAACCTAACCTAACCTAACCTAACCTAACCTAACCTAACCTAACCTAACCTAACCTAACCTAACCTAACCTAACCTAACCTAACCTAACCTAACCTAACCTAACCTAACCTAACCTAACCTAACCTAACCTAACCTAACCTAACCTAACCTAACCTAACCTAACCTAACCTAACCTAACCTAACCTAACCTAACCTAACCTAACCTAACCTAACCTAACCTAACCTAACCTAACCTAACCTAACCTAACCTAACCTAACCTAACCTAACCTAACCTAACCTAACCTAACCTAACCTAACCTAACCTAACCTAACCTAACCTAACCTAACCTAACCTAACCTAACCTAACCTAACCTAACCTAACCTAACCTAACCTAACCTAACCTAACCTAACCTAACCTAACCTAACCTAACCTAACCTAACCTAACCTAACCTAACCTAACCTAACCTAACCTAACCTAACCTAACCTAACCTAACCTAACCTAACCTAACCTAACCTAACCTAACCTAACCTAACCTAACCTAACCTAACCTAACCTAACCTAACCTAACCTAACCTAACCTAACCTAACCTAACCTAACCTAACCTAACCTAACCTAACCTAACCTAACCTAACCTAACCTAACCTAACCTAACCTAACCTAACCTAACCTAACCTAACCTAACCTAACCTAACCTAACCTAACCTAACCTAACCTAACCTAACCTAACCTAACCTAACCTAACCTAACCTAACCTAACCTAACCTAACCTAACCTAACCTAACCTAACCTAACCTAACCTAACCTAACCTAACCTAACCTAACCTAACCTAACCTAACCTAACCTAACCTAACCTAACCTAACCTAACCTAACCTAACCTAACCTAACCTAACCTAACCTAACCTAACCTAACCTAACCTAACCTAACCTAACCTAACCTAACCTAACCTAACCTAACCTAACCTAACCTAACCTAACCTAACCTAACCTAACCTAACCTAACCTAACCTAACCTAACCTAACCTAACCTAACCTAACCTAACCTAACCTAACCTAACCTAACCTAACCTAACCTAACCTAACCTAACCTAACCTAACCTAACCTAACCTAACCTAACCTAACCTAACCTAACCTAACCTAACCTAACCTAACCTAACCTAACCTAACCTAACCTAACCTAACCTAACCTAACCTAACCTAACCTAACCTAACCTAACCTAACCTAACCTAACCTAACCTAACCTAACCTAACCTAACCTAACCTAACCTAACCTAACCTAACCTAACCTAACCTAACCTAACCTAACCTAACCTAACCTAACCTAACCTAACCTAACCTAACCTAACCTAACCTAACCTAACCTAACCTAACCTAACCTAACCTAACCTAACCTAACCTAACCTAACCTAACCTAACCTAACCTAACCTAACCTAACCTAACCTAACCTAACCTAACCTAACCTAACCTAACCTAACCTAACCTAACCTAACCTAACCTAACCTAACCTAACCTAACCTAACCTAACCTAACCTAACCTAACCTAACCTAACCTAACCTAACCTAACCTAACCTAACCTAACCTAACCTAACCTAACCTAACCTAACCTAACCTAACCTAACCTAACCTAACCTAACCTAACCTAACCTAACCTAACCTAACCTAACCTAACCTAACCTAACCTAACCTAACCTAACCTAACCTAACCTAACCTAACCTAACCTAACCTAACCTAACCTAACCTAACCTAACCTAACCTAACCTAACCTAACCTAACCTAACCTAACCTAACCTAACCTAACCTAACCTAACCTAACCTAACCTAACCTAACCTAACCTAACCTAACCTAACCTAACCTAACCTAACCTAACCTAACCTAACCTAACCTAACCTAACCTAACCTAACCTAACCTAACCTAACCTAACCTAACCTAACCTAACCTAACCTAACCTAACCTAACCTAACCTAACCTAACCTAACCTAACCTAACCTAACCTAACCTAACCTAACCTAACCTAACCTAACCTAACCTAACCTAACCTAACCTAACCTAACCTAACCTAACCTAACCTAACCTAACCTAACCTAACCTAACCTAACCTAACCTAACCTAACCTAACCTAACCTAACCTAACCTAACCTAACCTAACCTAACCTAACCTAACCTAACCTAACCTAACCTAACCTAACCTAACCTAACCTAACCTAACCTAACCTAACCTAACCTAACCTAACCTAACCTAACCTAACCTAACCTAACCTAACCTAACCTAACCTAACCTAACCTAACCTAACCTAACCTAACCTAACCTAACCTAACCTAACCTAACCTAACCTAACCTAACCTAACCTAACCTAACCTAACCTAACCTAACCTAACCTAACCTAACCTAACCTAACCTAACCTAACCTAACCTAACCTAACCTAACCTAACCTAACCTAACCTAACCTAACCTAACCTAACCTAACCTAACCTAACCTAACCTAACCTAACCTAACCTAACCTAACCTAACCTAACCTAACCTAACCTAACCTAACCTAACCTAACCTAACCTAACCTAACCTAACCTAACCTAACCTAACCTAACCTAACCTAACCTAACCTAACCTAACCTAACCTAACCTAACCTAACCTAACCTAACCTAACCTAACCTAACCTAACCTAACCTAACCTAACCTAACCTAACCACAGTCGCTCTCGGGCCGCTCCCGAGACAACACGCATCCAACGCGGCCGGCAGCGGCAGCGCGGCAGCGGCAGCACGGCAGCGGCAGCGCGGCAGCGGCAGCGGCAGCGCGGCAGCGGCAGCGGCAGCGCGGCAGCGGCAGCGCGGCAGCGGCAGCGCGGCAGCGGCAGCGCGGCAGCGGCAGCGGCAGCGCGGACTTTGCGGCAGCGCGGCCGGCAGCGGCAGCGCGGCCGGCAGCGGCAGCGCGGCAGCGGCAGCGCGGCAGCGGCAGCGCGGCAGCGGCAGCGCGGCAGCGGCAGCGCGGCAGCGGCAGCGGCAGCGCGGCAGCGGCAGCGCGGCAGCGGCAGCGCGGCAGCGGCAGCGCGGCAGCGGCAGCGCGGCAGCGGCAGCGCGGCAGCGGCAGCGCGGCAGCGGCAGCGCGGCAGCGGCAGCGGCAGCGCGGCAGCGGCAGCGCGGCAGCGGCAGCGCGGCAGCGGCAGCGCGGCAGCGGCAGCGCGGCAGCGGCAGCGCGGACTTTGGTGAATATTTGACTTATCCTTATAGTGAGTGAACACTTCATGCTACGTCTAGTGCATCAGAATCAGGCCTATCAGTGAGTGAACACTGCGTTTTTACAAGCATTATACCATTCCATATCAACATTCCTACAGTGAGTGAACACTTTGATTTATATTTTGAACTTAAGTTTGAACGATAAGCTGGCAATATGCCTATCGCGAGATCGCCCACGCGGCCGCGACAGGCTACAATCACCTCCACGCCGGGCACACCCCAAGCTGATGGTACACGAAGTCTAGCTACGCCAGAGCTGCACATGAGCCCGGAGAGCAGCCCGCTGCTAAACAACACTTTCAGCTTACTCCCAATAGCAAGCTCACTGGAGGTACCAAGCGGCCAACCGATACCCTGTACCAGCACAGCACAAGCTGATGAGCCGGAGAAGAAGCAACAGTCCAAGAAAGCCATCGGCAAAAAGGGTAAGGAGGAGTTTGCTGATGTGCAGGTGTTTTTTAAGATGAGCTCTCAGGACGTGCATAACCTGGACTCATACGCCAAGGTGGTGGAGTACTTGACCTCCCAGATCAAAGTCCGAGCCCAAACCCAGAGCGTAACAAGAGAGAGCAAAGGTTTTATATTTAAGGCGGCAGTAGAACTGCAGAACTGCAGCGAGCGACTCAGCAAGCTGGACCAACTGGCTCAACCGCAACCACCACAGGCCCAGGTGCAGGCGACACGATCAGCCACCAAAGACCTGCTCGATGGCAACCTGAACGGCCTGACAGACATGATCAGAGACACTATTAGGCAGGAGATCAAGTCTGAGATAAAGAAAATAGCGCCCTCCCTAAAAGCTGTGACCAACTCAACGGCTACGTATGCGCAAATTGCCAAATCACATTTAGCCACGGAGCCAACAGGCGACGGCAGCAGGGCCCCAGTTCGCGCGCCGCCACCACCACCATCCCGGCCGGCAATGGTAATTACCCATAAGTCGCCGACGCATACGCGAGAGGACTCCGTTCGCGAACTCCGCAAGGCGGTGAATTTCAGGGAGGCGAAATACGCACCGGCCCGCGTTCAAGCCCTATCTAAGGGGAAAATGCGGGTCGAATTTGAGAGCCGTGACCAAATGGAAGATGCCATGCGGCGAATCAACAGCGATAACAATACTCTGATTGTGGCTGAGGCTGAGAAGAAATTACAGCCAATGTTCATTTTGAAGGGCGTGTCCAAAAGCGTAGACAGGGACGAGCTTGCGGCCATACTCCTGGACCAGAATCCTGAGCTGGAGGCGTTCGATCAGACGCAGCTTAAGCTTAGGTTCGTGAGAAACAACCGAAATGAGAGGCTTTACAATGCGGTCTTCCTAGCCAACCCGGAGGTCTGGAAAGCAGTAGTGAAGAAGCAGAGGATATGCGTGGACTTCCAACTGGTACATGCGGAAGAATTCTCGCCGTTCGTGCAGTGCTTTAGGTGCTGCCAGTTCGGGCACACGAAGAACACGTGCGGTGAGAAGGAGGCCTTCTGCCTCTTTTGCCTAAAGAAGGATCACGAAACTCAAGCCTGCCCACTCAAAGCAAGCAATGGGGCGCCTATATGCGCCAATTGCACCTCACACAATGCCAGATTCAAGGACAATGCAGACACCAAACATCTAGCTACATCCCAGGTTTGCCCAAGATTGCGTGCCATGAAGAATAAAATATTAAGCAAAATAGACTATGGTAACTAACGATAAATTTAAGATTTTACAGTGTAATATAGATAAGTCTAGTGTAGGTCTGCATGAGTTAATTGAATATTTTTTTAATAATAAGTATAATTTAGGTTTAATTTCCGAGCCGTACACGGGCACGATTAATGAAGTTAGGGCAATCTCCGGGTTTGATATCTTTCAATTCCCTGCACCCAACAGAAAAGTTAAGGCGTGCATATTGGCTAGACCGGGGATGGGAAAAATATTGGGGCTCTCGCAATTTTCGTCACCTAACCTTAGTGCCGCACTAGTGACGCATGGAAGCAAAAAGTTCATTATTGCATCAATATACATTGAGCCTAACATAGATGAATATAACACGTTAAGTTTGTTAGACAACCTCCTCAGTCAAAATCACAGCTTACCATGTGTCATTGGTGGGGATTTCAATGGTTGGCATCCAATTTGGGGGGGTAATAATGTGGTATCCAATCCCCGAGGCAGAGACGTATATGATATGACGCAAACTCACTCGCTCTTTCTCTGCAACGAGGGCTCTGTGCCCACGTTTGAAGCTGTGTCACACGGTACTACCAGAACCTCTATCATTGACCTCACCTTAGTCTCGGCCAACATGTACGACTCTGTCTCGGACTGGAAGGTCAATTTGGAAGTGTGCAAATCGGTACAGCATAATTGCATTGATTTTAGCATTAATCTTAATACAAACTGCCAAAATACTCAAAAATCAGCTTCCACCTTTAGATACAACACCGAAAAAGCTAATTGGCCGGATTTCAAGGAAAAACTTACAACTAAAATGACCATGTCGAATGTGCTCGACTTTGACTTTGCTCACTCTGGCCCCGAACAGCTGGAAACGCTCCTTCATGAGTTCACCGAGCTTGTTCAGGAAGCCAGTTCTGAATCTTTTCCACGAACAGGTCTAGGAACCAGGGGGGGCAAGACACGGCCACCGTGGTGGTCCCCAAGGCTTGGTGAGCTCAAAAAGGAGCTTATCGCTAAACACCGCGCTATACACACGGCTAAGCGACGTGGAGAGTGTTTGCAATTATTGGTCAGCGAACAACAAAAGCTTAAAAAAGAGTACTCCGAGGAGCTTAAAAATGAATCGTGCAAAAATTTCAGAAAATTTTGCGAATTGCAAACTAAGGAAAACGTATGGTCGCTGACCAATAGACTGCTCAAACAAACGGTGCCGAGACGTCCACATACTACGTTGAAGATAGGCAATAGATTTACCACAACAGGCGATGACACCGCACATGAGATACTGCGACACTTTTACCCTGATGACGGGTGTGACACAGAGGACAGACATCACACCCTCAGAACGGAAATGAACAACATTAGGACAAATTTTACAACCCAGTTTTCAGATGATCTAGAGTTTGACACTAATGAAATAATTAATCACTTAAAATACATGAACCCCAAAAAGGCTCCAGGGTGTGACGGCCTTACGTCGGACATCTGTTTTCAAGCTGCACTATGCTTCCCTCAGTTTATCACCGACGCAATGAACCGCTGCTTACAGCTGGGCTACTATCCTCGGTTGTGGAAGAAGGCGATAGTAAAGGTCATACCTAAACCGGGCAAAGATGACTACACGCAACTGGAAGCCTACAGACCTATTGGGCTAATACCCGTCTTTGGCAAGCTGCTAGAGAAGCTCTTCATCAAAAGAGTCACGTACAAAGCGCAAGGTGATGGCAAGATGAACGACAAACAGTTCGGCTTTACCGAGCAAAGGAGCACCACTCAAGCGCTATACAATGCGATCAAAATCATCAAGTCCGCTAAGGCCGCGGGGAAGCTGGCAGTCGCGGTGTCACTGGATATCAAGGCGGCGTTTGATAACGCTTGGTGGCCTGCGCTCATAACTCAATTAAGACACACGGAGTGCCCGGGAAACATCTTAAGGCTCATATTAAGTTACTTAGAGGACAGGACGGTCCAATTGGACTATGCCGGGCACACTGTTTCAAAGGTCATGACCAAGGGCTGCGTCCAGGGCTCTGCCTGCGGGCCGGTCCTGTGGAACATCATTTTGAATGAGCTGTTAGGGAAGGAATTGCCAGAGGGATGCCACTTACAAGCTTTCGCTGACGATGTGCTGCTCATAGCTACTGCAAGTGCACTGCGGGAGCTTGAGCTGTCCACCAACTCAGCCTTGGACACCATTTTAAAATGGGGCAATAGTGTTAAACTTAAATTCGGTCATGCTAAAACAAGAGCCATAGCATTTACGCCCACAGCTAGAAAAGTCAAAATTTTAATGGACAATCATGACATATCACTATCTAGTCACTTTAAGATACTCGGTGTAATACTGGACGACCGATTGCTTTTCACTGAGCACGTTAAATACATAGTTAATAAGGCGACCAGAATATTTAACAGATTGTGTGTATTCACCAGACCGACGTGGGGAGCGCATCCCGATAACATAGATGCCATATATCATCAAGTGGTGGAGCCCACCATCACATACGCAGCGGGCATTTGGGGGCATGTTGCCTCCAAAGAGCATATTAAACGGCTACTTATCTCAACACAGCGTGGTTTTGCAATCCGAGCCACCAAGGCTTATCGCACGGTGTCGACCAATGCGGTACTAGCCTTGGCCCAATATATGCCTCTCGACCTTAAGGTACGGGAAATACACACAATCGAGGTTACTAAATTAAATCAGCGAACGGAATACCTCCCTCAGGACGTACCGCTCGAGGTAAAAACACCAGTCTATGAGCTGCTACACCCCGCACAACGACTCTCCATCAGCTATACAACAGCAGAGGACCAGCAAGAGTTGGACGAGCTGTGCGAGCCACACTCCTGCCAGGCGTTCACTGATGGGAGCAAGCAGGAGGACGGCAGCGTAGGTGCTGCCTTTATGTTAGTCATCCCGGAGGAACGCCCCCGCGTAACGACCAAAAAGTTCAAGTTGCACTCTGCCTGTTCAGTTTTTCAGGCAGAGCTGTTTGCTATTCAGCAAGCATGCCTCGCCCTGCGAGCTAAAAATCGTCAGGATGTTATGCTGATTAGCGATTCGCGCTCGGCGCTGGATGCCATATGTCAGAGAGACAACCCTCATCCTATTGTCTCCTCGATACACCGAATAATGAGCGAACTCCCGGCTAGTACCTACATTCGATTCTGCTGGGTGAGAGCCCACGTGGGTATAGCAGGCAACGAGGCAGCGGACTCTGCGGCCAAGAGGGCGTCGCTGCAGCACAAGCCGCCGGACTATGTCCACTTCCCAATCAGCTATGTGAAGGGTAAAGTAAGGGAGGAAAACCTTCGCATCTGGCAGAGCAGGTACAGTGAGGCGGAGCAGGGTGAACACACTAGGAAAGTATTCCCACTACTGACAGACATAATAAAATGCAGGGAAAGCATGCCGCGCACCTTCCAACTCACGCAAGTATTGACTGGACATGGGGCATTCAAGCAGTATCTGCATCGCTTTCACGTCACACCCGACAACACTTGCCCGTGCGACGGCAACATGGTTCAGTCTGTGCAACATCTCTTGCAGGAATGCCCTCGATTTGGCATTGCCAGGCATAACCATATGCAGATATGTAACAATGCTAAAATCTCTTGTCCCTATGATATCAATGAAATCATCAAGAAGAAAGCTTGCCGGGAATCATACGCTACATTCACCACATATATAATAGGACAGCTTAAAGACTTTAACAAGACATGAGAGCATACACGTACACACACACACTTACATACACAATTACACCACTGCACCACATCGCACTTCACAACACAGCCACATCCTCACACATACAAACACACTAACACATAAAATCAACCGGCATATTCCAAACAGACAAACAATCGCACTGTTTTGCTTACAGATAGATATAGGCATAATTTCTTTTAGTTTAATTAGGGTTAATTAGGTATAATCAGGGATAAATGTGTAGTTCAATTCAATTAAATGGCATAAGTAACTTTTATAAATATTGTTAGTAAACTTCGTAATAAATAAGTTGCTAGATATTCTTATACTTTGTTCTCTTCCTCGCTATCATGATGTTACTAATTATATATCTCTTTATTGGTTATTCTAAAATAACAGCAGTTATTCCTAGCCAATTATTTCGCGGCATATACATCACTGGTATATAGCAGGGGTAAGAAGCTCTGCCCCATCAGAGCGGGCGAGCCTATTTACGGCATCCACCAATCAGCGGAGGGCTGTCTGGATTGGACAGTACGGCTGAATAGAGGGGAGGGGAGGCGGTCCCATAGCGCGCGGGGGAGAGGGGGACGAATAGGTTTGCGGATGTAGCGTAGGGTACAGCGGGACCAATAGGCGGCGTGCAGCGGCAGCTGCAGCTGTCAAACATTATGTATACATATATATATTATATAATTATTATATATAATCTCATTATAAAACTAAAATAGGTAAACTCAAAAACACGGAAATCGCCGGTTGCGCCAAGGCGCATGATTGCGCTATTGTGTTTTTATAATTATTGTATAGAATAGGTATGTAGGATAATTAAATAATTATGTTAGACATTTGTAAATAACTAAATTTAGTCACTGATTAATGTCAAAGTTAGCATCATAAATCATTACATAATAAGCATGCAACTCCAGCAAACTAACAAATTCGTCTGAGCTCATGTTTGATCGCTAATGTATAGGGGGTGCTGAGCGCATCTCTTATCTCGCGGATTTGACTTTGTCTTCTGGGTGGAAGTAGGTTTTGATGTTTTGGCAGTGTGTATTGCATGGATTGTAATGTTAAGTTAAGTTTTAGTAATTTAAGGCTGTCACTTATAGTATTATCTCGGTACTACATAGTACTAATATTGCTATTATATTATGTGTATGTTCTATCATGTGTTAGTTTAAGATGCTATTATTATTATTATTATTATTTTGTTAACAAGGACATTGTGCATTAAATTATATTAGGATAAGGTAGGGCATAGTATTATACTGATTGCATTGATTGTACTTTGTGTGTGTAAATAGAAAATTTTTATAACAGTAGATAATAATAGTTAACAATTGTTTGTAATGACGGATCATTTAGTTTAGTCTATTCTTATTCTGTTTTATTCTGTTTGTCATTGTTGAAATTGTGAAATTGCAAATTACGTAACTGTGATGACTATTAATACTTTGTAAGTGTCGTGACCGGCAGCGGTGCAGCGGTATCGTGGCAGCGCTGCCGCGGGGGCGCGGCCGGCAGCGGTCGGCAGCGCTGCCGCGGTGGCGCGGCCGGCAGCGGTCGGCAGCGCTGCCGCGGGGGCGCGGCCGGCAGCGGTCGGCAGCGCTGCCGCGGGGGCGCGGCCGGCAGCGGTCGGCAGCGCTGCCGCGGGGGCGCGGCCGGCAGCGGTCGGCAGCGCTGCCGCGGGGGCGCGGCCGGCAGCGGTCGGCAGCGCTGCCGCGGCCGGCAGCGGTCGGCAGCGCTGCCGCGGGGGCGCGGCCGGCAGCGGTCGGCAGCGCTGCCGCGGCCGGCAGCGGTCGGCAGCGCTGCCGCGGGGGCGCGGCCGGCAGCGGTCGGCAGCGCTGCCGGCAGCGCTGCCGGCAGCGCTGCCGCGGCCGCGCGGGGGGGGGGGGCGGCAGCGCAGACACGCGTTGATGTCTTTTGATAGGGACGCTGGACACCGCGAACGCAGCGGTCACGCGTTGGTATCTTTTGTATAGATTCACTGTTATACTTTTGTTGATATGTAACATTTATGTATTTGTGATTGTTTGTGTAATTGCTTATGTTTGTACAAGTAGGGAGATAATAGTTAACAATTGTTTGTAACGACGGATCATTTAGTTTAGTCTATTCTTATTCTGTTTTATTCTGTTTGTCATTATTGAAATTGTGAAATTGCAAATTACGTAACTGCGATGACTATTCATACTTTGTAAGTGTCGTGACCGGCAGCGGTGCAGCGGTATCGTGGCAGCGCGGCCGCGGTGGCGCGGCCGGCAGCGGTCGGCAGCGCTGCCGCGGGGGCGCGGCCGGCAGCGGTCGGCAGCGGTCGGCAGCGCTGCCGCGGTGGCGCGGCCGGCAGCGGTCGGCAGC